>JAUMJL010000025.1:4662500-5161457 GCA_033558185.1 Dromococcyx pavoninus
ATATTAAAGATCCTGATAATATGAATTCCTTCAAAATACATAAGACTTTGAGGGTGTCAACAACACGCAGAAAAAGGTTAAGTTCAGTTAAGCTTTCTACAAAGTTCCTAAGTTATTTAGAAATTAATAAGTTAATAAAATTAAGCTATCATGAGATAAAGAAGAAAGTGATAAAAGACAGAAAACAACTTTAAGAACCATCATTTTTCAAATTCCCTGCAAGGTGTGTCCATGGTCCTCTGCTGTATACCTTCCTCACAATCCTCCAAGAAAAGGGAAAGCAAGATGGTATTAACTGCTTAAGGTAGTTAAAAAACAAGACACGAAAGAAAAAAGATAGAGATAAAAAATTCACTAATACTAAGTGAAAAACAAAATGATAGATAGCATTCAATGTGAACACATGCAAAATAATGAGCACATTGCTGGAGATTATAGTCAACTATACATATGCTGTACTGTAATAAATGACCTCTCAGCACATTGGAAAGATCTTTGAAGCCACTGTGAATCTCACTATGAAAATGTCAGCTTTAGTTTAAGCACAGTCAATAAGTAAAGGAATGTTAGAAATTATCAGGAAGTGAAATAAAGAAACAAAAGCTACATCAATTTGCTGTATGACATAACTATCAATAGTTTGGTTTATTCTCTTTGAATTAAAAGGAAAACAGTAGAATCATGGCAGATGGAGACAGAAAACAAAATGGAATAGCTTTTCAGATAGAAAAGTTTTCAAGTAAGAGGAATAGGGCTCTTCAGCTAAAAAAGATGTGCCAACTTAGAAAATTATTATTTCTCCCAATAAAGAAAAACAAGGTGTCAAAGAAAAGAGCAGGTCTAAAGCAAAAACAAAAAAAAAAGCACTTTTTCACACAGTGCATAACTAAATTTATAGAGCTCTGCAACTTTATGGCATGGATTCAAAGAATACAAACGGGCTGAGAAGGTTTCAGAGTCATAAAAAATTCCATCTAAGACTATTGAACACTAAAAGTACAACAGCAGATTTAGGAAGTCCCTAAGCTGCAGTTTGCTGGAAGCTGGAGGGTTTCACTGCAGAAATTTCTCTGTTCATTGGCTCTGTTCTTATCCTCTTACACTAAGAATCCATTACTGCTCACCACAAGAGCCACAGTACTTGGGAAGATGAACTTTTCATCTGGGAAGTGCAGTCAATCATGAGAACATTCTATTCGTTAGACCTATCTACTGTAAATCTTGCCACAGTTAGCAACTTTAGGTCTCTGACTTGAGATAGCCCAGTAGTCTTCTTCTTCTTCAAGACATAAGGGGAGAGTGTACAGCTGTACGGAAAATCGGTAATTCCTTTTTTCTTTAGACAGAGTCAAGATCTTATACGCTGGAGATGATGATGCTCAGAAGTTTTTCTCCTCTGCACAACTTAAACCATTCATTTGCATTAGTCCTGTGGCTTTCTCAAAAGTAAGGCCAGACTTTGCAAGTAAATTATATAACCAATAGCTCCTACTCAAAGTGTGGTTCTTCATCCCTCACATTCCTTAGCTATGCATTTCACCCTTTTTTATCAGCATTGGTACTCATTAGATTAAGCCACATAGGGAGCCAGTTTCATGACTCAGACTGGAATAAAAAAATAAAATCTCATTCTTTAAGTACTTGGACTGATCTCGTCGTCAACTCAGATATGTGTCAGTAGCAGGAGACTGACAGATGCATTTCAACTGGAGTAGCTTGTTGAGTTAGCTTGGTGTTACACATTAACAGAGCAACAAAAGCACATACACCCCCCTATAACTTCTCACAGCTCCAAGCAATCTCAGAGACCTTAAACTTTTCAGCTGTTCAGAATCACAGAATAGTTTATGTTGGAAAATACCTTTAAAATCATCAAGTCTAACTGCAATACTAACACTGCCAAGCCCACCACTAAACCATGTCCCTAAGCGCCACATCTACACATCTTTCAAATACCTCCAGGGATGAAGACTCAACAATTTCCCTGGGCAGCCTCTTCCCACGCTTGACAACCCTTTTGATGAAGTAATATTTCTTAATACCTACTTTAAACCTCCCCTGGTGCAATCTGAGGCCATTTCCTCTCATCTTATCACTATATGACAGAGTTCTAGAAAGACAGGTGTACTAGTGAAGCTCCTAGACCTTGATCACTTCCAGTCGGATTCAGTAAGACATAAAACTTGACTTCCACAAGCAGAGCTATCTATATTTACGAGGAAAGGTTTTACTAGTACAAGGAGTAGCTTATAGTTACATGACTGTGCCCATAGCAGGAGATTTTTTTGCCAACATACTAATAAAGTATCTCAAAAGTAGACCAAGTTTTTCAGCTGTACTTATCCCTCTCAATTTTTGCCTAATGTGTAGTGAGCTGGATTTGTTTCCTTTTTCTGGAGCACTTGAACTCACCTTTGGTACGACAAGATGTACTGTATTGCAAGGATTTTTCTTTTTAAGTGCTATGGATCATTCTGCTGAATATTTTTATTAATTACACATCCCCATTTACCCCAATCCTTTATTTTACAAAAAATAATGACGTCCAGTTTTTAATTCTATCAATACTTGAGTGTTTGAACTTTCTGTCATTAACAAAACTAACCCAGAGGTCACATAATCTTGAAAAAACAGATCCAAAAATGCCTGTTTCTTTATCTGGAGAAGTGGAAATTGTATATTCATCCAGAAAAGTGCAATAAGTGTCAAAGCAGGCATTTATTTTAATTATGGACAAAAAGCTAGAAGTATAATAGATATATCTATCAGAAGTTATGAAGTGATAGAATGCTATTTCACTCTGTAATTTATTTCTTGCATGTAAGTACTATGATAATGACCAGATATTAGTTTTTCGAAAGGGATCTCTCTGCACAAAAAAAAAAAATCATGCTACCTTAATGAGCTATCATTTATTGTTCCTTCTTTGCTGTTCCACCTGTGGCTCCACACCACATAAACACGTTTCTACTCAAATTTCACCCTTAATGAACAGACAGCCCCAATTCCTTTATGACACCCCATGTAGGAAAGAACGTGAACAACAGCACAATCACAAATGCTATCATAAAAATATACGTGTGAAAAGTCAAATCCCATAATTTTCTCCTTCTGTTCAAGCAGTGGAGGGCTCCCACTGTCTCCTAAACTGTCATATCTCAATTCTCAGTATTGACTGCCTCCTGCTTCCTCCAGGTACAACATCTCTTCCCACTCACTCTCATACTTAGTCTTCTACACAGCCTCTTAGCAACTTTCTGTGCTCTTAACCTCCCTCCATAAACTTTCTCTGCCCAGAGAGTCACAGTTCTTCCCCTAACCACACCAATTCATAAAATGTTCTTTGCCTCCATCTCACTGATTTTTCAATATCTTCTTGACCAGAGTCTCAGTCTCTTTCCACATCCTTCTCATGGGTCCCTGTTCCAGAACACGTATCCATCCCTTTGAGCAAACACTGCATTCAGACCCCAAATTCTTGCCCATCCCAATCCCTGATTCCCTTGGATATGATGCCAAAATTGAATCCTATTCTCTTGAAAGGTGCTGTCCCTTTCTGAATGATGGGATATAAGAATATTTCCTTGATATTAAAATTAGGTAGTCTCTGTTCCATTCTGTTTGTTCTCTGGGTCAGGGGTCATTGGGAAACACAGAAAAAACAACAGAAAAACAAAAAACCTTTTTCTAGATGTAGACCTAACACAAGTCTAGGCCAAAGTGTGTGCAGTGCAGGAAGAATCTTTGAAGAATACAGCTGTCAAAAATCTAACTCCAATGAGAAACAGAAAAAACCCATATAATTAAAAATAAAAGCTAGTCTTTTGTAGATCTTTGAGGGAAAAAAATTGTGGTATCCCTATTCTTATTTTACAAAAAGGCTGGACAGCTTTTTCTTTTCCAAAAAGAAATCAACCTGAGTTATTTGGAACAAACGGTAACCTAGATTATAACAAAGTCTTAAAAAGTCACAACAGAAAACAAAGTTTAAGGATACATGTAGACCAGGGGTGTTAAACTCATGGCTCCTGTCATTCTCCTGCTGAGTAATGTGTGTCACACTCGCTGCAAACGTGACTTGTGCGCTGGCAGGAGCGTAGGGGCAAGGAGCTTGGCGCTGCCGCCATATAGAAACTAGGTGCCGGGCCGAATAAAACAAGGTTGAGGGCTGGATTCAGCCCACAGGCCATGAGTTCGACACCTCTGGTGTAGACAATTCAAACTGAAAGGTTTAATGGGGTTTAATGTTATTATCCCTTTGTTCGGAGAGGAAATGTCTTAAGGAATTCTCTGATGACTCTTAGTCTAAAATAATAACACTTGCATACATAAACTTAGGTTAAACTACCTTTATTAACAGTTTAAGAAAGCATGGTTTCTCCAGGACACATATATACTCAGTTCAATCAGATCTCCAAGCTGACAAGCTAGGAAAGATATCTACATCTTGAAATGTGTTAAAACGATCCCATTATAATGTGTCAAGAAACCTCTGTAATATTTGGTATTAACAACATAACCTATAGTAACGCTTTCTCTGGTGCCTTGGCAGATGCACAAGTAACACACAGTGAGGACACAGGAAAAAGATTCAAGGTTTTCTGCAGAAACAAGAACACAGAAGAAAAGCTGCCCATTCTTGTCAGACCTTTGGACTTAAAAGTTCTAATGACCTGAATCAATCTAATTAGCAAGGACAGATAGACTTAGTCTTGAATTATAGCATAAAATCCAAGCTCGAAATATAGGAGATTTAAGTCCTCTAATAACAAACCAAACATAAAGGCTTCTTAAGGGAAAAACACAAATAGAAATTATGTATTAATCTGTTAAACATAGGAACATACGTGACTCCAGTCTGGTAACACATGTCAACATAATAGGAGACTTTCTTGTTATAGGAGCCTCATTTTGCTCAGAAATTGCATTCAACCTAGAAGCATGGGAGAGAATCTATGTTATTTTGAACGTTCATAGTTCAGTACCCTTCTTCGATGGTAACTTCTTAGGCCACTATGAACTATTTTGAGTAATGCAATTTTGGAAATTGACCCATAACACTGAAGAACTGCCACTTAAATTCAGGAGAGTGATAAGAAATTAAACCCATTAGTATCAGTGGAACATGACACTTGATTCATAACCTTACAGTCCAGCCCTGTCCAAAATAAAAAAAAAAAAAGACAAACAAGTAACAAGTGCTTTAAATGAGAAAACAAGCAAGCTAAGATTGAAAGTATGCTGTTTTATAAAGTGACAGTAACTATTCTAAAAACATTTCTTTCTGCATTTTGCTATCAGTTTTTCCTTACCATATATTCCATATTGGAAGCTGGTGGATACACCTGACCCCGTAATTTATTATGAAGATCCAAGATACTTTGCATATCACTGTCTGTGATAGCCCTTTTCCCTCTCTGCTTGGCGATCCACCACTCACCATCTTCATCCATGTACTTTTCCAAAAGTTCCTCTAAGAGCGTGGCATTGGGAAGAACCATTGCAGAAACTGCTTGAGCTATGAATAGCAAAGTAGTTACTCTGAGCCATTCCTGCACTACATACTTCATGATGAATGATCTCAAAATGCTCAGGAGTTAGCTCCAGACAGTCTTTCTTCCAGGTCTGTTGGCTGTAAATGCATAAGAGAAAGTAATGTAATTTGGAGGTTGAAGTAGTGGCCTGTATGAACTTACTAAGCAAAAAACCTGTAGTTTGTGGAGAATTTGCCACTCTTGGTTTAGGAAGAGAAACCAGGACTCTACTCTAGTTTACACTAATAAATACACACTTACTTTGCGAAGATAACTTACCTTCAACCTTACCAACTACAGTTAATTCAAACTGTTTTACACAGTACATTGGCACGCACATATCATTGCCTGCCTGCAAGAAAGTATGCTTTTCAGGTCTACTTAAAAGAACCCAATCAACAACAGAGATCAGACTGTAGATAAGGTTTTCCAGTTTTGGAATTTAAGAACAAAAACACTTTAAAGGCTGGCATTCACTGCCAAATTGTGAACTGAAATACACAATACAGTTGATACGAAATACCCCTCTTGGTGCATTTCAAAATATGACTCTGATTAAAACTCTTGGTTTATGACTACCAAAAGCCTAACAAAATTAAAGGTATTCAACTCGGCCAAGAAAGCGGGGTGGGGGGGGGTGGGGGGCGGGAGATGGGGTTATTCAAACAAAGAAAAGCACAGATAACTTCCAGAAAAAAAAAAAGTAGTACTACTTCCAAGAACACAATATTCCAACGCCGCCTATTAAATGACTGATGGCTTTAGGTAGGAAAGCCACAGTCTCTCAGGGATGGATGAAAAAGCGTCAATCCCGCCACAGCGACCGCGCAGCCGTTGGGAGGAAAACAAAAAGAGGCGAAGGGGGCAGAGCCGCTCTCTTTCCCCGGCCCCGCTCTCAGCGGGGGCAACGGCCCCGAAATACGCCCCTGGCCCGCAGCGCCCCGCACTGCCAGGGCACCGCCACCTCCCCCCGGGCTTCGCCCGCCGCGGGCTGGGTGCTACCGGGAGCCCCCAACGCCCTTACCCGGCCGGTGGCTGCAGGCGCCTCTCCCCGCAGCCAGCTTCGCTCCCCCGCCCACCTCCTCACCAGGCCCGTGGTGGGAGCGGCGCGGCGGGTGCGGGCGTGTCCGGAGCGGAGCCGCCGAGCGAGCTGCCACCGCCTCCCTCGCCAGTCCGCGGGTCTCCACCGCCCTGAGTCGCTCCGAGCTTCTCCTCCTGGCTCCTGGCCCGCCGGGCATTTATCGCGGGCGGCGGTGACGTGCGGCGCACACCCCTCCCCGCACCCCGCGGGGCGGGACGCGCCGCGCTTCGGGCACCGTGCCCGCTCCCGGCACCGCCACCCGCGGGAATGAGCTGGGGGTGGTGGAGCGCAAATCAGCTTCTGGGCGGTGCCTCAGATCCCGCGAGCAGTATGGCTTCACATTATGCCAGGGAATTGGATACGAGGGAAAACTACTGGAAGAGTGATGAAGCATTGGGACAGGCTACTCAGGGAAGTAGTGGGATCTCCAGACCTGGAGGTGTTCTAAAACCGCGTAGACATAGCACTTTGGGACATGGTTTAGTAGGCAGGGTGGTGTTGTGGTGATGGTTGGACTTGGAATCATAGAATGGTTTGGGTCGGAAGGGACGTCAAAGATCACCTAGTCACAACTCCCCTGCCAGGGGCAGGGACACCTCCCACTACGCCAGGCTGCTCAAGGCCCCATCCAGCCTGGTCTTGAATGATTCTATGGTTCTGTGGTTGGCCAGGACCTCGGCCTCCTGCTAGAAGCTGGCCTTGGTCCTGCAAAATCTGTCACGCAGAAAAGGGCAAGAGTGGTCTCGTCCCCTGCCACCTCCATTTGCTGGTAGCTGGCAAGAGGATACTAATTCAGCCTGTTCCTGCTGAGACATAGGAAAGAGAAAAAAACTGGGTGTTCACGCATGAGCTCCACAAAAGTCCACAACATGTGAATATAACTGGAGGTATCAGAACAGGAATTTTATTGCGTATTCAAATCAGCCCCATGAGCCTACTTGTTATGAATTAGAATTCAAAAGCTTGTAATTACTAATTTCTTTTTACAGCAAGACTAGACATCAAATATGTACGCCTTTGTTGTGTTTGTGTCACAACCTTCTAGCCTGATTTTTTTATGCAGGATGACCAGGACAATGTTTCATTTATTTAGTATAATTTGCTACATTGATCTAATGGCAGGATTGACCAGCTTCCAGTCTTCACAGGAATACTGTACCAGTTTGCAAAGATTTTCTGTATTTTCTTTTTCAGAAACTGCAAGGCTGAGGTTAAAATTCAACAGAATCCAGCTGGCTTCAGATCAGCTCTATAAATACTTCCAAATTTCAGGGACCCAAGAGAAACAATGCCATGCAAGTAACACACTGCATCTTATTGTACTCTCTTAGCTTCAGTTATAATTCCTCTAAAGACTTTGAACCTAACTTGTCTTGCAGGATGCTATGAGTACTCTGTTACTTACACACCATAAGATGCAAAAATTGTTATGTTTTACATTAGTTGATCTTCGTGGCTTTTTCTTTGCGATGTTGAGATGTGGACTTCTGCACTCAAGTATCAGGCACTAAAGTTTTTTCTTGTCGAAACTGTGTGAAGTAAAGTGCCACTATGCAGCTGGATACACAGACTAGATGCAAGTTTTTTCAGGATTTATGCATCAGGATGCCTTAATATCTGTCGTTTTTGGCATGGAAGAATAAGCCTTACTTGTAGTCTGGCCAAACCAAAAATTAGGAGAACTTTCTGGAGTCTACACATCAGATCTGTAGTTTTATAGTACTCTTATCCCATATGTCTCACTGGATGGTCTTAACATCCTCTTTAGACCTCTGGAGGCCAAGATGTAGATTCTATCAAAATGTAGATACAATTGAGGCAGAGCTTCACCATCATCACCTAATAGAGAATAAATGTCGTACAGAGCCATTTATCCTGTGAACAAGAGCTATTTCATTATAAAGCAACAGAAAAAGTTTACTGTTACAATCACTAATGAATGCACGCAAGAAACTAAAAAATTCTAAAAGACTGAAGATATTTATGGAGTTCCCAGCAGTAACTGTCCTTTTCTGTCAGCGCTGGACATCTGCTGATCTTCAAATAGAATATAGAGCAAACATCACCTTCTGTCTTTCATTTTGAGTATTCATCATACTTTTTAGAAAGCACTTGATCAAATTTGGTGTTTGTCAAATTGAAAATCTTATTATATTTTAGTCCAGGTTTTACATTCAATGATATAAATAATAATAAAAAATACAGGTCTCATTGAAATTGATTTTTTTAAACTATTAAGTTTTCAGCAGGTGAACAAACCTTTGCACTCTATGACTGCGCTTTTTGTATTGTTTATGGCTGTATGATTTGTGACAACGTAAAAGCATTGTGACTTTGACAAATGATCTTTTGACTAATTCACTACTTTTGTATACATAATTAAATGTAATTCCCTGGATCTGTTGTCTTAATCAGCTTGAGAGAGATCCTTTTCTCCTTTTTATTATTCTGAATTGATTTAAACCTCTGACACTGAGAATATAACTGCAATCCATAACTTAAAGTTGTTATAATGAACAGTTAAGCACCATTACATCTTCTGGAACTAAAACTAAGTATCCTTCTTTCCCAAAGGCAATTGCAGACAGGGTGTATGCAGACAGACAGATTTAGTAACTGATTTCTGAATATCTGTATCAGCAATAACAATTGCAACAAAAAATCACTGGAAAGAAAATAGTAAGTACGTGCTGGACAAGCACTGACAGTTAGGCACTGAGAAAATCTTGGAAAGGAAGATTTTTTGTATAACCATTGCTAAAAAATGTTTTAAAATTTGAGGGAAAAAATGGTCTGAAATTTGAGCAAAAGAGTATCTTCTGCTGTTTGAATCTTCCTGGGCTTGAGGAGACAGAATTCCAACAGTCATTGTAAATAAACAAGGGTCTGAATGAAAGATATTTTACTTCATCATCAATTTTTTTTCCTAATAGAAATAATACACAAGGCCCCAAGTGTGGATAATTGTGGTAAGGAAGAGTGACACCACCAAGTAAGAAAGACAGAGAGAAAGACTCTAACACATATAAACACATATTTAGCAAATCTGCTAAATTAAAAGAGCTGGGCTTTTAATTGAGAACAGAAGCAAAAAAAAAACCATAGGGCATCTTTCTATTGATTCTAAACATCTTTAGTTAATATACCTTCTGATTTGCTGTTTGACATTACAGTATCACAACAGTACATTGACCAAAAAGAGCTATTAAAAAAGTTTTATCCATTAGACTTTGGTGTCACTTTTTTTCCAAAAGTTAGAACCACAAAAACAGTGTGTAGTTGTTGTCTGCTCCTGTAGGCAGATAATAATCATGGGAAGAGTTTTTGCAAGCAAGTTTGTACACCTGAAGCTCAGCCCCTGAGGTGTAAATTACTGTATATATCTCAAACCTGCTATCAGCCATATAGGCTCCAGTGACTCTCCCAAACAAAGGAGGAGGACAAGGCTGAGGTACTTAACGCCTTCTTTGCTTCGGTCTTTAATAGGAAGGTAAGATGTTCTCTGGGCTCCAAGCCTCCTGAGCCAGAAGACTGTGAAGACCAACCCTCAATGTTCCAATAAGACTTCGTTAGAGACCTGCTTGGCCAATTAAACATCCACAAGTCTATGGGGCCTGATGGGATACACTCAAGGATATTAAGGAAGCTGGCGGAGGTCCTTGCCAAACTCCTTTCCCTCATCTATCAACAGTCCTGGATCACTGAGGAAGTGCTGCTTGACTGGAGACTGGCAAATGTAACTCCCATTTGCAAGAAGGGTCAGAAGGAGGATCCAGGGAATTATAGGCCTATCAGCTTGACCTTGGTACTGAGGAAGGTCATGGAGCAGATTATACTGCAGATTATAGCCCTATCACACAGCACATGCAGGACAGCCAGGTGATCAGACCCAGTCAACACAGGTTTATGAAAGGCAGGTCCTGCCAGACCAACATGATCTCCTTCTATGACAAGGTTACCCAGTTAATGAACGAGGGAAGGGTTGTGGATGTGGTGTACCTGTATTTTTGTAAAGCCTTTGACACTGTTTCTCACAGCATTCTGCTTGAAAAACTGGCTGCCATTGGCCTGGGCGGGCACACCCTCTGCTGGGTAAAAAACTGGCTGGATGGCCGGGCCCAGAGGGTGGTGGTAAATGGAGTTAAATCCTGTTGGAGGCCGGTCACAAGTGGTGTTCCCCAGGGTTCAGTGCTGGGTATAGTCCTGTCCAGTGTCTTTATTAATGATCTGGACGAAGGGATCGAGTGCACCCTTAGCAAGTTTGCAGATAACACGAAGCTGGGTGGCAGTGTTGATCTGCTTGAAGGAAGGGAGGCGCTGCAAAGAGATCTGGACAGGCTGGATCAATGGGCTGAGACCAACGGGATGAGGTTTAACAAGACCAAATGCCGAGTCCTGCACCTGAGACAAAACAACCCCATGCAGCTTTATAGGCTTAGGGAAGAATGGCTGGAGAGCTACCTGGAGGAGAAGGACCTGGGGGTGTTGGTTGACAGCCAGCAGAACATGAGCCAGCAGTGTGCCCAGGTGGCCAAGAAGGCCAATGACATCTTGACCTGTATCAAGAACAGTGTGGCCAGCAGTACAAGGGAGGTGATTGTTCCCCTGTACTTGGCACTGGTGAGACCACACCTCGAGTACCGTGTGCAGTTCTGGGCCTCTCAGTATAAGAAGGACATTGAGGTGTTGGAGCACATCCAGAGAAGGGCAACAAGGCTGGTGAAGGGGCTGGAAAACAAGTCCTATGAGGAAAGGCTGAGGGAACTGGGGTTGTTTAGTTTGGAGGAGAGGAGTCTGAGGGGAGACCTCATCACTGTCTACAACTGCCTGAAAGGGGGCCGTGGGAGAGTGAGTGTTGATCTCTCAAGTGACAGGTGACAGGACAAGGGGAAATGGCCATAAGTTGCGCCAGGGGATGTTCAGATTAGATATTAGGAAGAATTTCTTTACCAAAAGAGTGGTCAGGCACTGGAACAGGCTGCCCACGGAGGTGGTTGAGTCACCATCCCTGGAGGTATTTAAAAAAAGGATAGATGAGTTTTTGAGAGACATAGTTTAGCAGATGCTGGGTGCAGTTGGACTCAATGATCTCAGAGGTCTTTTCCAACCGGAAGATTCTATGATTCTTTGAAATCAAGGACCTCCCAGCCTACCTGTCTTAACAGTGAGGCAAATTGCTCCAGACTTTCACAAAAATGGCCAAGCAGGTGACTTTTCCGGAAATGTCTGTAAGGTGGGAGACCAATTTTCAAATTTTAAGCTCTTCCTCATGTGGAGCAGGCTCTTCAATGCTCCTTAGCTGGAATATGCCCACCATGTTTCTGAGCTGTCTGATTTGATTTTGCTTCTGGTGGCTCTTGTTTAATCTGTTCCGTTTTACAATTAAATACACGTAACACTAGGAAAAAAAACCCCAAATATATAAATCTTTAAATTGGTGGCTAGAACAGAGGAATTGTACTCAGAGCCATACTCTTAAGTTTTTACCCAAACTGCCTCTACATTTTTTTTATTTTTCTGCCTGGTCAAATTTAAAAAAGAACTGTCATAAAAGGCTTCTGGCAAGGCAAAAATTGAAGTAAAGAGACAATGGATGCTGGCATTGTGCTCTTCTGGGTGTGGTGGGAAACCTTCATCCAAAATAAAATTATTTTAATGTTGCAAGATCTTTTGATAGATTGATTCCTTTAGCTGAAAATGTCTTGACCATGTCTATTGTTGAGGACCTCATGAACTGTTTTATATTCAAAGAGCCCATCTATATTGGTAATTTGGAAACAGAACTCAACCAAAACAAAGCAATAGGATATGGCTTTCCTATAGCTAAATTTACCAGGATAAAAGGATGCATAAAGATCCCATATCATCTGTCAGAAGTCATTTGACTGCCTGGACACTTTGCATGTACCACATACCATTTCCCAGCATTTGCTTTTATAAACAGGCATCACTATGCATTCTTTAGCACAGTTTGTGAAACCTACTGTTCATTCAAGAGCTGATCATCTTTAGATGTTGTAGCATCATAGAGAAAACTTATATTCCTTTGCTTTTGATATTTCACCAGCAGAGTTCACAAAAATCAACATTTTCCATTGTCTCTCCAAGAAGCTTGAAAAAGATTTAAAGAAAAAGGAGATTATGAACATACTTGTACCACTCCACAGTTTCTGGCCTTTGGAAAAAGGAGCTGTACCTATTACCATGTATTGTCCATCACTCCAATGAAGAGTAAAATTGGCAGAAATGTTTTCCTGCACCATCTTCACCAGCTATTTCACACACGTGGCTGAAAAATAATCACAAAGGTCTGTAAAAATAAATAGTCAAATTTAAACTGGTTTATAAAGATACAAGAAATACATAAAATAGTCATGCAGTGATTTGTAGAAGAAGTATTTGAACATAAATTGAACATAATACTGAATTCATGAATAGATGGCATGAAGATTTTGCTTTTGTATTAGTAGTTTTAAAAGTTTCATTTTAGAATTTTAGTACAATGGGTGATTTTATTATCATTGTATTACTCTGAAAAAATCATTCTTGTGTATTTACAATGATTGGAAGCCAGCTTCCATTTTGCTTCCAATTGAGATTAGCAATTTTTTTGTTTCTTTGTTTAATTTTGACAGAGATCAACAATGAACAAAAGTTATCACCAGTTAACATTCTGCAAGAAATATTTTAGCCAATGGATAACATCAGAGCTGCAGGCCACTGCAGAGCTGGGGGTGAATGGAAGACAGGTTATCACTAAAAAGAAAAATATCATGATGTAAATTATTTTGAAGATACATTTTAAAAGAAAGATAGAGTAAATGATTCTGAACTGTTGTTTATTATAAAACTGGTTAATTTGCTGTCCTTGCCTCTTAAGTATATAAAGATCAAAAAGTACGCTTTCCAAACGAAAAACTTCTGAAATGAAGAGCAATTGGACTCTCACAAAAATAGTCTTTGACATTTAGATATTAGCACATATTCTCATTGTTTCAATATGGCTGTTCACAAAAGATAAGAAAAGATAAATCCGTGCTCCCATTTCTTTTACACAGTACCAGAAGAGATAATCAGTCAGCATTTGAAAGAGTAGGTTTCCTGTTCCTACCCCTCTCTAAAATGATTTGAGCCTGATTGTCCTTAATTAATTCCCCCAACCTATACATTACAGTGAGTCAGGATGGCATTCTCTCTGTCACTTCTACTTCACAAAATAATCAAGTATACTTTGAGCCAGGAAGATGTGTAGTAATGCTTTTGTAACCCAGTGATGAGGGCATTTCTGGTAAAATGAAATCACACCAAAAACCGATATTTATATTTGATGTACTTGAAATAAAGAACTAATTGGGGGAGGTATATATTCTTGTTGATTTAGTCTCCTGTTTCTACTCTCTCTCAAGCCCACAACCATATGCTTCTCTTTCTTTTTGTTTTGTTTTGTGGGGATAGGGGAATTATGAGCATGCTGTTTTCTTCTGCCTGAACAGATATATCCAGACAACTCCAACAAATTGAAGCCTTAAGCACAGAAAGACATTTTTCTGAGTCCCTTGCTGCTGATTGATTGGTTTGGAATAGGACTGAAAACTTTTTTCGTGGTTTTTATTGTCTTCAGCTATTTGCCCTAGAAAATAATGTAACTGAACTAAATGTTGTTCTTGTGCTCAGTGTTGCTGCAGAGATAGTATTGGAGCATTTTGCCCTAAATAAACTTTTACTCCAAGGTAGGTGATTTTTTTCATGATAAGTTTTGAATAAAGCCTAGTACTGAACTGTGTATTTTTTTATGGCTGACAATTTCTTTATAAATGTGTATGTATGAATCATTTGAGATGTGTGTATGAGGGAGCAAACAAAATTTTTAATCCCTTCCTGCCCGTTGAAGCTTTTAACATCAAAGTAACTTATACAGTTTATCAATTTAATTGTAGTGGTGCTGTTCTGCCCATTTTAACCCTGTGAGAGTCATTAATTCCTTGTTTATCCTCTTGGAAAGAAGTACCTTGTCTTAGCCATATCAGCTTTTCCAAAGTTAGGTGGGAATATCAGTATTTATGCAGTATCACTGTTAACATTTTTATCAACATATGAATTACAGCAAGGAATCAAATTAGAAAGGGACAGAAATGTTTGAAAATGAGAATTTATGGACCGAGACTTTTCCAATGAAAATGCTCAAGACTTTTTGGGTTTGCTTTTTTTTGTTTGGTTGGTTTGGTTTTTTTCCTCAGAGAGTAATGTCCATCTGCCCAAGCATCATGATTGCTTGTCTGAGTTGGATAGCACAGAAAGAGTATCACTGATGCTGTGAAGTTTAGGCAGTTAGAAGCATTTTTTTTCTTCTGAACATCTATATCTAAACATAGGAAGTCTTGAAACAGTAAGAATAAATGAAGGACATAAGGATTGCCCTGCTGGGTCAGATTCATGGTCCATCTAGCCCAGTGCCCTGTCTCAAATGCCACCCACAGCCAATTTTTGGTGAAATTTTCCCTTTGTAGACTGAATTGCAGCCCACCAAGGCCAGCCAGCACAGAAGGACAATCCCTGCCCCACAGCCTATGTTCATGGCAGAGCCTGCTGATCACAGGAGCACAGAGATGGAAATCCATACTGCCTCACTGTCAACTGAGGAGAATAATCAAACATTTACCATCTGAATTGCTGCAACCACTGTCGCTATTGCTGGGAATGGTACCTCCTGCTACACCTAAACGCCTTGGTTTATCCCCTCTTGAAAGGGAAGGGACAGAGAAAAGTCATTCCTGTTGGCTTCTGTCCTGTTGCCCCTCGCTTCACATTTCTTCTTTGCTCTTCCTGAGCATCTAGGTAAATTTTGTTTCTTTTGTTTGGTAAGGTGAGGTGTAAGGCAAATTTTTACCCTCATTCCTTATGTTGTCTTGCCCCAACTTGAGACACACACAGGCATTGCAGAGAGGATGGAGGTCTCAGATTTGATCATAATTCTCTAAGATGTATAAGAAGATGGTCTTCTCTGTGTTGGGGAATAATACCTTGACAGCAGTGGAGGAGGAAATCTCAGTATATAGTGTAAACATCCCCTCTAAATCTCTATGGTTGTAAATATTCTTTATCCCCATTTTGCCTTTCCTCGTCTTCTCCATGCTACCCTTCTCCTTCACTTTTCTAGCCTCACTAGGCCTGTTTCCCTCCAAGCCCTCTCCTACCGGGCTGCAAATACCTTGCCTTCTGCCGCATGCTCTCCTTTTGTTGGCAAAACATCATCCAATGCCAGTGGCAGTACACAGGGTGACAGAAAGAAATAGAAATGTTCTGTGCCTCTACCTAGTGAATTGTTCTGCAAGAGCAACTTGGTGCTATTCCTTATGACTATGAAAGTACCTCAGGAGGGACAGATCTCTGCACGCAGCAAGGAGGAGCTCTGGTGTCCCAGACAGTGAATAGCGCTGACCACACCATTGCTGGTGACTCACTTCAGCTGAATGTCACCCTTTCTTTGTGACACTATCCAAAGAACTCACTCAGGTGTGGAATCAACCACCTCCACCTTTTCCTTTAAATCCAGTAAAGCACACTGGGGATGACAAAGCCACATCGGGTCCTTGAACAGCAAACTAGAGGAAAACGTGTGTCTGGCATGGAAGAGGATCATTTCCAGGGGGTACATAATTTCTTTCCTTCCCCTGTCTTCCGATCCTTTCTCTTTACGCTGCCACAAGGCCCTCAGTCCAGATGTCCTAGACAAGTATCTCAGGGAGAGGCACAAAACCAGCAAGTTTAAATCATGGACCCAGCCCATTCCTTGCTAAGGTGGGTAAAGTCTCAAACCACCTGAGAAGGTAACCTGCGGGCCTATGGTTGTAATGCAGAGATGGCCCATAAAGCAAAGCCCCTGTGAAAAAGGCACAAGAGAGTAGCAGGGAGCAACTCCTCTATTGTTCCTCTGTCTGTGGAGCTCTTATCTGGCGAGGCCTCAGAGGTGGTTCCTTCACCAGCATGTCATCAGCACCTCCACTCACCACTGAGGCATTGACTCACCAGCTACCAGGCATTTCTTTTCTCTGACAGGAAGGAACTAGGCCTCTTTAGGGAGGCTGGGTCTCTGTAAAAGACATGGTGAAGACAACAGGAGGCGTCTATCTTCACACTGTCCCATCTTTGCCTAGAGCATTAAGTTCAAGACAGTACCTGTATGTGATGCCAGAATGGGGCTCCATCATCTCTATTCCTAATCCCCCAACCCCTATGCTGTTTTAGCAACATAGGAAACAAGGTTTCCACGTCTCTAACCTACAGCCAAATTTAGCTGCAGTGAGGGAGCACAGCCTGCTTCTGCCTCCTGAAGACACCTCTGCCAGATTGGCAATTCTGTTCCCTCTAGACAGATCTACATGCTTACATGCTGCAGATTACTTAGACCACACTGGTTACCTGCTATACCACCAGGCTCTCAGTCATTAATTTGGACGTGAGAGATTTGTAGACTTTGTAGGTTTCTGCTTAAAATGTGCACATTTTGGGAAGGTGCCATCTGCGAGTATCAACCTCATATGTTTTACCGGTGATGATGTCTGCAGGGTTTCATGTCTACTCCCTCTTGAAAGTATTTGGATACATAGAAAGAACAATGACAGGTAGCAGCACATCAATTTACAAAGATGAAGAAATCGTTAGTGAGTGGAAAAATAATACAGGCATGTGTGCACAGATATTTTGACCGTTGAAAAAACTAGGAGGCCCACTGACAGTGAAAAAGATACTGTTGGTTCCCAGAGGCCACCTTCCAAATACAGTGTATAAAATGTGCCTTTTGCTTAATGGAAGGAAGGCAGAGATCCATCGGTATCAGACGATGTCAGACGATGTCATATTAAAGTATGCCTGCTTTATCCTTCACAACTGCAGTAAAGCAGATGGAGACAGACTGTAATTTCAAATGAAGAAGTCAGATTTCAGCAGCATTATCGCCCTGCAAAACTAGAAGGTCCTGTCTGAAAAAAACCAGCAACTGAGAGCCTCTGTGAGTACTCTGTGAGTACATAACACTTGTATGACTAGTACTGTGAGGTATCTTGAACAAATAGCAATGTAGTGCTCCAAATCTTGCATGTTCAGAGCTCTTGTAACAGAACTAGGAGAAATCTGGTTAAGGCGATAAGAAATGTAGAAAGCAGTACTGCCCTGACTCCAGAGCTAGAAATGGTGCAAGACAGAAGTGTTTGACTTCCCTGCAGACAGAAATGCTTGGGTCTGGTTTGTCCCTGTTACGTAAGTATTTGTTTTTTAAATCAAATCCAAAAGAAAAAGGATCTGTGGAATTGTTTCTGTACACACTCCTCTTGTTTACTCACTGCTCCCTGCAGCTTAATCAGAAGAATTCAGATATCTTGACTGACCTGGAGCGATGCAGTTCTAGGAAACCCATTTTCTCCCTGGGACAGCCTCTGCCATGATTGTATCCCTGTCTTAGTCGCAGCCTCTGCTTCCCACATCATCCTCAGTCTTCAAAGCTGTGTGCCATGTTGTGGATGAGCTGCGGGAGGAGAACAGTTCTACTTACTTACACCAAGCTTCTTGTGACTGGAAGAGAACAACTAATAGGGCCGGCAGTGACACTGGTAGAGCATCTTCATCTGAGAAGGATGTTCAGGTGCCAATACAGAGTCATCTATATCAGTATCTGTAACTTCTCTCACCACCCATACCACCCTAGCAAGCGGCCCCTTTACAGCAACTTTCTTCTAGGCATCTTCACATCTAGCACTTCTTGCATAGGTAAAGTGTCAGATCCTGTAGTGAGATACGGAATGATGTACAACTCTCAGACCTTGCTTCGGCTGAATCACATGTCTTTTTAATGTCAACAAAAACAGACAGAGGCATCATAATTCTGCTGATCATAGGTAGCCTTCCCCTAGAGAAAGGACTGATGCTTTTAGGGGATTTGGGGTGCAGAAGCCACCAGAAGCACCAGAATCCAAAAGAATGAAGGGGGTACTGGAAATCATACCTGCAGTACAGCTAAAGCAAAGGATAATTTTAGATAACACGGAATAACTTCTTGCACAGTTAATCTACTTTTTTTTTTTCTCCTGAATGATTCTGAACTAGAACAGGCATAAAGATCAGACAGGAAAATTGTATTATTTAGCTATTATAATTCTGAGTTGGTGCTGGGAGTTCTTTACTGTCTCATGATACTTAAAGGTTAGGTGAAATTACCTTTATCCACATACTGATAGTGCAACTGGAACATTGAAACAGGACTGTTCAATGATCAGTAAGAATATTTAATTCTAATTTTATGTTGTTGTAAAATCTAATTGTTGTTTATACTTCTATTATACTTTTTTCTTCTATGTAAACCACTAGTACGCTGCTGTGCAAAGTGAGGTCTTTATAAATTATACTACTATGGACAGTTATGATCCACTTATTAAGAACTAATTTATGTCATACTTCATATAATCTCAGTTTTCAACAGCAACTCTTTCTATATAGCAAAAATCAACACAATATTTTAAACAAAGATGTTAAGATTATTGATTTTATTATTATTATATTTCATGTAAATTTCCACAAAAATGTAATTAAATATATGATTTCACAAGCACATGAAAGGAAGGAATGGTTTAAAAATTGATTCATGGAGAAAGATTTAATTAGAATTACAAAGGACAACGAAAGAAATGAACTTTGTCAGTTGGAATATGACTCTTTCATAAGTAGATCTTTGAAGAAAGCGCTCATTAGCATATTTCTATATTTTGCCCGGGAGCACTTCGGCCAGACTTATTCAAGTTTCATTAATATTTTAAAATTTGCAGCAAAAATGTAACTTTAATTATAGGGTTGGATTATTTGAAAATTAAAATACTGCCTTTAGCTGTACTAAAAGAGCATGCTGAAGAGACCTTGTGAGAATCTTATTTCTCCTTAAATCCCACAAGATGGAATCAATTTCTATTTTAATTAATAGCTTATTTGCCAGTCATTTACAATTCAGTGCGTAGCCTTGACTTTTAGCACCTTTAAATACTCGTTTCTCACACTGGATACATTATTTTCCTGTATCAAGAAAAGGACTGTGACACAGTATCTTTTTTTTGAGGCAGTGATGACTTTGAGAATCAATCCAAGTGGCATATTTTGTTGCATAGAGAAAAGTTGGATATGATCATAGAAGAGTAAGATTGTCGCAGGGATGCCATGAAGTGCATGAGCTGCCATTCTCAACTTCCAGCTCTGTGCCTACAGCGTAAGAAGTACATAAGAACTGTTCTTCCCTCATTTCTTCTTTCAACTTAATGGTGTCAAATGTTGATTGAATGAGATCATCCAGGCACTAAATTATCCTTTCTACTTCCTTCTGTCCCAGTCCCATGCTTCCCCTCTCCCTCTGCACTTCTGCTGTCTCCTTCCACCAACAAACAACCAGACCTCATACTCCCTCTCTCACAGCATGGCCCAGCTCTTCAACTTTGTTATTTCATGCACTTACCGACTTCTTATAGTAACATCAGACTCCTCCTCAGGAACAATCTCTTTATAATTCTTGAAATTTCTACCTCACCTCTCAGAATAACTGGGCACATATTTCTAGAGTAGATAATCCATTTGTTTATCACACTTTTGCTTGTGTTTTGCAGGTTGTGCATTAAAAAATCCTACATTGGGCAGCAGGATGGGCACGGCATACAGGTGGCTGAAATATATAAAGGGATGTTTATTAGAGAACTTCTTTTTCCTAGGAATCTCCCATTTCGTCAGTCTTTCATATCCTGCTGTTCTTCATCCAGTAATCCCAACTGTCTTTCCTCTGACCCACATTTAAAACAGAGCACTTTTGCCAAGGACTCGCAAATTTGCTACATCCATAGCTGCTACAGTGGATGCCAAACCTACACAGCTCCAGCTCCAGTTCCAGCTAAAAGAGGGTACGTGAGGATTTGAGTTGCCATTTGGAAGGAATGGCACTTTAAAGGAGAGCAGGTTATACACATCAAAACACTAACCTGTTCTTTGAATGCTTGTGTTATAAAATGTAATTAATTGCTTACAGAATGTGGGGGCCCAGAAAAGGAAGTTCAAGCAAGCAGTATAGTCAACATTTTGCAAAGAAGCTTTCAGATTTGCAAAGTCTATTGGCAGTTTCCAAAACGATGTCGCCAACGTCAGCCAGGTAGGTGCCATAGAAAACACCACCAGGGTAAATAGTGAAAGGTCAACTTCCCTTTTGTGCCAGTTGTGCGTCTCTGTTCTTCAGCCTTCTCACTCTAAACAGACTGATATCTGTATGTGTGAAAATACTAAAACATACATTCTTACACTGGTGCCAGTGCCTGTTTTTCTTAAAGAAGCAATATTTATATATGCAAACAAGACAGTTACAGAGTATGGACTGCAATATTTTCACACCACAGTTCCTTCTTGTCTTGGAAAAAACAGGGAAAGAAGCAGGTCTTTCCTGATGGGAATTAGAGCTTTGGGATCTTGTCATCTTCACAGTAGTGTGGTACCTGACCAGTCAGAGGATAAACTTTGTGAGCCATATGGTCTTTTGTGACTGATCCTCCTGAGGATGCTATAAAATTTAGTGCAGCCAAGTGGAAGCAACAACGTTTACTCAACGTTTGCTTCCTTTGGAAAAGAAATTTGATGTGGCTTCAGGCTTCGTTTTAGTTAGCTTGTACCATGCAAGAGATAAACAGACTGCAGAGGAGGTGTGAAATGTTCAAAATGCAGTAGGGCTGCTGGAATCACACTCTGGATCTTGCTGGAGAACAGGGAGTTAGACGGCTTCCTTAGGTTTTTTTGGACGCACATCAAAAAGGATGCCAAGGAGTCTGTGGCTGGCACAGTGTGACTATGCAATTCAGACGTATACCTTGTAGGATCAGTGAGCTGTGCTGCATGGGAGAGTTATCACTGTCTGCTTCCATTATCACCAATGAATTAGACCTGCAACTTCCCCACATGTGAAGGCATGACTAGAAAGGGGAGGGTTTTATTTCTTCATTTCCTCTGTGCAAATCACATTCATTCAGTAATGGAGGAAAAGAAAGGATATACTACTCAAATATTGCTAATAGTCTGTATGTCATTTGTAGTTTAGCAACTCGAAATACTGCTGTGTTTGTGTTTTCTGCTATTGCTTGTCAGTGTTGTAAAGGAGTAGCACATAATTCTGGTCTCTAGTTTAGCATTAGGAAAGTAAATTTTTTATATTTGATTATTTGGCTGTTGTATATTCTGTAATTGATTCAATAAGGGTACAGCAGGGTTTTTTTTAAAAAAAGTCATCACAGCACTTTGAAAAACACCAAAATGATAAAACACTGACACTTATATGCAAAGTTGTCAGGGTGCATAGTAGGGAGGTTTTATTAAAAGGTGCTTGAACCTAGGGTAAATATTTCTCAGAGGTTGAAAGTTTTTGGGGAAGATGGTGAAATTTGATCCCTCTGGTTTTGGTGAAAACTTGTGGATGACATTTTTTATGTATTGTGCCATTTTCCTCCTAAATATTTAATATCAGATGAATTTACAACTGAATTACTATGTATGAATGATAGTATATCACGTACTAAGAATAATATTATCATAATAAAAAGCCACATAGCATTAATGTGGTGACCCACCTGGCACTGTGCAAATTTTAACTCTACACGCTTTCTCCCCTCAGTCAGGTTACCTCTTCACAATCACTTTCTGACATCAGGACCACCCGCTCACTGACATATGATAAGGTTTTGAAAAATGACCTGTCAGCAAGACTCACATCTATACTTAACTAATCATGACAAAAATAGCTGAAATTTCTAAGGTTTCCAAAATATGCATAAGAAAAATGCTCTGTGGGAGCTATATAATGCATTATTTCCAGATGTATAATAAATAGTGTGTTTCTTTAAAAAATGCTAAGAAAGCAGTTTCTTCTAACTTTTAAGACAGTTTAAGGGACAAAGACAAATAAAGGAAACAGTGTTAAGTGCAGGAAAGATGGTTTGGCATTAGTGAAGTCTATAGAAATTGCTATAAGGAAACTACAAATTAAAGTCATTCCAAATTTAAAGCATTTTTTAATAAGAATCTTTAATTAGAATGTATATATTTCCATGCGTAGAAGAAGTGTTTTAAAACATCCACGTGAAAATATTTCTGTTTATTTCACAATTCCTGTATCCAACTGCTTATCCAACTACCAAACTTTGCCAGGCTGCTACTCTCAGTTCTGTGCCTTCATCAGTATCTCGATGCCTACTCCCAGCCTTCCCTTCCATGTCAGATAATACTCCCAAATCTGTTCGGGAAGCCTTTATTCTTCCTTGGACTGCAGAAATTCTTCAAAATAAGTTTTGGAACTTTGGCAATTCAACATTTCCCTAATCTCATGGTACATTTAGTAGCACAAGCCAAGGCAAGCAGCACACGTCTTCTGTCTAAGTGGAAAATACCCAGTTGTCCTGGGGAACCCTCAGGAATGCCAGCTGGCAGTTTAGATATTGTGAACAACCATCTATTCTTGATAGAGCCTAAAAAAAGTCTAACCAGGACATATACATTTTGAAGCATTTCCAGAAGACTTGTATAAATAACCAATGAACTGTTACATACCATCTACTGAACGTAAGGAATCCACTAAGTTTAACTGGAATGTATTGAAATTTGTTTGTACAGTATTAAATACTATACCCTATAATTTGTGCACTTGCAACCATCTTTTATCAAATCCAGGATTGTTCTCCACTTTGCCCTTTAAAAGTATTTTCCACAATTTGCTCACCACAATATTGCTTTTGCCATTTGTTGCCTGCCAGAATTAATTTTATCAGTCTCTTTCTTTTCATAGCTTTTCTTTGCTTTTTGATCCTGAACTTTTCTTCCGCGCTGCCTTTTTTAGACACACTATCCTTTTTCTTTCAATTCTTGGAATAAGGCAGGCATATGTTTCACTGTTTCTCCACCTTCAGCACCTCACCAATTGTTTTCACTCTCCTTGCCTTTATCATCTTCTCTCCACTATTTCTCCCTCCTACTCCAGCAGCCTGAAATGGCAGTTCAGACTAATACCATTGCATTAGACTCAGGAAAATATGTCCTCTTCAGCTATAAATGCCAAATATAGCAAAAGCAAATGTGACCAGGTCATGTTACACAGATTGGATTTTTAATGAAAGTTTGCTTGTTAAATGGCAGGTGCCTATATTTTCATTTTTTGATGTCTACTTTTATCTTTACCCTTCAAGATGCAATGTAGTACAATATAAACTAAATATCATTGCTACAAAATACTTAATACAACAATAGTAGAAGCTGCATAGCATGTAGAGAGGGTATGGAGCTTCGGAGAGATAATACTGTGTCTCTCAAATACAATCACTTTCTAATGTCATGCCAATTCTTTTTTTCTCCTTGACTAAAACCCATCTCTTCAGTCTCTCATTTGGCTACAGAACATAGTCTGGATCCTGGCTTTGATGTTCTTGATTTTTGTTTTTTGTTATTAGATGTACTATGAAACATCGGTAAGTGAACAACAACAGCAAGCACCATTTCAGATTTCTGAAAGAAACTCAAAAATGCAGTCTGCCTTAGTTTTTTATATGTTCTCTGTTCATTCTCTGAAAGCATCTTCTTACACAGTGTAACAAACCTGTATTCATGTTATAATATTTCTACTGCTTTGAGTATCAGGTGTGTTATTTTATTGTAACCCTTTCCAACTATATTTGTCTTTGAAGAAAATCTATACGTTTGTTACTAAGCCCTGAAAACAGAATAATTTTTTGGTAAGCCTTCAAATCCACTAAATAAAATGTTGATTTGGCACAGGTAGAGTGGTGAGCTGATGAAAAAAATCTGATAAATACAACCCATAAAGAGTTATATTACACTATTTGTAAAACAAGATCTCCTGGTGAGGAAACTCTGATTTCAGTGCACCTCACAATTTTTTCTCCATTTAAGAAAATCTGTAATAATATTTCAGTGATGAGATAATCCTCCTTACTTAAGTGTATCTTAGATCTATGCATATATGGTTTCAGACAGATACTCGCTTTTCAAGAATGAGTTGTAGTTATCAGAAAACTATTAGTAGAATCTGGATTTACATTTGCCTTCTTTTAAGCAATTTAACACAGAACTCTGATTTTACATCATCATCTTCTTTTCATGCCTACAAGAAGAGTATTTCCCTCCACATCAGGGCTGTACTATAGTTGGTAGTGCTTTGTAGTTCAAAATAACAGAAACACTCTTGTCTCTGTCTGTTCCTTCATGAAGTGCTGAATAAGACACTTCATTTGCATTTATTAGTTAGTACTGCTTCTTTGCCTTTTTATTCTGCCTTTCTGTCTTCTTTTATATGACTTTTTAATTAAATCGTATTCTGTCCTTTCATTACTTTTTAATGTTTTCATTAGGGAAGCATAGTTTTCACTCTCCTCACAAAGGCAGAGTCAATTGATTTCAACAGCCTCTTTAGACTTAGTTACCAGCAATAAAACAAATAATGTGTTTGTTAATTATGTAAATTGAAACAACAATTTCAGAACAGACATTCCTAACCTAAATGATGACACCTGGAATGTGGCTTCTCCGTCATGAGCAAACATGCTGAGTACTAATGTGACAGCATCTGATAGAGATTGTTCACAACTTCTAACTGGAAACACTTTAAAAGGATAGCTAAGTAAAGATTATCTCCCTGTTCCATCTGTTATGACAAATATGGCCGTTATGAAGATGACTTTAAACACCAAAGTTAACCATCTCATCCTGGCCAGCTCTCTAAAGAAGTTACGTTGACTCAACAGGAGCTCAGATTCCCAGTTTAGCAGTGTCCTGGTGATAGCTCCAAACTTCTCTTACCTGCAAACATCTATCCACATTTCATCCTGACTGCTACATTTCTTGTAAGTTTGCCTTCATTGAGTAATGATTTTAAGTGAACACCGGCATTTTTGTACTTTGTCTCAGTTCCTTGTCTTCTTTACATTTCCAGTGGATTGATTTCTAGCACTTTCGGTCCTACTATTATAAACAACAGTAGACTGCAATTTTTACAATTTCCTCCAGAAAATATTTAATGAATAAAATGTGAAAGCACCTCATTTTGTGTACTTCCTTTGAGTTTCTGATAGCTCCCTGTATCCAGTGTTCAATCCAAGCAATATAATTTCTTCCATTATTGACAAAGACTTTGCTTACTTCTAATTCTTCATAATGCTGTAATACAGAATAGTACAGATGAGGGATTGCAACATTTTTCTTGTCTTGAATCATATGGTCTAGATCAAAGTTACAGGAAATTTTAGCAGTTTGACATCTGTCAGATAGCTACTGATAAGCTGTGATTCCTGTGGCTGCCCAGTTCACCATGGCTTGCTGGCACATCAGTCTGAAAGGAAAGAGAATGCACAAGCTAATTTGCGAGTAAGAATCTCTCATTTTCAGAGAGGCTGCAACATAACCCGGAGAGTCTGTGTGGAAGAGATGTACACATTTTTGCCACCTAGAGACTGAGCTCAAGTACCATCAGCAGCTTTATGGTTGTAATCCAAACTAGAACAGTCTGTACAGTGAAGTATAAAAGCATTTTACACCAGTAAAAAGTTGCTGAGTATTGCTGAGGTATGCAAGTGGATGGGCAAATGAGAGGAAATTATTTGAAAAACAAAAGATTTCAGTGCTTGCATGAAGGGAAAAGTGAACTTTTCAGAGAGGTTATTTGAGCTGTGAACTATCCTTTCTATCTGACTCAATGCTCTGTTTCAAGCTTCTTCTCTTCCACAGCTTACTGGCTCTTGACTAATTATAGGTTAATATGTTAAGAAGCAGTCACACAGAATTGCCTTCTGTATATTGGATTTCACATGCTGGCCTTTGGCTGCTATCCCCACCGCAATACCATGCTGCTTGTATAAGTGGTAAAAAAGACACACTGGGCAGGGAAGACAAACAGTAATCACCACTGCAGCCACAGCCCCACAGTGGCACAACCACAAAACTAGCATTCATAAAATAAGGAACCACATACAAGAAGCTGCCTACGCTGAAAAAATAGACTTTTGAGACACTGGAGGTGTTAAATATAAGCATAAGCATTTTCACCAAGATTCTACAGAAGGTAGCAGTGATATCTCAGTTAAAATATTGTGGTGTTATGACATTTGATGGCATATGGCATTACAAGACAATTTTAATTTATTTTCTTTAGCTAGCTCAAAAAATTATGTAGAAAAGTGAATATTGAGAAGACATGTTGCATTTAAGTGCTATAACTGAGAAAAACAAAGTTTTCCAGAGAAACAGCTGTACTTTACTTATTGATACTGTAGTTATCTTCTTTTCTCAGAAGCCTTATGTGTAAGACTGCACATACTGGGTCATGTAGGAGTACAATCAGGTAAACACAGGATCCCTCAGGTCCTTTGACTTGTATATTGTCATGCATGATGTAGCATCACGTGTCTGTTGTACTGAGGCATTGTCTCTCCGATGGGATTAGTGGTAGAATACGGAGCCAGCCAGGCAGCCACATTAGGATGCAGTATTGAGGGGCATGAGAGGGAGGAATTCATGACTCCTTACTGATACAGTACAGAGTCCAATGTGGTACAGACATTGCAGAAGGCAAGCATAACAAGACCAGGTAACTGTTTCTCATGCCCAAAACTTGTTCTATAGTCATGATGCATACCAGGCAGCAAACAAGATATTTCTTACTGACTTCTTTCCCTCTCTAGTATGTATATCCATGCGGAGAACTTCTGAGCGAGGGAAACATGTAAAGAGCCTTTGATAAAGAGCCTACTAGCTTGGTAATGGTTTCTATTCTTATTTCTACTCTTCTTGTTTTAATTTGTGGTTATAAAAATTATTTCTTGTTAAGAAGAGTTTCCTATACTATTTTGGTGTTTTGATCACTTATTCTTCTAATTAAGGAGGCATTTAAACTGAATTTTAAGACCTGTTGTGTGATTTTAATGGCAATATGGAGGGTACTGAATTAAAAATACATATACAGCTATGACATTTTACTTGTTCACATCAGCATCTGTCACTGATAAAACACAAAGCACTGTTTTAACCTTTTGTGATTTTTCAAGGGGGAAATGCATCATGCCAAAATAATATTTTTATTTATTGATTAATAAAACTGCAAGTACAAGTAAAAAATTGCATCAATTTTGAAAATACTTTCAACTTTCCTTTAGACGAGCTATCAAACAATAGATTTACTATCATTCCTTTATTTCATGATGTAGTTAGGATTTTTAAGATTAGTACAAACTAATTACTGTAAAATATATTCTTGCATTCATAAAGACATACCTTTTTCTGATTTTATATAGATTCTTTTTCCACTCAGCCTGAATTTATATATGCTTAGATAGTTGCTTTATAGTTAGAAGGGAACAGCAGACTTCACCGAGGAAAAGAAAATAAAACCAAACAATAACAGAAATAGCCAGACCTTTGTCATCAGCAGCAGTTATAGTATCTGAGCAAATAGTCAGATATCTTACTAATTTCCAGAAAAAAACCAAGGATTTGTAACACACATTTAAAGTAACAGAGATCCAGCATGAAGCCTTCATAGCTGTATATACCCCTTAAGTGTATACCGGTCATCTACTATACTAAGTGAACAGAGCTGTTTTACTTTGACCTCTGAGTCATCTGTCATATGGTGAAAATGTGGAGCCTGCAAGCCTGAAAAGAAGTCCTCCACGGAGTCTCAGAAAATGTACTGTCTTGCAACTCCAACCATCATATCTGTCAGATCCTGGAATTTCTACCTGACAACTTTTACTCAACTTACAACAATTCAGGCTTTTCCCTTCCGCTTTTCATGGTTTCTGAGGCATTCAAAACCAGCGCGAGCTTACACTTTCATTTCTGCAGATAAACTCAGTGGTACTTGTGAGCACTCAGCAGCTCCTTCATAACACTGTGACAACAGGTCATATTTAAACTAAAAAATTCACTATCATGTGACACTTGATAACAAGGGTCATTATGGGTTCAAAAAGTGAGTTGACAAATACACAGAGGCAAAAATATCAGAAGATATTAAACACAAATATATCTCTCATGCCTGAGGAAGTCCATGAGCCACAGTTTGCCAAAAATGGGGAAATTATATCTAGAAATATATATGATTTCCTTGCTCTTATGTTCCTCCTAAAGCACCCGTGCTGGCTATTTACCGAGATGCAGTAATGAACTACATATCATATGTAGTTCTTTATATTCCACATATTATGCAGTAAAGACTAGATACCCAAAAATATGAAGAAAAAATAGAGAAAGTAATTGTGTCATAAAAATATAATGTAATGCCAATTTCTGAAAAGCACTCCAAGAATCATACAACAAGGCAATGAGCCGTATGGTACTCACTGTATGAGATCAAAACCAACTCCCTGAAATGCTAAAATCTAATCATGTAGATTATTTACTGTTGCGCCTTGATGGTGATTTGGCATTTGATCAATGAATAATTCACAGATCAGGAGGGAGGTTTGCTTCCTCATTAAATGGATAACATCTCTAAGCAGATGCTCAACATAAATAGAGACCAATAATGCACTTCAACATTTGAAATTCGTGGTTTACTTGATTGGTGCTTTGTCTTATGAAAGAAAGACTAGTGTTTTGGATGCTGAAGGCTTAACAGTTGTGATTGAAGTAAAAGAGGGAGCACATAGAGAAACAGCACAAAATAAAGCCTGGGAGAAAGCAAAACGTATCATGTGGGATTATAATCACTAAGACCATCCGGGAAACAATACTTAGGGTGTAAAGATAATGTTTCTTATTTCTAGCATAATCAAACCCATTCATACTGCATTCTAGACCTAATGCCTTGTCTGAATCATCCACTGAAAAGAAATTTGGATGATGCTGGTCATTCTATTAAAATGCTGGGTATAAGAGCATTTTTGCGGAGAACCTAAGTTTCAAAAAGAAAGAATTCAATTAAAAATTAACCAAGATTGCCTGCAAGTGAAAAAATAATGGGACATTTATCATGAAAAGTAAAGTTATTCAGCAAAAGGAAACGTCCATTGGGGAAAAGAAAAGAAGATACAGTAGACAGAAATACAATTATTACAGACACTGAGGAGATAAAATTTAAAGTGAAAAAAAGAATGTGAATGTTGTAAAAGCAATAATTAATACAACTGAGAAGTTTTAGAAAGTATTCCAAAAAACTTATTAGAATGCAACAAGAATAACAGGTGGGTTTAGGGGCAAGTGCATGATATAATGAATAAGCAAGCCAGAAATGTCCCCTTGCAGCAAAGAATAGCAGTGGTATCCTGGGCTACATTAGACAAAGTATTACCAACCGGCTGAGGGAGGTGATCCTTCCCCTCTGTGCAGCACTGGTGAGGCCGCACTTGGAGTCATTTGTCCAATTCTAGGCTCTGCAGTACAAGAGAGATATAAACATACTGGAGACAGTCCAATAGAGTTCATTAACAAACTGGAGCATCACTTCTAAAAGGAAAGACTGAATGAGCTGGGACTCTTCAGCCTGAAGAATAAAAGGCTAGGAGAGGGTCTATAAATACCTGAAGGAAGGATGCAAAGAGAATAGTGCAAGGTTCCTTTTAGTGGTGTCCAGTGACAGAACTAGAGGCAATGAGCACAAACTGAAACACAGGAGGTTCCTCTGAACATCAGGAAACAATTTTTCACGGTGAGGTTGATCAAGCCCTGGCACAGGCTGCCTAGGGAAGTTGTGGAGTCTTCCTTCTTGAAGATATTCAAAGGACATCTGGGCAAGTGGCTGTAGACGACCCTGCTTGAGCAGGTGTGTAGGATTGAATGGTGTCCAGAGGTCCCATCCAACCTCAGCTATTCTGTGATTTCCTTTAAGTAAGGAAAAGGGCTGGAATTGTGAAAAAAAAAAAGTGAAGTATTCATTGAACAGGGAATCTTGTCTACCTGAGCACTTGAAGAATAGGCCATCTACTATCAAGAAAGGAACTATTGATAAAATATTCTTTTAAAGAGGTAGGACGTCTTTTAAAGAAAATTCTGTAAATTCATATGTAGGTTTAGTGCACAACTGAAGGAAAATCAGATGAATGAAGATGCTGCAATAGAAAAAGAATTACTGAAGAATAAGAGAAGAGAAAATACGATGAAAATGTGTCCTAGTATTAATGACAACAGAAGCAATTAATTTACTGAGATTATTATATCTTACCCCACTAGCAATAGATAAGATCAGGGGGAAAAAAAAAGAAAAACACTGAAATATTTGTATAACAGTAAATTTTAGCAATAAAACGAGTAATCTCAACGTATTCACACAGAAGATGAAACTGGATACAGTAGGACTAGCAAGGAGGATTTACCCTGTGTAATGCAAAGGACTTACCTTTCTTTTGTTCTCTTGTTCCTGCAATCCCACACCTGCAGATCCCAAAACTGCTGTTAGGGCAGGGTCTCATGGGAAGTCACCCAGCAAATGCATCTCAACATTCTTTGTGAACCACATGGACTCTCATGACTCTGAAGAAGATTTGTCTGAACATAGCAGTCACAAATGATGGCCATGACTTGTGTCAATGGGGGGCTCTGCTGAACAGAGAAATTAAAGCACTCTCGTGCTTTTGGTTTGTGTCTTATGTTTGTCTGTATGAAAGCTGTCTGAAGCTCACAGGTAAGCAAAAATATTGAGGAAGGGGCTTGAAAGCTGAGAGGGGCATATTAGGATTAATCATAAAGCAGAGAGGTCAGTAAAGAGAGCTCTGGACAGAAAGCCAAGATATATAATTTTGAAAGCTAAACTAAGCTCTACCTTTAAAGAAAAAACAAGTTAAAACAAACAGCAGATGTGCCATACGTCTCTGTATGTGAAAAGAGGTTAAGGAATAAAGAAACACATGCTGTGATGACTAGGAACAGTTTGATGATAATCAAAATGTAATCCCAGACCAGATTAATATTTTGCTTTTCTTCTCAGTAACAGTAATTAAACTTAACATAGGGCAAAGACAGGATCATTAATGGGAAATCAGAGCACTGAAACAAATAGAACTTCAGCCAAAGTATAATCTAACTTCAGGCAAACTGCTGTGTTGCAGTGTGCTTTATGGGAAACTAGTATATGAGCTGGATAAGGAAGAGATTAGCACAAAGTTGAATGACCTTGAGGTCCCAAATAACAGAAAACAGAAGAAATTCAAGAGTGCAAAGTAAAAGGTCGTGCACTTAGGGACTAATAACAAGAATCTCTGATATAAACTTGGGACCTCATCTGATGAAAATGACAGAGGAGGAGGAGAACTTGTGTATGCTGATCAGTCACAGGAAACCCAAATGATGTGATGTGTCTGTGAAACAGGCAAGGAAAGATCCACTAAGAGGGAATGAAATAATAGTGCCTTTATATGAATCATTGGTAGGTCTCCATGTACAACAGTAGTTGTCCATTTCCAGGGAAGAAGGATTCAGAATGGGACAAAGGTACAGAAAGTCTGCTAGGAAGATCACAAGAATAAAAGCGTTTTATATAACAAATGACAGCAACTGGATTATTTTAAGAAATCAAAGGCTGAGACATTATCTGTAAAAATATCTGGAGGATGTTGTTTTGTTTTTTTTTTTTTCATTGATAATACAGCTGTTTAAACTAAAGGACAGTGATAAACCAAAACAAAGTCTTAAATCAACCATGACAGTATCGAGGCTGGAAATAAGAAAGCAATTTTAAGCACAAACATGAGACTACCAAGTAGTTTTTAGTAAAAGATCTGGGGACAAAGCCAGAATATGTTAAGTAGAGTTTCAGCAATTTATACAAGGAATTATATGACTTTACATCATTCTTGATGTTTGTGGTATATCAGCCTGGAGGTCCCTTTCAGGTTTTTTTTTTTATAAGATTGACATTATCTAATGAAAGGGAAAAATATCACAGACTCCCATTGCCTTTTGTGAAAGCTACCAGTCACTCCTGTCATGAGTGAAATTCTGCCAGAGTAGAAGAACTGTGTGTACACATATTCTGCAAATTCTGCTGATAAGTTATTTCTCGATCATCTGTTGTGTGGCTGAGGGACAATAGCACTGAGTTGAAGAGAAAGATTAGTCATAGCAAGTCCCTCAAAATATAGCTATGGACAATAGCTGGACATTTTTCCTTCAAAGCGGAAACCTTTTCCTCTCCTTTTAGAAAAATATGTGTGTGGAAGGTTTTGGACTAAGGTCCATAAGGGAAGTGTGTTAGGTGTGGAAATAATTCAGTTAGCAAATTGTTCTGCAGGTGCTGCTTTAGGGGTTTTTTTAATCCAAATTTGTAGTAGGGAATTATTTTATCTGTATATCTACCAAAGGGATATTTTACTTTTCTGTTTGCCACATTCCCAAGGCTGTGGTAAAAGCTTAGTGGCACCCTAAAGAAATTGTTCTTCTTGACTGTGGATAGATAACAGTGGGAGAGCACAGCAGACTTAGCACAATCACATGTTCATACATGCACGAACGTTTCCATACACTTCCAACAGTCCACATAATATCAGTTGAAAAGTTTGAGTATTTAAAACATGTACTCAGTCCTTGGTCCCCAGGTAGCAATGTCATGTTCTGCCTGTGGGCCATTGTCACATGACTCATAAACCCAAGAAGAAAAGATGGGAAATATAGGAAAACACATGGACCCAATGAAAGTATGTTTTACTTGTTTTCTTGTCTTAACAGGCAATAGATCTCATCTATGTATACCTTTAATATCTATAACAACTGTACATATTTCAAAGTCTTTGACGATTTTTATTTGTACAGAAAATTCTGGTTTTTACTTTATATTTTGGGAAAATACAACACTTAGCCCATTCACTTGGTAGATCTGATTCCTGTGGCAGTCTTTGTCCCAGCTGTCTGAATTGTGATGAGAAAGGATAGTAACAGACTCTTGCTAGGGCTGGGTTGACCGAAAGTTATTTTATCTACACGTGTGCAGTTATAGCTTTATTTTAACCTCCCTTCTGATCCCATGTCTGAGTGCTGTTGTAATTGGCTTGGTTATACAAGCTTTTACTGCAAATGCACTCAAAGTGCTGGCTTGTCAAAGAATTTAGGTATTTACCTAATTTTAGGAAGTTACTTCAGTGAGGCATATCTAGTCAGACATGTCTGACTGAATTAGAGCCAGGGCACTTGTGAGTGTATTCTTGCCAGAGAAGGGCCCCTTTCCTGTGTCTGTCTGAACCAGTCCTGCTGAGTCATAACAAATGACAAGTTCTTTCTGATTTTTAGGGTAGTATCTAGCAAAGAGATGATACTTCCTGAAAAGATGTACCTAGTCCAACTAGGAACATGCCTTGTTAAAATAATGGCTGATTTTAATAATCAAATAGAATATGTTTGCATAATATATATTTAAAATTTATATAAAATATTTAATATAAATGGATAAATGATGTAGTATGATAAAATGACCGGGCACCTGGTACCAAAATCATGTGGAAGAGCTGCAGGTAGCAATTAGCTCAAACAGGTCACACCTCCATGATTAAATTTTTAAGTCATTATACTGGATTGGTGCAGGGAGTATTTCCTGGGGATAACAGATCTTCTCAGAGAAGAGAGAGTAGGAAGTGAAGTGTACCATCTTCTTTTAACACTTGTCAACTCGAAGTACACTGAAGGTAAAAAGGTTACTCATCCATTTGCAGTGTCTTTTGCCAAATTTCACTGTCCTACAGCACATCTAAGACATTTCAAAAAGAATTCATTGACTAACACTGTTTGCTCTGTAAGCCCCTTTTTTGCATCAGCGTTCTTTGACTTTTATTCACCCATCATTATCTGGCTTTTGTGGTTCCTGATTTTGCCTTCTTCATATTCTGGTGTTGCTGCATCTGGAAAAAGCACAGGGAGAGGTTGTAAGGGATGTGCACCCAGTGCTTTATTTCTACTTGGCAAAAGCTACAACTCCTCCAGTCTGGGGTTTCTCTGATGGCAGGAGGCAATGGTGCATGCTGAGCACTTAGCACAGTCTTGATCCTTCTAGCAAGGTGTAAATCAATTAGCTGTTGAGATAGCAACCTGAATTAAGGCCATAGAGTGAAGGAGAAGAAAATTACAGCTAGTGTCATTTGGATCTTAGGATGTATTTTCCACCCCCCACACTGGAAGAGCTTTTCAGTGCAGCAAGGTATCTATTTCAATAGTTCTGATTAATTGTTTCAGTGCATCTAATATGTAAATGTTTCCACATGTGAGCCTAATTCTAAACAGCGCTGAATTCCTTCAACTCCCAGTAATTACAAAGGATAGTTCAACACCTCAGAGGCCTTATTTTATGAAAGTATCAGCTCTCTCGTCTGCACTGATTAAGATTAATTAAGATCCACTGAGGATAAAATTATGAACGCTCTCATTTTTCAAAGTACTCCCTATGTTGACTAATGACTATTTTCCTGGGTAAACGTTGCCAAGATTGGGACCTTAGTAAAGTATTTAGGGCTATAAAAGGCAGCATTTACTTATATGAATTATGCCATTTTACTGCAAAAGTTCCAGAGTACTGCTCACATGAGTAAGAATTGCAGTTCGTCCATCATTAGGAAAACCATCAATACATAAATTTTAAAATATAAATACATGGACATATCCTTAATGATGCAAACCAGATTTTTTTTAAGTGTACTAATGACTGAGCCTGTCAATAAGTGTTCTTAATGAAACCCTTCAGAGTTGTGTTGGAAGAATTTTGCCTGACACAAGTGGAAAAATTGTGCATATTATCCTGATGGGGGGGTCACTCAAGGCAATGTGCTTGCATGTGGGTTTAAGAGGCTTTTCATATGAAGGAGTAACAATAACAGTAAAATACAAATATCGCTTACGACATCAAGAAAATCAAATAAGGAAAGATATTTAAAGGATTTTAGACTATATTTACATTATTATTTTTACAGATTTCTTCTTACAAGTGAAGAGTACAGTATTTTTAAGAAGAACACAGAGTCTGTATGGCATAGTAAAAAAAATTAAAATGCTTTTGTATTTAAAGCCCAGGTATATTGTGAAACACATTCAAATTCAAAGTAAAATGCACATTATTTTCCTTCTGCCCTTATATTTTGAAATGGTGATTCCTTAATTCGTTTGAGAATGATTTTTCTACTCTGTACAAGAAGCTTGTGCAAGAAACTTGGCCAAACAAGATGTCTTTTTGTTATGTTTAGCATAACCTTACAAAGGGGACTGGAAAACAGTTAGAGAATTGCCTACAAAGAATTATGAACGCTCTGCTCTTATTAATTTCAGCTTCAACTGTCAGACCTCCCACCAGTTAAGTGAAGATTACCTTGTGAACTGTTTTCTTCACTCACTTCCTTCTGTGTTCCTCCTTTTAGACGCAAAAGAAAATGTGACAAATGCCAGATATGTAAAAGCAAAAGGAGAAGTCCCATTCCTTCCTCAGTTATTAAATTTTTAAATGTAGGCAAGATTGCTGAAACACTGCGTCTCCATAGGTAGATTGCTCCCTCTTCTGGCAAACCTGCCTATTGTGGGAAGATTTTTTTTAATCTACTAAAAATGAGTAGTAATAAATTTGTTTTCCTCTAGATTATTTTTTTTAATTACTTATAAAAATCCATTAACATTATGTCATATTTCATAATAAAATCTGTAGCACTACACTGTTCTGCCTACAATAAGGAAAAGAGCATTGCTACACATATAATAAGCTGATATACTGATATTTCTCAAGGCCTAGCTATAATAGAACCTGCCATTTTTTTGTGAAGAAGATTATGAAGCAAGTGCACAGGAACTTTTGCATACTTCTGTAGAAGAGAAGATAGAAAGCTTCTCTGGGCGTTATATATACTGGCACATCACTTTGCCAGGACATCTATATCTGTGAGTTCCATTGTATAGTTTTAACCAACCTGAAGTTATATTTGTTTCTCAGAGTTTGCTATGCCATGTTTCTGATCAAGTCTGAGGTTTTCGTTAGCCTTAAATATGACCTAAAACTAGTCAGAAGCCTGTATTTCTGAAGATGCCCCAGTCAATCCCAACACAACCAAAAATTATAATAAAATATCAGAGTCAGACATTAATTCATTTAGCCCCTTTAGACCCACATGGCCTAGAGATGCTTTTTTCTTTCTGTCTGTAAAACTGAGATCTTACAGCAAATCACAAATTTCAGATCATGAGCAAAAATAATAAATATTACAAGTGTGTCAATAAACCCACCTTTTAGTGCTGGCTGAGCATACAGAGTATATCTGTGCCACTCAAAGGTTTACACATTAGCAGTGAAGGGATAAGGAGGTGCTTATCTTCTCTCCTGGAGCAGGTGCTTCAAACAGAAGATATACCCTGGAAGGGAGCACATGACAAGTTGGGTCTGTTAGGCCAGGTTGGAGCCGTGAGCCCCGTCTTTGTGAGAAGAGCAGAACAGCACTGGTGGGAGAAGGCAGCAGGAGGTAGACACAGACCCAAAACCATCTCCTACTGCCAATATCTGATACTGATAACTGAATAAACACAGTGCTGTCCCCCAGGGTCAGAGGGATGTCTGCTAAAGGTAATGGTATAAAGTATATAAGGATGGGTGAGTTAGGCCTGCTCTGTCTAGTTAGATTCCTCGCCAACCCCAGCACTTTGGCTCCTTTTCCAAAGTAGACAAATAATATCCATGGTAATGTTGTTAATTTTGATTTCACAGAAGAACTTCTTAGTTTGTTAGAAAATACGGTGCTTTCTCCAATAATTGCATGACTCGCTATCACCAGATTGGATGTTCTCCAACAGAGTTTCAAAAGGCTCTGATCAATAGATACTTCCTTGGAATAATGGAATAATGGAAAAGATATTCACGACTGCAGTAGTGCTGCATAAAAAGAGAAATTCTCCTTAATTGCAAAGGTTGGAAGTGAGAAGCGGTTTTGGTGGGTCTCAGACAGAGATTGAGCCAAGAAAGTCTCCAGCCCTCCCCCACCCTCTAAATATGTAGTTAACATCAGTCATTTGTGGTAGAGAGCCGAACTGCTCTCCTAGTACCAGATTTAGAGAAAAGTAAGTTCAGAAGACAGAAACTAGGACAGAGAATTTAGAGAGTGTGAAACAGAACAAGATAAATGAAGCAACAGAAATTCCTAGACAGCTAATATCCTTTGTGATCTTACCTTGGAAATTCATATTCTTATAAGCATTTGGATTTAACATCTATATGCAAGCCTCGGGATTTAAGAAAGATCTCATCTGAATAAGGCAGGAACCTGCATTTAAAATTATACAAACAAATTTTATTAATGTCATTCTGACGTCTGATGACTATTTCATTTCCAAGAAAATAAAGCACTTGAACAGTGTAGATTTCATGATATTTATAAGTACTGGGAGAAACTGGGGAATTTTTTTTCCTAATGCTCTTAAACGAACGAGTCATCCAACATTTCAGTTCAGGCACTGGCCAGTTTTGTTGTATGAGATCAGAAACTGATTGGAGTCATGGATTCAAAGATATGTAAAATCCTGTTGGAAGATGCAATTTTGGCTTTGGGAAAAGATCTGTCAAGATGCATATATGTCTGTAAACAGAATGAAAGTAATCAAGATGGAAAGAAAGCAAGAAGGAAAGAAAGAGGAAGCAGCCACACGAAACAGGCTAACGAGAAAGAAAATTGAAAGGAAAAAGATGCAGTAAAGAACTTAGATTACACTCAAGGGAGAATGATATTGCAAAGCACAGATTTGCATGACATAATAGCACGAGGAACATCCAATGCCCAGCAGATTACTAACACCACAGCATCTGAGAAGCCCTTCTCAGAACAGTTTCTGAATGCCTTATTGAGAGCTGTCATTTAGTCATCCATTATTTCTGCAAGCAAATAAAAGTTCCTATATTCCATAATTTCCTGTTGAAAAAGAAAAAAATATAAAGAATTGCACAGGACTTTTAAAATTTGACAAGTAGAATCACTCTGTTATCAAAATCTAAACTATACCTTGTTGAAGCTCTCTCAAAGCAAAAGTACTTCAGACAAGTACTGAGTCAGATGGCACCTGAATCTATGTTCTGTGAGACAATTGGGCAAAGATTTGTTTTATTTTTGTGGATTTAAGTGGTTTTTCTTTCTTTCTTTCCCAGGGGTCCTCTGAGTCATAACCAAAACCGGATCTTGCTGTCTTTTATAATTAGATTTAAATATATTAAGCTGGGTGCTAATTTTCTCCAGGTTGTGTAAAATAATTAGTATCAAAATGATCAGTGTTAGTCTTTGAAGTTCATTCCACTCAAGATGAAGCAATGGAATTATACACCAATTCCTTCCTTCCTCCCTTCCTCCCTCCCTCCCTTCCTCCCTCCCTTCCTTCCTCCCTCCCTCCCTCCCTCCCTTCCTTCCTTCCTTCCTTCCTTCCTTCCTTCCTTCCTTCCTTCCTTCCTTCCTTCCTTCCTTCCTTCCTTCCTTCCTTCCTTCCTTCCTTCCTTCCTCCCCTCCCCTCCCCTCCCCTCCCCTTCCCTCCCCCTTCCCTTCCCTCTCCTCCCGTCCCCCACCTTCCCTTCCCTTCCCTTCCCTTCCCTTCCCTTCCCTTCCCTTCCCTTCCCTTCCCTTCCCTTCCCTTCCCTTCCCTTCCCTTCCCTTCCCTTCCCTTCCCTTCCCTTCCCTTCCCTTCCCTTCCCTTCCCTTCCCTTCCCTTCCCTTCCCTTCCCTTCCCTTCCCTTCCCTTCCCTTCCCTTCCCTTCTTTTTTAGCAGATGTATCTTACAAGATAGGCTGACACTTCTGCCTTCTTTAGTTTTCTTAGGTAAATAGCCCATCTGTTACTGTTGGAAATAGGGAAGAATAACAAGAGGTTTGGCCCTCTCATTACCTGTGGAAAAGAACTATACGCAGCTACAGCAGTGTGGTCCTAACTTTTCATGTTTCTTTCTCTATGACCACAGTTCCTGTTGACTTTAGGGCTGGAATATCTATTTACTCAGAGGCTTCACAGCAGGAGGATCCTTTTTAATATTTATAAAATGCAGTCAGTTACTGTAAAGAAGGAACAGAAGAATATAAGGATACAAATGGCTGTTTCCTATAAAAAGCGTCTGACTCACTATTAGGATTTTGGATGTCCCCTCCTAGTAGAGCTCCAGTTCTCCTTTGGCCTAGTTTAAACAGACTCCAATCAATAGGCACTTCCTTTGAATAATGGAGAGGATTGCTATAGATATTATCACAACTGTTAGTAATGCACAGTTTCCTTTTCATGGATGTTATTTGATTCATATTCATAGCCATTTAGCAAACTATTTCAACATCTGCATGAAATACAGTAGAAATTTTATCAAAGTTGTCTCAACTGAAATCATTGAATGTCCAGCATGAAAAATCACCAAATTATTTCTCAGCTTTACTTGTTTAATGAAGTACTACTTGTTGTCACAGATTACATAAACAGCAATTTGAGTTTTCTGTGGTTTATTTGTGTTTATGCACTATGTTGAATTTCCCACTCTCTGGGTTTCTGGATTGTTATTCAAAGTTTTTCCTGATACAGTCTGTATCAGTTCCTGCTCATTTTGTCTCAAATAGCTTCTTTTATTCCTGATTACATATTGTGTGTCATTGATTTTAGATCCCCAGCAGAGAACCTGCCTCCCACTATTATGAGTGAGCAAGATCTCTTCCATGCTGCTGTCAGAGAACCAGTTGTTGGTGCTGACCACTCTTACTCCTAGTCCTCAGTACATAAGCACCATTCATCAAGATGAAGAAGTAGTCAGTGTGTTAGGAAATCTTTCTGGTCACTGTCCTAATTCCACTCAGTGGTGGGTGTTTTTCCACCATCCTTTTTCTTTTCCATAGCAAACTAGCTGTTCCATTTCTTTATATGCTCAAAACCAAGAAAATCTCCTCCTCCTTGTCCTCATCCAAAACAGATGTGTTTGGAATTCTCCCTCCCTCTTACACTCAAAGAAATTTCAATACTTTCTTCTCAATTAAATTTTGTTACGTGACCATGTAACATACTTGCATTCATGGAAAATAGCAGCATTTACTCAGAATAATTCCTTATTCACAAATTGAAAGGTTCCAGCTTATTTCTTACATGGGAAGGCTGAACACATATGAAGGGCTGATACATACATTAAAAACTAGCTCAGCTTCAGTAATCTCATGGGAGCAGAGGTTCTAGACTTTTGGAAAGTAAGACAAATACATTTTGAAGAGAATTCAGTAATGCCTACTGCTATCTATTCTTGCTTATTCTGTCCATTTAGCCTTCTTTGGGCATGTGCTGTCATAAACAGGATCTTATGCTATTTTTGTATGTCTTTCACTGAACAGATGATCATAATATACCCCAGGCCACCTAACTATTTGCTGTGTAGCCACCAGTATTTCACAGTTTGTTTTATTGCTCGATTTTAGGGTATGAAATTTTTCCTTGCTTTGTTTCTCTCCTGGATTATTTTAAGTTATTTTGAAGGGAGAAGTGTTTTCAACAAAAAATATGTAACTATTTTGACAGCAGCAGGGTAGACATTGCTGCAAAAAGAAATGATAAGGAAGTTTTCTGCCCTGTAAAGAAAACTCTGATCTCTTGAAAACTCAATTTACCTTTTACGCTTGGACTAAAAACTGTTGAGATTTCAGTCTGATAAGCTAATGAAACTGCTGTTTTTAAAAGATAGGAAAGTTATGGCCTGCAGCATAATTATTTGCATGTTCCTTTTCATTCCAGTGTTAATTCATTTGTTCATTCCTCACTGTTCCATTGAAATGGATGACTGAAGTGTGAAGTAGCATAACCTAGCAAAATCACAAAAGGGAAAAGAGGATACATATGGACCAGTTGTCCACTCTCTATCAGTAGAAGATTAAGGAAAGGAGGAGCATCAAAGAGAGCTGGGGGGAACCAAGAATGAAACAACAGAAGAAATAGTAGCCTTCTGGCTCTTCATCACAGTTGGTAGTTATCCTATAGCCTCCTTTATTGAAGTAATTCTGCATACTAGAGGTTGGATGGGCTTAAGAGGAAAATGGAAACAGTCATAAAAAATCTTTAGAATGTTACTAAAACAGAGCAGCACTAAAAAAATGTCTGTTGAGACTAAATTACTTGGAAAGTGACATAGTTTTAAGAAGAAGTATTATTTGGCCTTGTCCAGGTTTTATCGTAATCTTGACCTGCATTTAGAGAAAGGACAGCAGATTAGATGGACCTATCACCTGCCATTCTTTTGTTCTGACTCAGTAGTCAAATGGGACAGAAGATGAAATCAACATAGATACAAAAGGTTCTCACAGGGTTAGAAAAACTGAAATACGCTTCAACTGGTTTTAGTATATGTATGAGCATGTTTAAGCATATATTTTGTCAGTAGTATATATTAACTGACTTTGGTTCTTCCTCCTTATCCCAATAATATCAATGATGGAACACTGAGTTCTAGAAAAGCACTGAATCACTTTTTCAGCAGATGATATGTACAAAAGAATCATGGAATGGTTTGAGTTGAAAGAGACTTTTAAGGTCATCTAGGTCAATCTCCCTGCAATAAGCACGGACATCTACAATTAGATCAGGTTGCTCAGAGCCCTACCCAGCCTGACCTTGGACTAGACCTTGGACCTGATCTTGCTAGAAATGGGGCATCTACAATGTCTTTCGGCAACCCTGTTCCCTGTTTCAGTGTTTCACCATCCTCACTGTAAAAAGCTTCTTCCTTATATCTAGTCTGAATCTACCCTCTTTTAATTTAAAATCATTATCCCATGTCTTATTGCAACAGGCCCTGTTAAAAGGTTTGTTTCCATGTTTCTTACAAGCCCCTTTAAGTACTGGGTGGCTGTAACAAGATCTCCCTGGAGCCTTCTCTTCTCAAGGCTGAATAATCCCAACCCTCTCAGTCTTTCCTCATAGAAGAGGTGTTCCATTCCTTGGATCGTTTTTGTGGTACTCCTCTGGATGTGCTCCAATGGGTTCATGAAGTTCCTGTATGGTGAACTCCAGAGCTGGACACAGTACTCTAGGTGGAGCCTTATCAGAGTGGAGTAGAAGGGCAGAATCACCTCCCTCAGCCTGCTGGCTGCATTTCTTTTGATGCAGCCCAGGACATGATTGACTACCTACCCTGCAAATGAACATTGTTGGCTCATGTCTAGCTAATATTTGCAATTAAAAGCAATCAATTTAAATTAAATTGGTCCCTTGTTAATAACTCAAGGCATTCAGAGGTTCACTTATGTTCATATAAGATTATAGTCAAGATAGTTAAGTGAACACATACAAATAATCTGAACCTTGTGGCCTGCCACACCATGCTGAAATTTTTGCAAGGATAGACATCTTGAACCTTGCATTTTTTATCAGGCTCAAAATAACGTAGCAGCAGTGTTTATAAAGAATTTTGGCAATTTTGTATTTCTTACCAACTGAAGAGCCATACGAAATATAAGCTTGTCACAATTTTTTTTAATCTGAACAACAGTTTGATTTACATTTGTTTCAATTTCAGAGTAGGACTCAGCCCATTTTAGTTTTAATTAGACTTCTTCAACCTTTCTTCAAATTTTCTGAGTTCTTCGGAAAGCCTCTTCAAAGATGTATGTAGTTTGCTTTACGCTGCTGACCTTCAGTCTTTTATAAACTGCTGACTTTTCCAAATTAGTTAATTCAATAGCCCATCTATCTTGAGATACACGTACAGAAATAAGTATATTCATTAACTTTACTGAGCTTTTACATAGTTTTGTGACTTGTGTGCTTTTATTTCTTTGCTTTCTGTACCTCAGTCAGCTGATAACGTAGCCTACATTTATTGTAGTGTATACATAGCTCAAGAATCTACTTTTGTTTCCCTGCATGAGTTAAAAAGGAGTTAGGCACATCAAAAAAACAACAGAATATACATACCTATTAGGGTAGTTGTTACATTTCTTTATAGAGGGGGATTTATGCATATCAGTCCTCATTTCTCCACATGGCCACTAGACGTTATTTGCAAGGGATACATGCTACTAGCCTTATTGATTCCATCTATAAGCTTTTCATCATAATCTAGGATATCCAGGCACAGTCCTATATTTGTATGCAAAGGCTTTAATTCATTGTGTGAGGCCAATGAAGAAGAAGACTAAGCACACGTGTCAGTACTGTGCTTTCCTTCTTGAAAATCAGAGACTATAAAACATCACAAAACTCCTCTGAAGCAGGGCCTCAACCCAGCAGAAATTCTGCAGGAAGAAAAGAAAGCTTACCTTTGAGAGAACTGTGCTGGTCATGTTCCAGTCTCCAGAACATGTAAATAGACATAACCTCACTGTCAGGAGAACACAGGCAATAAGACTGCAATGTTCAGTCTTTTTGAATAAGCTATTTAAAGAGGGCCAAAGTATAGTAAAAACAATTAAAGGTTGTTTACTTCTTAACTAGTGAAACCTTTGGATATGTTGAGTGTGCTATGACGGGAGAGGAAGAAGCAGTCATCTCTACCATCAATGATTGCTGGCTTCTGTTCTGGATGTAAAGAATCATTTTTTTACAATTTCTTTTCCAAAGCTGAATATTGTATGAGCAAAATGTTTTCAAAAGTTTTCTTTGGATATTTTAAAAGTGCTCGATCCAAAGGAAATAGTTATTTTGAAATTATGTTCTCTGTCCAATGGCATAGATACATCTATGAATATGATTCTTCTGAAGGCTCATATTTCTGCTAGGAGTGAATTTGTTGGCTCCACATTGACCTGTGGAGGTGACGTATTGGGTTCCCACGAATACACCATGAGAAAGCAGTCTTTTTACTTCTTTTGCATGAAAGACAGCTTGAATGTATGAGTTTATTATTCAGTGCATGACACTCAATACCTCTTATTTCTGTCTTTTTAAGAGCTTCTGATGCATTTTCTTCTGCAAGTACCATGGTTACCGTGTAATCCAGCCAAGTAGATCTAAGAGGAATGGAGTGTTCTCTGTCTCTTAAGAGAGAGCAAACTGTCCCAAACCCCCTCCGCACAGTCACACCATCGGGTTTTACCAATGGCTCATGATGAGTGCTGACTGAGTGGCCAATACCAATGAAACACTGAGTACTAGTGCAGGAGCCAATAATTAATGAGAAAGGAGTCTGCTTCCTCTACACTGCCCATACTCGAGTCCCACAGTAGAGCTGATTGAAGAGATGGGGGGTTGACCTCTCATTGTTATGTCTTTGTGCAGGGCTCAGTGCCTGTCATTCTGACACTCTCATTGCACTGACTTCTGTATTAGGGGCACGGCAAACCTTCAGACTGTCAAGTGAAAGTTGTGGGCAGACTTGGAAATCAAGAGACAATTTCCTATCAATAGATACGTTGCAGTTTCCACTCCTATGAGTCTGGGTTCTGGTTCACTAGCCTGTAGGGAGGAAAGGGAACTGTGTGAGAAATTCCCACACTGTGAAGTTCTTTTCTCCTTCAAAGTAGAACAAACCTAGAAATATTGCAATGACCCATCATACAAAACATAAAAAATAAAAAATAAATTACAGAGGGTGATCAAAGTGTCTTACTTCAATAAAAAGAATCAAATATCTCATATAAAAGTACTTTTAACTTATAGATGGTTTTGAAAAGAAAACAAATTTCTGAGTGTATAACAATACCAGCTTTTTAGTACCAGAACACATCCTCTTAGGTTTTTCTTCCACAAATGAAACACCAGTGACTTTGGCCGCTTCAACTAAATATTTAATTATAATTACTTTTCATTTTCCAATTGAAAATTTTTGCCCTGGAGAATGCACAACTAGTTCTTCTAAATGGTAAATGAAGAAAGTATGTTTCGTGTGTCTGGAAGAGAATACTTAGCACATAATGTACCTGTTGAGTATCCTTATCCTCAGAGTTGCCTCAAAATCCAGGAAATGGTGCAGCAAGAGGCAGACTGAGGGCTGCCCCGATATCCAGTCTGCAGAAACTTATCCATAGCATGAGCTACACAAAGATTAATCCTGCTTGGAGTGCCAGGGAATATTGGATAAAACTGATAATCGTATCCAGTGTGTTTCTCAGTATCTCATTATTCTCTACAGTATTTCATTGTTCTCTATACTGCCATAGTTCTCTCTGGGTGGACAGGTTTCCTATATATATAAAACAATGGAGAGAAGAAGTAGATTAATTTTAAATTATTTTCTATGCCAGCATGTTCTGGATTGCAATTCCTCATCCAATTTCTAATAAGATAGCATTGGTATTATTGTCTTCTATTTCACTCTCTGATTTTACAGTATTGTTTGTGGGTCTCTGCTGAATCAAACCTTGGTAAACTGAAGTGTCTTTTACTTACTGTGTATTAATTTCTGCTATCTTTTTGACAGCTGTACTTATGTAAATACAATTTAAGTGGACTATATCACTTGTCATCAAGTCCTACTGAGCTCTACTTCCTGTTCCTTTGTAAGCCTGAAAATTAATGAAATTATTTGAAACTTTGAAAAATTACTTGAATTCTTAGTCCAGGAATATGTTCAGAATATATATTTAAAGCGCTGAAAAAGAATTTGGGGCTCCTCTTTTCTTTTGATTTTCTTCCAAAACAGAAGAACCTCACAATTTTCTTCCTTGACCTGTGAAGTATCTGGGTGGCTCAGTGACTCTGCTAATTCTTCCAAGGAAAGTTTAGACATCTATCAAATGAGTTCGCTAAAAATAATGTTCAATAATCTTACAGGTAGTTTTCCCTTAGAATATGTTATAAGGTGTCTTTAGGGCAAGTACAATAACCCTCTAAACTAAAAAAGAAAATGTAACTGACCACTAACTTTCCACCACAAGTTAGTGAGCCACTAGCTTGATGTGGAAAAACCATAACCTGGAGCCCAGAGTAGAGCTCTGCCAACTGTGGGAATACTGAATAGGATATTCCATTTCCAGAAGTCTTTCTATTCATCTCATTTACTACTTTTCTCTGTGCCAAATGGAGCCTTAAAAGCCAGACTTAATTATTGTTTAACGGCAAGAAACACTGTAACTGGGATATTTTAAGATTGCTTGTAATATTTTAGCATTTGGGGAGTATTTTTCTGTAATATTTATAGCTCCATCATTAGACAGGAAATTAACTTTATAGAAGGTACTCTCTTTAATGAATACCTCAGAGTAATGGTTACACACAGATTGTTCTGGTGTACTAGGCATAATCTTAGTCTCTGTTCCTGAGCTTTTCTGTAGGAATAAAGCAAGTTTCTTCACAATTTTAGGAATAGTACTCAAAATAAAGACAAAGTCAGTACAAATGCCACAAAATATTACCAGGTTAAACATTTGAAGCTGAGATGAAATTGCAGCAGAATTCAAGATAAATAAAATATGTATATTTCCATACTTTACATATACCACTTACATCTAGTAGATTAGTGGCAAATCCAGGGAAACCTAGAGATGAAGCGAACACTAAAATAAAATATATATTTTTGCTGAGAAAAATTTAGAAGGCACACAATTTCCATTAGTTTGAGGGTCATGACTTTAAGTTACGCATATCAGTATTGTTCCCCATTGATATTTATTGTTGAAGAATATCTAATTCTAGTTTGCCTAAGTAAGAAGAGGTACATTTAAGTAGAATACTCACAAAATTAGAGTTGCAAGATAGAATAAAAGTCTGGAAAGGTATTTAGGAGTTCCTTACAATTATCTTTAGGGAAGGATGACCATGAGTTCTGCAACAGTCAAGGATCCCTAAGCTAACTGAGGAGCAAGTCAACCGATGTCTGTAAAAAATTTCATAATTCTATACTTCAGAAAGGAAACAGGTGAACTGTGCCTGCCCTGAAGGAAGTCTGTGAAGATCAGGAAGTTTGGGGGTGTTTTTATAAAAAAAAAGTTTTCCTATATGCAATGCAATAAAAACAAACAAACATATAAACATATAAATAAAACCCGTTGTTATTATTGGATTTTCTTGTTTTGGTCTCTTAGTGAGAATCCTCTGCCTTGCCTGTCTTTACAGGGGGAATATTCAAGGAAGGCCCACTTTCCCATTATCCTGGGGCCTTGTGGGTTCCTCCAGACAGCAGAATTGCCTGATCTGTTTTCTTGACTTACTAACATATCAGTTTCATGTGTAAAGGTTTTCACTTGCATTTCCTACAAGATAATAAAAATTTGAGGTTTTTCTTAATACACTTTATGGAGGGTTCAACTTCTTTCATGGATTGTTAGTACAGAAACACTGATTTGAAATTGCTTTGCTAATTTCTTTAATTAGCTTTTATTCTTTAAATTACAGAAATATTCATAAGCTTTATGCCCAATAGATGGCAGTGAAACACTGAAAATCCAACAACTTTGTTTATGTTTATATTTTAAAATATCTTCTCCAGTGAAAATAATATGCTACTGCTCAATGCTCCTCCTTGACAGTAGGTGAATTTGCACTTCACTCCACATTCTGGGCTATTGTTTAACAGGAATCTGAAGGTTTCACATGCATCATAATTTTCACATGCATCTTTGCTCCCTGGTATTTTGGGTGACTGTTTTCTGTGTTTCTGCCCCAGCCCTCCCCCTCCTCCCTTCTCCCGCCTCCCTTAACTCTTGCCATTCACAAAAGTCTGTGCCTCTTTTTCCTCTTTTTTTGATTAGACATTGACAAGGTGATGAAAAATTCCTTCCAGTGCTTATCTTTTCACCAAAATAGCATAATCCTTTCAGTGTCTCCAGGATGGCGACCAACTGACCTGCTGAATACATACAGAAGATCTTTCTATGTTCACTCTTCTGAGAAATATAGAAGTATATCATATACTGCATTACCTGAAGATTTTGTATCAACTGCATAAAAGGCATAGTTTTTGCAGCAATAAAGACGAGTAGAGTTTAGAGTTTAGAGGAAGAAGGTTGTCTTCCGCTGTATCTAGTATTCCAAGTTTCTTTTGATAGCAGCAGCAGCAGTTGTTAAAAAATCTTATTTTCATGCTGTTGATTGATTGTCCCCAAGGACTTGTTGTTGCATTTTCACCATGAAGCTTCGTGCTAAAACTGATAATTTATTTGCATGTCAGAAAAATGTGAGCTACAAAAACTGGTAATATCCTAATTTTATGATTGTGCTTTCAGTGTTGCGAGATCTTCAAAGAAAAGTACCATCAAAGAAATATTTGCTATTTGAGAACTACCTGAAAGGGCAGGAGGTGAGAAAAATTTCTAAGAGAATGCACATGATGTTTGATAGCCAGAAAATTACAAGCCCACTTTATAAACACACTTGTGATTTTGGCCAAACACTGCAAATCTTTCTTTCCACCATGTGTAACGTATGCATTTTTAATCAAGAATTTGTCTATGGTTCCATTTACCAGTAGACTTGCTTTATGGCTGCTTGCAGGAGCATGAAATCATTTCTGTAAGGATTTGCAGGCTTGTCTTCACTTTCTTCAGATGTTTGGTTAACTTCATAAAATGATATTCATACACAGAAGAGTCCTTGACAAGAAGACCAGTACTGAGGGAAGAGGGGAAGCAAAGAGAAGATAGTCTGAAAAACTAAGTAGGGAAGGTTCCTAAGTAATGATTTTACCTGTTACATGCTGAAATTCTCTTCAAGGGAAGATTTCTTCTTAGTGATTTCATTGGTTGACCTCATCTGTTTCCTCAAGTACCTAATTTAACATCTGACTTGTGATATGGAATACTTAAAGGGCAAGGTGTAGGCAATGATGTTGGTGACTTGCCACTGTTGAAATGTACCAAAAACCCAAAATACAGGCCTACCCTTTTGTGGTCTCTGTTGTGCAGCAACAATTCCGCCCAGTCCCTAAAAAATGCAGTTTACAAGAGAGATTCAGCTTTATTTTTTGCTTTAGTAGTAAAAAAAATAAAGTTGACCATGCTTTTTGGTTTTTGGTTTTTTTTAACATCACTTAGTATGCAGTAATTTTTTCCGAATTTCAATACTCATATCTTTTTGGCCCACACCTCTCCTCTGTAACAACATTATAATAGCTCAGTGGTTTGGATGGAGATGATAGATCTCTGAATATCATGTCAAAGATCAGCATAAATTGGTCAAAGAGCTGTTCTGTCACTGGATCAAAATTCACTTGACAAAATCTAAGCGTGTATTTATACAATAAACTGTGCTAAACAATGTAATTACGGTTCATCATGTCAACTTGAATAAACTTGAAAGATTTCACTGTTTGAAATGCTATTATAAAAATTTACCAGAAGTGAAAAACTGAATACTGTGACTTTTCTATTGAACCACAAAAGAATTCTAAATCCAGATAATACTGTGTTTCTTTTTAAAACCACAAACTCCTGAGAATTTAGAGTTAAGGCTAAAAATACAGTCTTATTTGTCACATTTAGGTATTGAAGAGGTGGAACTGCACTACCTACATAGAAAGGGGTTAGCTAAGGATCCTAAACAAAGTTTGAAAATATCCACAGACAGAGCATTATATGTCGCCAGTCCCATTTATGGATACTGCTATATTAATAACACAATATTTGTCTTAGAGGCCACCAAATATCTTTGCCAAATTAAACATTTGTAATCTGGATCCAACTTTAATATACTCTTTCAAATGGGAGAGCCACAAACAGCTATAGGCAACATCAACATAGTCTCCCTCAATCTGTTAGTTTGTCAGAATTACAGACAAGGTAGAGCCAATAATAACAAGCACCTTCCATGAGGATATTAATTAAAATGTTAAAATAATGAGACTCCTTGCTATGAACAAATCTGAATTTAGTATGCTGCAAGAAAATCCTATGTTATTTCAACAAAGACTAGCAGTAAATGGAGATCAGTGCAGTGAAATGAGACCAGAGTACAAACTTGTTTCCCTCTTTTTATCCAAAGATGCCAATGATCCATAACTTATAAATATATCCGAGCATCTTCTCCTTTTATCCATCAGTTTATCATTTTAGGCATGTCTACACAGTGAATATGTTCACTTAAGTATAGAGTATAACTCTCTTACAAATAACTGCTCCATGTCCTTAGATGGAACTAGGTCATTAGATTGTATTTTCTCTATATTGCCATGGCAATAAGGCAAATGGATTAGCAAGAGGAGCAGTAGTATGAAATACAGAATTAATCTGAAGCAACTTCACAAGTAGAGACAATTTTCTGGACATGGACAGCTAGCAGTGACTAGTAGGCTAGGTTTGTGGTATAAACACAGGATAACGAACCACAATACTTATTTCAATGGTAACGTAGCTCATTTTCTGTGAAACTCCGTTATTCCCTTCTTTCCAGATTTAACATTTCTGTCCTCCACTCTCACAGGTTTCTTTGCAAAGGCAAAATATTTTCCCTTAAAAATAGCTTTTGTAACAGAAAGTTGGTAGTCACAAGGTTCTGATTCATTTCAAGGTTGCAAAATGGATATGCATTGTGAGGGCTTAAGTGGCTATGTTGCACTATAGTAATTCTGTATGCATCTTAGTAGTCTGCACTTTACAGGTGACCGAATCACCTGATGTAAATATTCAAAAGCCACAAGAAGGATCCATTTAGGAAAGACAATGAGCAAACTACCAGCAGATATTATACTTCTGTTTTCCATAAAAAATTGCATTGAGGTAGCATAGGAATGAACGAGAAACTCAACCTGCGTGGACTATTTTGCTTGCAATCTGATTACCAATATAGTGTAGCTCAATACTGAACCGGTATACATTTCTGATTGTTACTCTATTTTTTTTTAACACTACATTGCCTCACAATGCATTTATTATTACTTTCAGACACATAGATGCACATTGGCATTGAATCACAGAATCATAGAATCATAAGGTTGGAAGAGACCTCTGAGATCATCGAGTCCAACCATGCCTGTTTCCCCACTAAACCATATCCCTAAGAAACTCATCTACCCGTCTTTTAAACTCCTCCAGGGATGGAGGCTCCACCACCTCCCTGGGCAATCTATTCCAATACCTGATCACTCCCTCAGTGAAGAAATTCTTCCTAATGTCCAGTCTAAACCTGCCCTGGCGCAACTTGTGGACATTCCCTCTCGTCCTGTTGCTCGTCACTTGCTGGCTCGTATTCAATCAGCTGTCAACCAACACCCCCAGCTCCTTCTCCTCCAGGCAGCTCTCCAGATACTCTGCCCCAAGCCTGTAATGCTGAATGAGGTTGTTGTGACCTAAATGGAGGACTCCGCACTTGGCCTTGTTGAACCTCATCCCGTTGGTCTCAGCCCATCGATCCAGCCTGTCCAGATCTCTCTGCAGAGCCTCCCTTCCTTCAAGCGGATCCACACTTGCACCCAGCTTGGTGTCATCTGGAAACTTGCTAAGGGCACACTCAATGCCTTCATCGAGACCATTGATAAAGGTGTTAAGCAAGACTGGACCCAGCACTGAACCCTGGGGTATACTGCTCGTGACCGGTTTACAGCTGGATTTAATTCCATTTACCATTAAAGGACATGATTTAGTACTGGACTTGGTAGCGTTAGGTCAACCATTGGACTCAATGTTCTTAAAGGTCTTCTCCAATGTAAATGATTCTGTGGTCTTCATAATCCTATCAGTCAGAGATTACTAGAGAGAATAAAGGGGTAGGAGAATGCAATGGGTTTAGAAGGTTGAAAAGACGGGACAGTAAGCAGAAAATGAATTGGGGAAAGGACTAGTGGGACGAAATGCTGAGAGAACCTTTTATGCAGGGAAATAAAGATTGAAGTTTGACAAGCGCAGTATTTTTTAACATGCTGAGAAAGAGTGAGGAAGAGGAGAATGGGGAAAGAAGAAAGCTACTTGCAGAGTACCATGACAGAAACATTAATTCTGCCTTACCTAGCCCATATCCAGAAATCTATGACAGTTCTTATATTTGTGTGGTGGTACACAAAATGCCTGCAAACATTCTGTTCAGGAAAAAAATTCCTGATGGCCACAGTGATGGTTTGCCTGTCTACATGATTAAGAAAAGCAATGTCTGTATCTGCAAAGTTGCTGAGTTTTGGGCTGCTGTTATTAAATGTTCTGTGGTTGGACCCCATGTTCTGGCAGGAGGAGCTCTCCAAGGGTTGGAAAGAGGGCACTTGCCATGTCAAGGTAAGGCTGCCCTATATTGCATGGGGGGGGTTATCAAATTTTACAATAATTTTTTAGATAATTCAGTGGTAGAAAAATTTTGCAGTCCACTTCTTTGTCATTTGGACAGCCTAATATCCATGATTCCTTGCTTTTCTGCCTCAGTCTGTAATATCTGTACAAGGATGCCTCTGTTTTGCCAGTTGTCCAGACAGTACTGAACAAGCTCCAACACTGGACATGCTCTGACCATGGGCAATTGAATCCAGCAACTCAGAGCTGGCATACCCAGATATGGCAACACTCTGTGAGTGATGTTATAATTGTCTGCCTCTGGTTTTAGACTAGAGCTTTCTCAGCCTCTCCAGGCTGCACGCATGATGAAGAGGAACACATGGTGCAGGTACTTGAACAAGACTGATCAAAACTCTAAGCAACGGGGAATAACAGTTAAGGACATTCAGAAGTAAGAGAGGATTTACATAGAACCAGATGGAGAGACATGGGGCCTTCTAATACCAAAGAGGGATTTATTTCCTTCTGGAACTTGCCAGAGAACTGTGTACATTGAGTCAGGTAGGAAACGATCAACACAGTGGGCAGCAGTGAAACCTGTGTTCAAATATAAAAAGATGCAAATCCTAACAAGGCTCTTTTCAGCATAAGACTCAGTGTTGCTAAACTGATGGCTCCTTCCTAAAAGTCCAGCTGTTGTAAACAGAGTTACAAAACACAACTTCCTAACAAAACTTCTTAACCTTAAACTTAATAAGGTTACTCCAAAATGCAATTTCTTATATTCCAGACAAGATCAGAGACCTTATCCCTTTGCTTTGCTCGTTAGAAAGCATTTAAGTTTGAAAAAATTTATCTGTGGAATTAAGACAATTAAAAAATGAACTAATTAAAATTGTTCAGATTTGGGTTTTGGGAATTGAGACTTCTTTTACAGGTATAATAGTCTGTAAACACTAGAGTAGTATACAATCCAAAATATGTTGCCATTAAATTTTTTGGTTGTTTGCTTGCTTACTTGGTTGTTTCGCCATGGTTACTTTATTAATAGATCCATACCATGTATAACATGTGCCTCATGAAAGATAGTTGCTGGAAAGGGCAGTATTGGTTTATAAAATAAGTTTTGAGTACTGTTATTGATTTCTCTTCCAGAAAATATGTGTAAAGGATGACGCTCTTGAGAGTGATGATAAATCAGGAAATAAATCAACTAGTTTACACTTTTGCATCACATTTTTTTCTATTTTTTCGAGGAGCTTGGATAAGAAAAAGATTAGCAAAATCAAACTGATTAAGTGCTTTGAGCTCCAACACATATTGCAGCCAGTGGTTAAAAATGTGTATTAAAAAGTGATCTGTATTTTTAGAAGCACCTGTATGGGGAAAAAAACAAAGCCCCACTATTCTGATTTATATCCTCATCCATGAAAGAATCTGGTTAGTGTACTTGTATATGCCAGGTCATTTTAACCAACATTTGTGTATCTATAGCCAGCAATTACAGAAAGTTGCAGGACATCCAGAGACTCATAAGAAAGTTACTGCCTTTTCTGGTAAAGCACAAATGGACAAATATTTACTCAGATCTGTGAATCACAGATGCTGTAACTTCAGGTTACAGCTTCATCTTCAGGCCTGCAAAGCACATCCAGTTGGTATTTAGCAGTCTGCTATGTGTGCTCTTTCGCTTAAATGACAAAAGTATAAGATGCATGGCTTAATTATATGTCCCTTTCAGGTATAAATATAGGAATCAGTTATGACAAAAATTTGATGAATGTATATTTAAGAACATAGTTAACTTTTCTAATATTTAGTATGAAGAAAAAGAGCAGGATTTGGCCTGTTATTTGTGTGTCTGATCTGAATTTGTGTCTTCTTGTATTTGGGGACTGATCCAACACCTACTGAAGTTAGTGGAGACATTGCGCTCTTTTCCCATGATAGGTGCTCTCAAATTACTATATTTGTGATGTACTGTATCTTCTGTTTACAAACTTGAGAAAATTATTATATGTAGAAACATTCTTAAAATGTGTCAAAATGCTGAGATTGATATAAAGTGTCTTTTCCTAGTCAATTAGCATGCACAGTCTTCAAAAGATTAGTAGTTTAAAATTTTCATATGGTTCAGAAGACATGACTATGTTCACAGAGTGTAATTTTTTTGTGATGTGGTATAAGAGTTGCTGTCTACAGGGTGTAATGATCTGTGACCACAGGCAAACTGACCCCAGGACCATCAACCGACCACAAACACAGCACTGGGATTTGATTGTGGATTCCAAAACCACAAGCCTCCACCCACTGAGCTAAAACAGCAAGTCTCCTAGATCAGCTAATAGAGAGGATTGAGGAGCAAACACGAGATGCATGATGTTTTTATTGCAGCACATGTGTACTTCAGTGATCACATCACTAGCAGGTACCAGAAGGTTAAGCAAAATAAAAGCATCTCTCACACACACAGAGGCCATACAGAGGGAGATCTATATTTGACAGCAGGCTTGGGAAATGTTTGGTCCCTTTTTAAATAGATGAGCATTCTCCCTGCCTGCAGTCCCCTTTGGAGCCTCCTCTCAGCCCTCCCTAATTCATAATGATGCAGTGTTTTCTGTCTTTGTAACTGGAGAAGGAGTGCTGAGATAGAGCCAAATAAACAGGGAAGAAATTGATGGACTGGAGAAAATTAAAGGTTCAAAAGGCAAAGCAACAAGGCTGCTAAACCCATGACTTGTATCTGAGGGAAAAAAAAAAAAAAGAACAAAACCTAAAGAGGGGAAAGAGTATAATTTTCATAAACCAAGAGATGTCATTCGGCATTATCAATGAACTCCTTTCTTTCCAGATTTCCATAAGAGCATTTTAAAACTGGAGAAAACAAAACGCTTCACTTGGCTAACCTTCACTGAGAACATCTGTCATACTTCTCAATTTGCTTGCCCTGCTATTATAATGAACTTACCAAGGGACAATATTTACGAATCTTCAACATCAAAGTTAAAAATGAAGTGAGAAGAAAGGTGAAAAACAAGTCACCTTTGGTGGAAACACTGGAGGACTTACAACAGCTAAACAGTGCTTTGCAAACTGACTTTTAAGAGCCGAAATGCTTCATCTGACGAAACCCATTTAGGATTCTCTCTGCTATAATTCCTTGTATTTACAGGCAATATTTCTTTTTAAAAAGTAGATGATGCCATTATATTGCAGAAATGTGACTAGCTGGGAATAACTGGGTTAAAAAAAACCAGTGGAAATAAAAAAATATCAAAAAAATGTACTTTCATTCTCCCTAGATGTTTACATTTAAAAATCTAGTCTCAAAGGATTTGAAATGTATCTGCTCATCTTGTTCAATTAGCGCTGCGCTGAGTTTTAAGAGGGGTCTGTGTTCCTCAGAGACATTTTTCAGAAAGCTTTCAAGTAATTTCAGTGAAAACCTTATAAAATTAACAAGTAATAGCCATATCTTCAGTAAGTATAAAATACCAGAACTTTATTGATCTTGTCATTCTGGGTTGGGAGAAAATAGCGTTAACTCAGGTAGAACTATCAGGACTAAAACCACAACAGCTCTAAGGTCTCCTTCTGTCCCAGTCTTTTGAGTTCCTGATAAATGGTTATCTGGCTCTTAGGTATTCAATGGCTACTTAAGCATCTAGATTCCAGAGAAACTTTTCAAGTCAACACTGGCAGTTACAAAACTGCCATCTAGGACTATCAAAACTTAGCTCTTTAGGAGCCTGTATTTCCATTACTAATGTTGCTATGGTACCAGAACCTTTTTACTAGGTATGTACATATCTGTCTGTAATCTGAGAGCAGTAAACTGCAGAGTTCCTTTCTCATAGCTCAACTCCTTCAGGGCTCATAAAATGTGCATTCCTTCACTTCTCTCAAAATAAAGTTTGATTTGGTAGATGATTGTGTTTATCAACACCTCCCCATGTTTCCCCTTCCCACACATTCCCGAGCTAGCTGAAAGAGTAATTCCTGTTTTTCTCAACAGGCCAGTCATTAAAGCTCTGGGTGCCTTTAGCACTTTTGATCCTTCCTTCACCAGAGACTTTTTCCTACTCTCAGAAGACAACATAAACTACCAGGCTGAGGTATATTCCAGGATGGTCTTTGTGTCACTTTCTCTTGTAATTCACAGTAAATATTTAAATTTATTTTGAAGGAGAAAATGCATGAAGAAGTGGGAATGATTGTCCAGTTTGTTAAGGGACTCCCTGGAAAGGACAGACTGTGAGACCCTTTACATACCCAAATAGATTATTTCTGTAAAGTGGGTCAGCTTCACCAAGGCTATGGTAGAGCCTTGCACTAAACCGTTGCATTATGGCAGCACCCTAGATCTGTGTCTTTAAGCTCCCTTCAATAAAGGAAAGGGACTAGACTTCGAGGCAGTCATCATACACAAAACAAGGACACTGAGAAGTGACAAAGATATCTATTACTAAACCATATCCTGATCTGGTGTTTTGGAAAGGACTTATCTGTTCGTATTATTCACTCAGATTGAATATCAATCAGAAAAGCCTTGAGAGTTTATAATTTTTCCTCCAGTTTATATTTAGCAGTCAAGTAATGCAGTAATAATATTTTTTTTCTGGCTTATGGAGTTTAAAAGGCTATTTTTGCTGGTTTGTACCTTTATAAAAATAGTCAATATATTAATTCAGTTTGGAGGGTTTTTTTAAATAAATGTCTCTAAATCATTGACTGAAAAATATGTACTAATATTTAGTATATATAGGGTGACATACTTAATTTGTTTATACTGTAACAAAATAATCCCCTAAAACATTGGATACAGAAGCAAAAGCAGGATTATTTTCATGAAGAAACTTATAAGTTTTCCTAGTGAAATAGTTTGGGTCAAGTTTTGCTTCTGGGTTAGCAGAGAAAATAAAAACAAAAACATTCCTTTGAAAGTTTTGAATGATACCTGAGAAGTTCCAAGAATTTGCTATCAAACACATTTATTGTATTCTGGAAGAAATTAGTAACATAAACCTGAGATCAAAAGTGTTTGTTACTCAGCAGTGGTCACTGCGTCTTCCCAAGAGGCAATTAATTGAACTATATTCTACTTTTCTACCTGTTAAGCCATAAAAAATGTGATTATACAGCTCCTCACTAATGTATTTGAAATGAGGCTCAGTTAGCTGAATGCCATGGGAGGTTTGATTCCACTGATGGTTTCCTGTCCCTGCATAAAGGATAGATTTTTTTTCAGTTGATGGAAGAGGATTTTTTTTCCCTTTAATGTATAGTGTCTTTATGATGTCCTTCTGCCAGCTCCAGATGAATGTGACAGCTACAGGTTAATAGCATGATCTCAAACAGAGGTGCTGGAGTATTATTAAAAGAGGCTGTCTTATATTCAGCACTACAAATGGAGTCACACAGTGGAATTGCTGGGCCATTTCCATCTCTTGAGTGCTTGGAGTTCCCTCCAGTTTTGTGGTAAGGGGACAAGACAATTGCCAAGGAGCTAACGTTCTTGGAGACAAAAGAAGGAGCCAGCAAAATAAAAAAAAAAGGAAATGTTCAATTAACACATATTTAGCTTTTGTAATAATGCTCAGACATAATTATACTGTCTGGTGTTATAGGCATATGTCTCATTAGCAGCACTTTATTTACGCATATTTTGGCACAGGAGCCTGAATCATAGAATTTTTCTTAATGACAACCTTGCTATTGTTAACTTCACCCTACATTCTTGTGATTGCACTTCATTCCAGTATTGTCATACTTTTTTTCCCTACAAATAGCTCTGTTGGAAATAGAAGATAGTTTTGAAACCAAGTGTTATTTTCCTTTGAAAATAAACATCTTGTTACATTTCTCAGTTGGAAACTTGCTTTGAGCTTATTTGTGGTTTTCAAATTATTTCTTCAGAGCATTTCAGGTCCTGTGCCTGCAGCTAATCCACAAAAAAAAGGCCTTTAGAAGCAACACCAAAAACATGGAGCTTCAGACTCCTACCATAATCCCTATGGTACAGCACATATTCCCTATAAATCCAGATGTGCTCAAATGCAGTCACCTCTTGATAGAGCTGAGCAGATGCTTAAGTGTCGTTATGACGCTCTTACTGCGACTTCATACTTCTGTCTCTTGCAAAGGACTTGATTAAGTCACTCACCAAATGAGCAACTAACTATATGAGCAAACTTCCGGGATAAGATTTAGCACAACGCACTGATGTCACAGATAAAAATACCCTTGCTTTTATTCTGTCCCAAACATGCCATAAATGAAGTGTCAGCTGGAGTCTAATTGGTAAGGGTTTCATTCACCCTGTTTCTAAAGAAAATTTGCATCCTCAGTAAGCACTTCTGTTCCTGAATGTTCTAGGATGGCTGTCTTCACTGATCATTTCCCTATGGAGACTTCATACAGTTTGTCACTCAATACGAGTTGTTTCCTACGCCCCATGCACTCCATCAGCTGACTGAAACCAAGGCCATAAATTCCTCTAGGCAGAAAGTTAAAAATGCTACCGTGTCCATCCTCAGAACAGCTAAGTCTTTTTGCTCAACTGTTTAAGAGGGTCTTCAGCGAGTGGGAGTGTGGAGTCCACAGACCAAAGACCTGAAGTATTCCAGCAGCATTTCCTAAATTATGTGAGAAGAGAGGTGAGAAATGACCAGGAAGTCCCTTCCCATACTGGCATACAAGTATGTCTAGTAGTAGGCAGAGCCACATTACACTCCATTGCACTCTTTATACTTGCTCACCGCTGACCTCAGTCTGCTCCCATGCTGCAGAAGGGATTTAGAGCCAAGGTCCTGTGTCTGCAAGAAGGTCACACTGTCCTCTTTGAGAAGACCTCAGTTTTATGTCTTCCTTAGCACATGGCCCTTGGCAGGTAATAATCAACAAGCCAACTAGCAGTGTTAAAATTGTAGGACAGATAGGGGAAGCAACAGATCCCTCATGCCAACAGGTTGCAGTTGATCTCTTTTCTACAGAGCACACATGGATCAGCAGACCAGTGCCGATAAAAGTTATACTGTCTTCAGCATGTCACAGATAAAGATAAGCTAACAGTTGTTCCTGTCATCTCTCATCCTAGTAAAAATAGTGCTATAGAAAAAGAAACAGAAAAATGTCAAATTTTTAATATGATACTCTCCTACCAAGGATCTTGAAAAAGGCAAGTTATGTTAAAAGAATTCCAATGTCAACTGTAATTTCAAACGGAATGGAAATTCACACATGCTGCACCTAAAAATTACAAAACATGATTTTTTTAATAATTTGAGAACACTTTCATGCTAAAAGAGATTAAACTAACATCAAAATCTGATATTTTATAACTTTCAATGAAATGAAGATTTTTTTTTAAATAAAAGATGTCTTTTGTTCTGATTTTTACTTCATTTACTGTGACAATGCATTTGTTTTTCAAAAAAATACTGTAAGAACAACCTTGTGTTGAAATTCCTAAACTGCCTTTATTTTTCCAAAACAAAAGAAAAATTAGACTAAGGTGCTCCAACAGGAATTTTTTTCAGGAATATCAAACTTATGGATGAATATTTTGCAAAATCAAGCTCTATTTTTCCTTTATACCTAATGAAACCTCGTATGCTCACTGCATCTCTCAAAAGGATTACCCTTGGCTTTCACAGAGGGCCATAAGACAAATCGTTTTTATAAGTTGTTGACAGAGAAGCTCAGGCTGGACTCCTAAAGCTACTGTTGTATCACTTTACTCTTCCGTCATATTGTTCTGGTTTGAACTCAAGTTGAATTAGCTTTCTCACTTTTCAGCTAAGCCTCATTTAAGTAACTTAATTTTCTGAAAGTTAACGTGTTTTTCAGACAGCATCTGTCTCTAGAAATGATAACACTTAAAAGCTATGATTATCACCAATGTAATGCTGAAAAGCCATTGCTTATACTTATTTCTATGGAGACCAAAGTTACCCTCAAGTTGGTGGAATGCCAGAAGTCAAAGTATCGGAAAAGGGTCTCACCTACAGGGAGGAACAGACAGGAAAGGTGACCTAAAACTGACCAACTAAATATTCCATTCTACATACATCACACTCAATATTAAATCTCCTTTTGCCTGATCTGCGATATCAGTGATGACATACAGTCATTAAGTTTTGTACTTTTGTATATATATCTCCTATGTATATAGTATATATTTTATTATTTTCTTATTAATATTATTTTTCATTTTATTATGCTATTTCATTAAAGCTATTTTAGTTTTATTTTCCAGCCCACAAGTCTCTCTCTCTCATTTCCCTTTCCCGGGGGGGGGGAAGTTGATTGGGTTCACAACTGCTTCAGTTTAGCTATTGAATAAGCCAGGATGGAGATAAAACATATTAATATAGCCTCAGGGTGTATTTTGTGAAGAATGACATTGTACTTACAGATTAAGTGGTAAGTTTTGTACAATCTACTGCTGTATAAGGTTTTGTAATATCTGATTAAAAGATATTAATAAATAATGAGAGGAAACATAAATTGGTGAAATTTGAAGATTGCAAAGCTAGAATGACATAATTGGAGGAAACTCAATCATTAACACTCTAGCAGGAGTTTAAACTAAGACACATTGCATAAATAACACTTTGTAAAGGTAGTCCAACACAAATATTGCACAATTAAGCAGCAATAAAAACATAGATGATATATCTTGGCTAATATAGCTTCTGAAATTATGAACCTTATATTGTCTGACTTGATGTGATGACAGTTGTAATACTGTATCACATGGATTTACACATAGTTGTCTAGAACACTTTGTTTTAAGGAAAAAGAGTGGGTTGTGAAATTACCTCTATTTAGTCATGTTGATTTTCACGTTATCGTCAAGATACTCACAACTTATTAAGTAGACAGAGAACAAGAAGGCTTGTTATGTGGTGGAACCTTAGTTTAGACACTTGGGAATGTTTTTCTTCACATTTTTAACTCATCTTAACGTGATATGGCCTCTCAATTAAAGGTGCAGCATTAAAGCTCCCACAGGCGGGCTTGTGTTAGTAACAGAGGATGAGACCACAGCCAGAATACATCAACTTGAATAAACTTTCAAATTTAAGCTTTTTAATAAACAGCTCTTTTGTTTAAAAGTAGCATATATATGAAAAATAGGACACCACTAGCCACACAGGCTTTAACAACACTTGTTTCAAATGTGTCCATATCCCCTTATCCAACATTATGACTCTCTCTTTCTTATCCCTATTGTTCCCCAAAATATTGAAATCTGTTTTTTTATTAATTCACAGAATTCGTACTCCAGTGGTTTAGAGACTAACTCTCCCCTTACTAAATATAATTCCTTCTGTCTATACAAAATGCATCACATATAACTTTCTTTTTCTTCTCTACGTAAATGCAGACAGTGAGGGGACGTTTATAAGTTGCAGACCATGGCTGGATGCCACTTTAATATCGATGACAAAGTTGTCAGTTTCTTCCTTCTTATTAAACCAAAGCATATGAACGCCACATGGTGAAACTGGAGGATTATGACTCCCCGGCCCTCCTTGAAAATCTTCCCTGGTACGCTAAACATCTGAAAGTTCAAGTTTGACCAATATTTTGTTTTCCAAAACAAGGACTTATTGAATTAGTGGTTAAGTGTGTCAATGAATCATCTCTTCAGTAAAACTCCTTTAGCAACTAATTGCTATAATTCCTATATATGTTGAATTCAAGCTGGAACTTGTTTCTGTTTGTCACTCTCAGTATCTGAAGGTTGATCACAAGAGGTGTTTTTGTCCCACCAAGGCCAGTGACAAAGCCCCATCCAACCTGACTGGCAGCCCTTGAGGCTTGACTGAGATACTGGATATCCTCAGCTACCGCAAATAGATGTTGGATCTAAATTCTGCAGCAGGACAGCAAGAAGATGAGTAAGCAGAGAGGCAGACAAAACTCTTAGATCCTCTAGCTTTCCTTTTCTAAATATGTGAAAGCTAGGGGCCTCTGTGCTAAAAGAAATTGAGTAAAGCTCAGCGGTATAAAACTGGGATAAGATGGTGAAAACCTGAAATAAGAATGCTAAAATTCTCCTACATTCCTTTTAACTGCAGATGGTTTTAGGGGAAGGAAGCAGGTCAATTTCCCAGGAATGAGGTAAGATGCCTTAAAGATTAAATTAGGCATCAACTGTCCAACATGCATATAGGAAGAAGGAAGAGATGTGCTTTACCCTTTGGCCCTCGGGGACATATTTCAGTCTAACTCTGGCTTCCTTTTCACTCTTTTTGCCTTTTTTTTTACTTTACTTGTTCACAGACAGAAGAGATATCATATAGCAGAAGTTAAAAATGGAAGAGACCCATGAGATCATTAAACCATCTCCCAGTCAAGTCAGGAGTGGTCTCAGCAATATATCACTTTTTTTTTTCATTCAGTACTGTCTTGTTCTTCATGTGACTGACTTATCTTGTACCTTCACTGTATTTGGAAAAAGTGGTGTAGTTTGGATCTGCTCTACTGTGCTTTTCTTCTGTAAACTTTGACTTCTAAGACCATTTTCTTTTTTAAAAGGGATAAAATAAATCTTCTCTGCCTGACTGGTTATTAGACGACTGAAAGGTTTTCAAAACGAAAAGTTGAAACAACAGTCCTAATGATACAGTGATATGGAATGTGGGAGAAAGTTTATTTTGGTATGTAAAAGGGGGCCATGGAATTACAAGTTAGAGGATTAAAAAATGGTTTTACCAAAAAATGGTTTATCTTTGCTAGCAGATAATCTATAGGTAGAGGTTTCTTTCAACTGCCACTTCAGTTAAATCTAATATGCAAGTTTCTATCATCTTTATGTTTATTTTGCCTCCTACCTTTTATGCAATTCCTCTTTCTCTCATTTTCTCTGATTTCTGCCTTGCCTTCCAGGCTACGTCTGCTTCATTTTCATTGTGCTTCGTTGATCAAATCCTGCATTTGCGTCCTTGTTACTCCTCCTTACTCTTCTTGATCTACCAGATCAATTTTCAATACAAAATCTTTTAGCAAGTTTGCCTTTGTGCAAACAGTTACCAAACTGTAGTTTTTATTTCTTCCTCAAGTTCTAATTCCTGTATCCAGTCAGATTTACATCTTTTTCTTTGTCTTTAAAACAGCTTTGTGGCTCAGGGAGTGAATGAGAGAAGTCACAGGAAAACTCAGCAAGATCTTACTTCCCCCCTTTTAGAATATAGAGAGTATAGGCTTAAACATGCACGTGTGGGGTTTCAGAAACAATTCAAGACAATATGGAAGACAAGCTTCCTTCTAGTAATTGAACTTGTTCTCCTTCTCAAAAAAAAATATTTCTAAAAAGATATTTCTATCTTGCTGAGAGATCAGAAAACTATTATGGGGAAAAAGGGGGATTGAAGGCTATTTGGTATAGAATTGTCTATTTAATTTTCAGTGGACCATGTCAAGAAAGAGACAGGCCAGATACTGGGATCTGTAATCTCTTTGCTCTTTATCTACGTAAGCTATTTATCCAGCTGTATTTAAGCAAGGTGGGTTTTTTCTGATGCTTTCTTTATGAATGTGCATCTTTGCTAAATATTTCAGCTGCTAATATTGCCATTATGTTGTTGACTATATTCACAGTCAACTTATGGTCTAATTCAAAATGAAATAACTGCTATAGACTTGATTTTTATGTGGAAGAAATTTGTCAACCCATGCCTCTGTTTAGAAAGAACAGAAAAAGCACAAAACTGAGAACTTAGTTTCATCTCTTCTAGCATGTCTCTGCCTTCCATGGTTCAGACAGACAGCAACTGTTCTGGTCTTTGCTACTGCCTTAACACAATTGTTGCCTCAGGGTTTAGACTCTGACTTTTTGTAGCTACTATTTTCCTCATTGCAGCAGAATTATAGGTACAATATAGGTTTTAAAAAAACCTTTGATTCTGACTGGTGATTACTTTTTTGGTCAGCAGTTGGTTTTGTCTTGGAGATAAACTGGAATTTTTTCATCTTCTTCACAACATCAGGAAAAGTCAGATGAGTGGAGGACTTAGACCTGAATGCTTGTCGTTTCCGTAACAACATTTTAGGTCATTCTGAGTTGCAGGATTTACAAAAAAAGTAAAAGAGCCAAGTACCATGAGAAAATGAGAACTGGGATCTTGCTAGTGGACCTTAAAATTAAGAAGTACAAGTCCTGAGATGTTGCCTTGCAAAGTCTCTGTTCCACTACATTTTCTACTAAAGAAGAGGAGAAGAGAGTCAGGGTGTTAGTGACAGTGAAAAACTACTTTGTTATTACTCAGTAGAAAAAGCATTCTAAACTTGCTCTGGGCCTCCTTAGATATCACAAGTGTTTTTTTAATGAAGCTGTGGCCTTCTCCATCCGTGTTCTTCCTTCTCATCAGCTCTCACAGACCTGGACAGAGCTGAACCAGCTTCCACTGGAACCACTGGAAAACTTTGCTGTCTGGGCTAGGGTCAGATCAGATCAATGGAGTTATGTCTAATTGAAAGCCTCTTAATTTAAGGGATGGGATAGAACAAGAAAGAACACCTCTGGTTATTAAAACTTCTGCATGAACAGGAGAAAGCTTAGGTAGCATCATAAATCAAGAGGCAAATAATGAGAATCAGTTTTTTAACTAGTCTTATGATCCTGTTGCAATAGTTACTTTAACAACAGCACTGATAGCACTTGCACTTAGATTTTCTGATGGTAAGTTCTTTTCACTCTAAACTCTTCATGGACCTGCAGCTTTCAGAAAACTAGATGTCAACATTGGTAGCTGTGGAATTAAAATCAGTGCATTCATTGCACGGCTTACAGGTAGATAGAGACAGAAAGAAGCATTTCCTTTGGTATAATCAGATCATGTATTCATTTTGCATCATGTACAGAAATGGTTATCAAAGTGTAGCTTGAAGAGCACTCACTGGTGGTCCATGAAAAATTAGCTCGTCACATAGTGCATATTTCACTGTCTTTCTCCTCTTTTCTAAAAAAAGACAACAGCGAAAAATGGATTGACCACTGCTTTGCTACTGCCGCTTCTCAAGGCAAGCAAATGCAGTACTACTTGCAGGAATGTTAAAAGTTTCTGAGCACATTGGTTAAAAAGAATCTATTGGTCCTTTCACTGGCACCTCCTAAAATCTAACAGCTGGCCTTCCTTAACTATCTGGCAAACACCCGGTGCACAGCAATGAGAAATTTTAATACTTATACTCTTTTTTTAAAACATGACAAGAAGTCAATACAAAAACAAATCAGAGTAATGCATGATTATTCCAACCTTGGTTTGTGCACAGTCAGCATGCTGAGATATTCTAAGCCAAGAGGATTTTTTCCTTGCTTTTAAAGAAAGATTTATTCATAAGGGTGAAGAGGGCAAATTCCCAACATTTCAGCTCTCAGCTGGCTTTTGTCAAGAGTTTCTAATGCACACACTTGGTGAGGTTTGGCTAAGAAGCAGGGGAAAAAAGTTATGAAATAAATTCTATAGATTGATATATACTCTTTGGAGCAATGTTAACATTTGCCAGACTTCTCATGGATGAGGAATGTGAAAGCTTAGGAATATACGTAGATCTGCATATACTTTTACACGCACAGATAAATAGCACAGTCTTTGCTTTGTCACGATCATTTTACTATTGTATTATTTTACTTTGCAATTAATTCCATTAAATACAGTCAGCTACCCTTTCAACTTCACAGCTGGAATAAAAGTAACAAATTCTGGCTTTTGGTGACTCTAGCACAAAGAGAGATCACATCCCTGATTCTCCCACCTTATATGTAGTTGTCTCGTGCTTATCTGATGAGGCATTTCTTCATTTTAAATTTTAAAAATACCAAGGAGATTATACTCATTATAATGTTTAACAAGTTTATTTCTACTTCATTTTTTGAATTTTTCTGTATGAATGAATAAAGTAAACACACACATCAGCTTTCACCTAGGTCTTTGGGGGCTTTCCCAGCCTATGTAATACTAGAAAGAAAGTGATATCCCTACTCTTGGGTGAGAGCCACATGTCGTTCCATAGTGAGTGGGTTCTAGATTGTGTTGCTGGAAAAGCTGCATTTTACGTTCTGTGTTTAAGAAGAAATGCATAGTTGGACATTTTGCATGCCATAATCACTGCTCAGGGCAGCCACAGTCCTAAGACGAGGTGCTGTGATTTGTAAACCTTCTAGTTGGGTGTCCAAACTACCACTTTCACTTTCCCTTGGGCATCTTGCATGACTCTTGCATACTTTGCTGCTGAGCAGCAGCTTCTTACTGCTTGCCTACCTACCTTGTAACAAAGCTCTTCTGTACATGCAAACTATTTTATATGGGAGTCTACAGAAAGTGTGGGAAGAAGGGTTGGATCCCCTCAGGGTGAGGAAGAAACTAACTCTAAGGCTCCTGTTTCTTATACGAGTTAATTAACAAACAAACAGTAAGGAAAAGAACTAGACATTTATAGAAACGGCACTTATTGCCACCATTTTATTCTCTTTTCTTCTTCCTGCCAGCAAACTCCATTCTTAGAGCTCTTTTAGCTCTCTGCTTCTTTCTGGGAAGAAGTTTCCAGCTTTTTGTATTTGGGATGTTAAGATTCAGTCTTGCTTTCACCATTGGAAAGAGGCGAACAGGCTCTTCTTCTACACTAGTTTATGCAAATATTGTTGGTAGGAGAAAAAGTTTATCACTTTCTTGGATTTAGGAACTTCTGTCTAAGTAAGTGGCTTGTTGAATAAACAAGTGACTCTGGGGATCTTTTCTGTTTTACCAAAGTACCCTATCACTTGGTGCAGGGACTATTATTTTAATACCTCTCAGCCTTTGTGAGCAGTTATAAGATTTTCCTTAATACAATGATGAGCAAATTTGAAAATACATATTATACAAAATTTTGAACTACCTGTTAAAAATCACAGAATCACAGAATTATCTGGGTTGGAAGAGACCTCCAAGATCATGAAGTCCAACCCTTAATCGAACACTATCATGATTACTAGATCATGGCACTAAGTGCCACATCCAGTCTTATTTTAAAAACCTCCAGGGACGGTGAATCCACCACCTCTCTGGGCAGGCCATTCCAATGCCTGATTACTCGTTCTGTGAAGAACTTTTTTCCCTGGCAGAGTCTAAGCTCGTGCCCTCTTGTTCTGTTGCCGGTTGCCTGGGAGAAGAGTCTGACCCCCACCTGTCTACAACCTCCTTTCAGATAGTTGTAGAGAGCGATGAGGTCACCCCTGAACCTCCTCTTCTCCAGGCTAAACAACCCCAGCTCCCTCAGCCTCTCTTCATAGGACTTGTGCTCAAGTCCCTTCACCAGTTTTGTTGCTCTTCTCTGGACCCGCTCCAGCACCTCAATATCTTTCTTGAACTGAGGGGCCCAGAACTGAACACAATACTCAAGGTGTGGCCTCACCAATGCCGAGTATAGGGGAAGGATCACTTCCCTCATCCTGCTGGCCACACTATTCCTGATACAGGCCAGGATGCCATTGCCCTTCTTGGCCACCTGGGTACACTGCTGGCTCATGTTTAGCCTCCTGTCAATCAGTACCCCCAGGTCCCTTTCCACCTGACTGCTCTCCAGCCACTCTGTCCCCAGCCTGTACCACTGCATGGGGTTGTTGTGGCCAAAGTGCAGGACCCGGCACTTGGCCTTGTTTAATTCGTATTGGTTCAAAAGCACATAATGAAAAGAGTGGTAAAGAATTGGAACAATCTGTCCAGGGAAGTGCTGGAGTCTCCATCCTTGGGGATGTTGAAAAAACACGTAGATTTGGCACTTAAATACATGGTTTAGAAAGTATGGTGGTGGGCTGATGATTGAGCTTGATGATCTTTCTTAGAGGTCTTTTCAAACCTTAATTATTCTATGATTCTATGATTTACATGACAATAAATAGTAATGTTTTGTACTTCTAAGAATAAGTGTTTTCTAATTGACAAAGACTCCAAAAGACTGTTTTAACTATGACAAGGATACTATTGACAAGGATATACCATAAAATTAGTTGAGGAGGAAGAAAATATTTTAAAATGCACTTAGAGAAAATATGTTAAACAAATCAAATGTGATTGTAGGTCTTTAGAGTAGAAATTAATTTCTCATACCATCAGTCAGGAACCAAAGAGTTACAGTGCACAAACAGCATTGTTCACATTTAGAAAATAAGGACTCATAATGGCAGTTAAATTTTTTTTACCCAAATCAAATATTTTACTTATTATGTAGTTTCTATGTCCCTTCCAATTTAATCAATTTTATTGCCTCTGTTTCTTGTGTAAATGTAACATTATGATGTCTTCATTGCACAAAAACTTGAAAACCAGCATGGGCTAAAGCAGAAATTTCCAAAGAATCAAAGTTAAAATTGTATTTTCCATTTCCTTAGTTTCATTCAGCTGTCACTTTGCTCCTCTGATGTATTTTCTCATTTTTGTAACGCCTCTTTGTCTATTATGTTTATGCACCTTCTGAAGAAGTAGAGCTTTCAGGTATCTTTAATGCTCCTTCTCTCTTTAACTGTGGTAAAGTGACACAACTAAAAATGGTCTATAAAAGGAAAAGCCTTCAGCTTAGTGGAGAAAGAAATTCCAGCTCCAATGGAATGAACAGAACTGTCATTGACTTCAAAGGGTTGCTGTTTGACTCCATATACTTTTATATAATAGCACACTCACCTAAATGCCAGTATTTGAGAGGAGACTTTCCCAGAATGCAGCACTACATGGCACTCTGCAAAGCTGTTATTAGCAACCACAGACACTAAGATACCAACTCAGGAGAAGAAAAAAGGAGAAAAAAAAAAAACGAAAATGAGAAAAAGTGATCCCTTGCAGGCAGCAGGGGCAAAGTTATCAAATATGAAGATGACACAATGACATCAGCATCCACAGAGCAACAGAGCACAAGTGACAGGCTGTAAAGATGACACAAGAGACATGATTTCTGAGGGCAAGTAGGTAATCTGGTTGGGAGAAGGGCAATTATTTACATTAAAATCTGTATTGACCACCATAAACCCCTGGAAAACCGTTGAAGAAGAATGGCATAAAGTTAAAAAGAAATTCAAATACCCTGTATGGAGGAATAAAAATCTGAAAAGAGCGAGTAAAAGTGAAACATTTTTTTGACATGGAAAGGTAATAAATGGATACCAATAAAAGGAAAGGTCATCAAGAAAGTTAACTGGAACATTCCTCACAATTTTTTCAGAAAAGCTACGGATAACAGAAGGTAAGTGGATATAATTCAGGTTGAGTTTATTCTCAGAAAAAAAGAGAAATTACACACCTACATAAATAAATAACAGACATTATAGAAACTTTAATTGAACCTTGTTAAAGAGCATCTTGTTTTAATTAAAATCATGCTACTCCATTAATCTTATAAAGAAAGTTCATGCTCTGGAAGGAAAAGATGCAAAATGGGCAAGCCTATTATGCAAGGAGACATAGGAGGGTGGACTAGTCACAGAGGACACACTCATAGGTGGGATATTTCCCACTGATGGCTCTTAAGTTGAGATACAGTTTGAAAGATACGTTCAGATCTTTTGCTGGAGCTTTGCCATGCAACCATCAAGGCTACTTCGGTGTGAGGCTTTCGCTATACAGCTGTGGAAAGAAGTGAAACAGACTCTGGAGATGTAAACATCGCAACACCATCAGGATGTCCAGCTGTGGGGCCCATGTGGCTTTGCTCAGCAAGGAAATAAAAGCACTCTGGGACTGCCAAATACATCTTCTGCTTTTGAGCCACTCTTGGAGTATTGCCTGCCACAGGTCACTGAATTATACTGTTCTCAGGCACTACATTTTAACATACAGCTCTGGGTGACTGCATTGAGGTTAGAAGAATGGATAAAATAACAAAAGTGATATGTAAAAGAGGAATATTTTCCACTACCTGCAAGAGGAAAAATTCTTCAGGAGATGGCTAACGCCAAACATTTTTCCATGTCTGATATATCAGCAGGATTCTGGCATTGCCCATAGGAAAAAAGACCACATGTCTATGCACATTCAACACACCCGTAGGAAGACACTGCTTTTTGCAGACTGTCATCTCAGTTATGTTTGGTTTTCCCTGGAAAACAGAAAATATTGGTGGTATACAGCATGCTAAAGAGAACCTACATTTTCTACTGGGGAGGAGTGAAGAAAATGATGACTAGAAGCTCATACACCTATGGAATGAGTTGGAGATTTTGAGAAAAGGTAAAAAAATAAAAAAAAACAATTCTGTGCAATTAAAATAGCAAACATGGGGAAAAGTTTATATGGCAAGATCTGCAGGTAAGTCACAGTAAGTTTCAAGAATTTGTCAACACATCTTATCCGGCAAACAAGGAGGAAATACAAAGACTCTGAAGAATAATGCAGAAAAAATGGTGCCAAGATTAAATCCAATTTAAGACAGCAAGCCAAGAGGCCTACAGTGTCTAAACGGACACAGAGACATTAAAAGTTTAGAGAAGACAAAATGGTACTTAAACAATGCAAATTATGTGTTCATCTCCTAAATGGATGTTAGCAGACCCCTCTCCCTACTCTATTCTACATTCTAGTGCCACAGTATTGTCACGTATATACTCATCTGCCATGGCTGCTAACAAATGTGAATTTCAGTGCGTTATGTTACAGAGGAGACTTCGAATGTGCTCTGGGTGGAAATATCTCCCATCACTATGCAAGGTCCTTGTTCATTGAAAATAGCATCATCTCGCTGTTGCCAATGTCTACAAAAGACTGCAAACCAGCACTCTAAGACTGCGGCTGCAGATATGGACTGCAAATTGAGGATCTTGGTCTTACAGACATACTTTCAAACCTCTTCGCTGAAAAATGCGATGGAGTAAGTCCAGTGTTATGTTTCACAGACCAAATCAAATAAACCTGTCTTGCCTCAGATGAAAAGTGGACTCAAAATGATGGAGCTAGAGCTCAGGATGAAATCCCATAGAAAATAAAAAAATGTATAAGCATTGCCAAGTTGAGAAAATATATTCACAGTCTCTATTATCTGTTAAGGAGAACCCTTTATGTTATTTTCCATTACATATTTTCATGATGTGGCTGTAAAGGTCTGTCATATGTGTAAGGAATGCAACTGCTACAATGGTCCTTCAGTCAAATATAAGGGACTATTTTAAGAACAAAAGAAGAATAATCGAGTAATTTTCAGGTTACTCTATTACTACCATGAAATAAAGAAGGATCTGGACAGGCTGGATCAATGGGCTGAGACCAACAGGATGAGGTTCAACAAGACCAAGTGCCGAGTCCTGCTCTTGGGACACAACAACCCCATGTAGAGTTACAGGCTTGGGAAGAATGGCTGGAGAGCTGCCTGGAGAAGGACGTGGGGGTGTTGGTTGACAACCTGCTGAATATGAGCCAGCAGTGTGCCCAGGTGGCCAAGTGGGCCAATGGCATCTTGGCCTGTATCAGAAATAGCGTGGCCAGCAGGACAAGGGAAGGACTGTGTCCTTCCAGCTGAATCTCTAAATTAATGATGTCATTCTAAATTATAAGAAAAGTGAGTTTTGTTATGTCCAGCTTGTGAAGGGTGAACCACAGAGAATTTTCACACCGAGTTTGAATAGCTTTTTTCATGCCAACTGTAAACACTTTAAAAAAGCTTTCTCTTTCTCCTTCTGTTCTCCCTTGCTCTCATAATATAGCTTCCCTCTTTCTTTTAAATATGTCTGTCTTTTTGTTTTCAAATGTGGTACTGCCTTGGGAGGAAGAACAATTATTCAGGCACTGAAGAATTCTCTTTGTGATTGCTGCATGGTACTGCTTTCTGATTTTTTCTCTTCCATGGAAGAGAACTTGGACAAATTGACAATGACACCTCCTTGATTTTCGGTGGCTATGATCTCCTTTAGTCACAATTCACATTTTTCTTCTTGGCCAGAGCCAAATAAGAAAACATTCCCTGACCACTAATTCTGATGAAAAGTTCAGGTTCTCAGTACTAAAATATAGGCTTCTGTCCATATAGGTGGGTACATAAAGACAGATTTCAAGTACAAAATAGAGCTCAGGTGTAACGCATACGGACTTATATAAATATATCCAAACGGAATTTAAATTCATTTTTTAGATATGTCCTTTACGATCTCCCTGAAAACTGGTCTTATTTAGCAAACAAATTAACAAAAGAAACAAAAGAACATCAAGTCTAAATAGTGATAATTTTACTTATTTATTTAAATGCATAGATGTTAGAAAAGAGATCAAAATGATGTACATTTCTTATACTTCCATAGCATTAGATGTTGAAACAGGGATACAAATATCTCAGGTATATCATTATATAGCATCATATGACAATATGAAAGAAATGTTATATTGATAAGTTCACTGCAAGATCTATTACACAACAAGCTTTCTTCTCTGAAAAAACAGATATAACCCCACCCACACAACTATCAAAAATATCTAAACAAGAAGTGATGAAAATACATAATGAGAAGGGGGATAGGACGTATAAATGTATAAACACTAAACATTTTTTTGGGCTTGGGTTCAGATAGAAAGTGTAGAAATATCATCATTTTCCAATCGTCAACATCTTCAGTCTTCAGAAAAAACTTTCTTATTGCATATGGAAAAAAGTAACTGTAGATGGTTTGCTTTTTTAAATGAACCCTGCCTTTAAGCACCATTTCCATTACATAAGAGCACCCTACATGAAACAAAGATGTTTAACTCCTCAGAGCTGTTGAATTCCAATATTACCATTCACTCTTGAAGAACAAGTTTACTACCTTAAATATTGCATCTAAGATACTTCCTGACTTACATGTTGATCTATGGATGCTGTAGCAAGTTTGCAGCATGATGTGATTTGAATAACAATTGCTGTTGTGAGCTAAACGTATAACCTGAGGGATATTCCCTTTCTTCTCCTGCTGGCAAAAAAAAACCCTAGCATAATTTATATGCATTGTCAGTGAGGGATTTTTAAAGAATTTACAGCCTCATGGCCAAATGATAAGGTGCCAAGATCTTTTTCCACTCTGAATTTAGTCTTTTGGCAAAAGACAAGGAGATAATACTGAATTGCAACCGTTTCAATCTGGTTTACACTTCACACTCCGGTTAGTTCAGCATAGTGGGGATACCTGTAAAGAGTTTATGTCTGTTCCACTGACTTCTGCGAATTTAAAAATTCATTGCCTTGTATTATAAGTAAAACTTTCCTCTTTAACAAAAAAATAATTATATGCTTAGGGAAACCCAGTATATGAAAGTTAAGCAGCAAGAAACTCTCGAAATTACCAATAGTAAAGATTTTCTTTTCTTGAATTAACCAGATGGATGATTGCTAATTTTTTTCTAGATTTTCAATTTATGGTCTGTTGAAAAAAAGCAGTTTGAGAAGGCTGTAGTTATTTCATGTTAATATTGATAGAAGTTTAATGTCCTCCTTATGAATCCAAATGGGAACGTTTGTGGACTTTGAGACCATCAGATCTTTTACGATCTGATAACCAGAGCACATACATTTTCTACTTTGCAGAGTTTTAAAAAGCATCACAAAAACACGGTGTGCTTGGATCCCATAAGATCATTTCATTCTAGAATAAGTTTTGCCTTGAAAACTTAGCAATAATGTGTAAATTTCAACAGTAATTTTGTCCTTTAAAACTTTTATTTTATTAGGGGTCATTAGAACTTAGGATCACCCCCTGCTTTTAAAGAACTATGACTGATTTAACACCTCTAAAAATTTTTCTGATATCTGAATTTCTGTTTACCTCATAAAACTTTGAATGATAGGTAACCAACAACTAATATAATTGTGACTGAGTTCTGTATTTACAAATCATGTAAAACTAGGAAATGGAGGAGTTATGCAATTGACCTAATTTCTAAAAGAAACCAATGTCGTGTCTCTAAAATCAAGGCCAAAAATTTTAAAGGAAACAATAAGTTTGCATGCGTTTCGTTTTCAGAAATCCTAAAACCTTTTGTATTCTTATGAAATCAAATTAATGTATTGGCATTTTTAACCACAAGAGGGCGTCCATGCCTGCAACCTGATCCTTGAAGCTCCTATATGAACAGATGTACCTTATCTACCTATCTATCTGTCTATCTAGAGACACAGGTTTGGATACAGATACAAACATATTTATTTCTGTTAGGGCTAAGCTGTGGTATTGAATAAAATTGCTCAGGGAGACTCCCTCTTTCAGTCTCCTATGGTATTTCCTAGTGTTTGTAGGGATAGCACATTAAGTCTAATTTTTCTGTCCATAAAGCTCTCATGGAATCTAATTTTCTCACTCCTACAAAAGTTTTATTAAACCTCCTATGGTTTCCACCAAGGCATGATCCAATTCATCTTGAATTCAGAGGGGAACAAACTGGTCTCAGAGCAGGCGAACTCACAGCTTCCCAAAGAGAAGTGTTGAAGGTCAAGCCTAAATTTTCTGAAGTCATTCATTACCCCAGAGAGAGGATTCAAGATCACTAAAGCCTGCTCAGCATCAATCCAAAGTCACAACTGTCAGAGTTTTTACTCTTCCCATAATTTGTTCCACAGGCACTTCACTGTTGTGATGAGGTTACTGTTTGTTTTGGTTATGAAGAGGAATACATTTTCCTCTCTGATGCACATAAAACGCTCATTAGAGCCTGAAACAACCATGAAAAGGGACTTCGAAAGCAAATGTGGCCTAGTGGTAGTAAATTATATGCTTAGCTGAAAAAGAACTCTCAAACATTGGAGTGTATATGGTAATATTGAAAGGAAACCTCATTTTTCACAAAAAATAATGTGTAACTTCAGCACCAGAACAAATAGGTTAGCACCAAAAGGTATCACTTACTACTCATCATCTTCGATGTTTAAATGAGGCAAAAAAAAATCACAAGCAGATATTATAAACAGCCGCACTCAGTATCTAATTGATATCAATTATTTCATTTTATTCTTATACCTCTCAGTATTTTGACTAAAAATTTTTTAGCCTTATTTTAGTGTGTGTATACTTTCATAATATTTAGAACAGACCAAAAGTCTGAGCTAATCTATCTGTCTTTAAAGGCACACCAAGCTGCTAGGAAGGAATACAAATTTTCAAGGGTAGAAGAACAGCAGTTGGGGGTAGTTTGCCTCAGCATAACCTTGAACTCATCAAGAATGTTCCTCAGCATGTATCAGAGCAGTTACACTGCCAAAGACATCTGAAGTCTTGCACACATTTCAGTACTTTTGTTCTAGCAACACTTGATGTCAGGTAATGAATCAGGCAGCACTGACACTTGCAATCAAAGTAGGGCTTTACTAGCATTGTCATTACCAACTCAAAAGCAAAAAAGGTAATAGAATTTGCGGCAACTCAAATAGGTAATACAGAAAGGCCTTCAGTAAAATACTTTTCTAAATAAAGCGGAAGGACAAATTTCATGAGGCAATCAAATACCTGATGAGCTGTTACCTTCTCTGTTCAATGAAAAATATTCAGTTAATGTTTGACTGCTTGTGGCTGGTTTTATCAGGAGCTGCTTGTATGAAATAGCTTATACCCAGATCATTTTTTGCTGCTGTCAGTTACAGTGTGATTACAATAATTAATCCCTAGCACCATTATCAGATGTTGTGAAAATAAAATGCATGCCTGTTCGTTAAAAGCAGTTTTCTATATCCACAGAAAACAAAATATTCCACAAAACAAGGTATTTGTAGCAACTTAAAAGTAACTGATACGATAACATATATACCCGTTATAATATTTTCATCTGAATTACAGAGTTATAAATTAATTTACAATGTCTAGTTCTGTTTGGAAAGTGTACCATACAACATACAAGTTGCAAGTTCCAAAGTGCACAGTCATTTATTGACAGACCTACTGTTGTAGGTTCCACACTTAACCTGAACTTTTACTGTTGCTCTGCTTCCTATCTTCTATTAAAAAAATACTGAAAATGGCTCGATACATGGTTTTAACTATGCTGTCTTTACCTCTAGATATTTCTTATGCACAACAAAAAATGTATCTGTCCCATGCATCTATGCCAAAAACCTGTCTGGTTGAGGGCTACTGACCCACCTAGTACTTTTGTCTCACTGAATTCTCTCAACAAATACATAGATAATGCAAAGAGATTGTATTTCGCTCCCAAAACAGGACTGGGTTTTACTCAGCCAAAGTGCTTGACTGACTGAACACTAAGTCCAAGCCCCTTCAAACTCAAAAGAAAAATCATTTATATTGCATCTATTAGGATAAATGTTAATAGAATATTACAAGGGGGTTTCTTCTAAAAAAATGGACACATTTTAAGACAATATACTTGTCTAGTTATTGTCCTGTCTGATACAGAAGTGTTACTAACCAGAAATGTCTGAAGAGTCACAGATCAGTTGCTGATCTTCTCTGAGAGATCAGATTATGGATCAATGGAGAGGGGCTATTAGTTGCATATGCTGTAGAGCCCATTCCTCCCACACAGCTATCTTGCTGGAGAAAAAGAATTACTAACGTGAAGAATTCAAAGTCAAATCTTTCTTTTTATATCAGCAACATGATACTTCATATTCTGGCAACAGACTTTCTCAAGCACACTCAAATGGACTGAATTAGTGACTTAAAGACATATACATATGTAGCACCAGTGAAATTAACCTCTGTTGTTCTATTTGCTCTTCACAATATTGCTTTTCAAAGTCCCTGAATTTCAGAGGTCTCAATGTAGCAGTGCAAAGCAGCCTAAACACGTATCTTCAAAGTGGAGTACACTCTGCCCTATAATATAAAGTCAACACTTGAGGCGATTTGAATGACATAGTAGCTGCAGCAGACAACTGATTTCCTCCTTTTCATAATCTATTTTTCAAGAAAACTACCTGTATAAAACTCTAACTTACACTGTAGGCCTGCTTTATAAATGTTCTGGTAAGCACCCTTAAGGTATTCAGGATTTGGCAGGAAAAGTATGAATAAACAGATTTTGGTTTTATTATTTCACACAGATATTTTCAGGAAATATATTTTAAAGGACACTGCCAATTCCTTTAGAAATCTGGATTTTTTTCACAAATCTGTATGAAGTGTTAAAGTTGCCTGATGTCTTCTATTTGGAAATCCTCTTATCTACTTTTATGTCTGATCTCTCCTTGAAAGCTTCACCTGGCTGAGTTTCAGTCAAGGGGACAGCACATACGCTGACAAACTTATAGAGTAAGAGACAGTACAAATGTCATGTACTGATATACATCACTTTGTAGAAATATATTTCTTCACCTTCCTGTGCAAGAATAGATATACTGCTGCAAAGCATAATTATACCATTAAGACTCTGTTCAGAAACACAGGAAGGAAGAGTTAGGCTGTGTTATTTTATCAGTATATTTAAAGTGATGTAGTTTTCTATCTAGTTAAGACTTTAGGCATGTGAGTTAACAGCCACTGAATATTGACCAGTGTGGCTCCTCATTGTCTCCGATTTTCCTGTCTGCACACAGGCATTGCTGATGACAGCAGCAGCTGTGTGCTGAACTCTTGGAATGCCATAAACAAACTGGTGTTGTGCATGAGGTAGGTAATATCCTGCAGCTTCTCTTGCACATATGTTTTCCTCTGCTCAGAGTCCCATTGATTTTGCAGGTGAAAGCACAAGTATAAACGGGAGGAAACATTTGGAGTGTGAGGACGAGTTGGTGCTTTGCATGTCACGCTCTGTTTTTCAATTACAATATTAATCAATGACCCTTCTGTTTCTGGAGCTATTATTTTTAAAAGGAAATAATATTATATCTTTTAATGTGCTTTTAACAGGACCTAATTTTCAGGAAGGTACACTTGCTAAGGTGAAAATTAGTTTGCTCTCTACTAACAAAATGTTAATCTAGAAGGGTTAATGTGAGTCTTAAATCCCAAAGTGTTAAAACCAAATTATACTGCACTTTGAAAGCTAATTATACAAAAGCATACAAAAGAAAACATTAGAGTATTATTACAATATCTCTCTATATAACATGTGCAAAATTCAATATACAAGCTTCTTGTTACTCATCCATATTTTAAAAAACCCACAATGTAAACCTTAACTTATTTAAACCAATATAAGTAGTTTGATGTTACTCCTGGGAAACAAAGATTGTCGGTACAAGAACCTCCATAGCTTGGAGGACAAGCAGAACATGGGACTCCCACTTTATATGGTGCTTCTCCAATCCAGTTCCCCCTGAAAATAAAATAAAAACCAGAATGCTTAGAAATTTCAGAGAGGAAAAAAGTAAAAATCATTACACCAAACTTGTTTTGAGTGATTAAAGTAAATGTCTTCAGTGATATCCTATAAATACCCTGCTACTAAAACCATACATTACTATGTTTCTGCAGTTTTCTGACAAACATTGATTGACTAATTCCTAAAAAACAACAGAATGGCCATGTGACTCCAGACCAGTGGTCCATTCCATATCCTTTAGTGTCTGTGGTGCAGTCTCAGTCCTCTTGTTTTTGTTACAGTGAAGTGATTTTTTTACTCTATGAACCTGGGACAGAGTATTTTTACCAGAGGGCTATATTTATTTTCAACATAAGCATTGGTGCAAGGTTCTTAAGCACTTGTTTTGTCAGGCAATTATCTTAAAAGCTTGTTTTTACAATGTGGAAAAATGAACTGAGTGAAAACTGATTCTCAGGTTGTACTGCCCTGAGTCCACATTTTGAAGCTCTGGGGCTGAATTCATGGTTGGAGAAAAGGGAAGATGAAAACTACTTGTATTGGTAATATATTCAAAAGAATTGTATTTGGGCATTTGTAGTGGTCTTCATAGATGTTAATGGGAGCAGAAGGGAAGTTCCCTTCTAGTGAACAGAGTCATGTAATAGAGCTTGAGTGGGAAAGAGGTACAAGTCTGGAGAGACATGACGTGAAAAGGGGTAACTCTGAAAGACTGAGGAACATCTGAAAAACTCATCCAGACTTTCAGGTGCTTTTATAAACTCCAGGCTTTTAGAGATTCATGTAACACTCATGATGTAGGCAAAAAGAAAGTTAAAATTAGTTTTTTACTTAAATGTTCTGTCTCACTAAGCAGAGAACTTTCCTCTACTTTACATGTGACGTAGTATAGCAGTGAGTAATGCAATTATTTATGAAACATTTTCTCATCCTTCATCTCCCAGTCAATAACACTGGTTTGGGCTCTGCTTTGGAAGAAAGTCGGAATCTCTCAAATAATTTGCTCATTCCTACTTCTCTTCCAAATGGGTATGGCAGACTGAATGCTCAGGAAAGAGATTTAAGTTTGATAACAGATATGGAAACCCAGAAAAAGCTTGCTGAAAACTGATTTCTGCTTCATTTGCTATGCAACATGTGGCTGATTTTTGTGAGTTCATTAGATAAACAGGAGTAGGGCCTTTCTAAACTTGTAATTGTTCTTAACTCTTTTTTTCCTGATTTCAGAAACATAGCTATTTTTGAGCATCACAGCATAGTATCAGTGAAAATTACTGGAGTTTTAAATCTTAAATCTTTGCCAAATGGAAATCTTAATAACCCATCATATGTAGGCTGTAACATCTATCCCTTTCTTCAGAGGAGTTTCTGATATGCTGTTTACTCAGAAGGACACAGCCATTATTGACTGGGGAAGAGACTTCTGCATGTGTGCCCAATGTCCTTAACTCAATTAATAATTAGAAATATAAACTTAGGTCAGGCAAGACCACTCAATATCCTTTTTGCAAGAAGCAGATCTGAAAATCCCAATTCCACTACCTACGAGTCAAAGGCCTACTCAAAATCTCATCCAGAAAAGAAGGCTATAACTCCAGGCTTTGGCTTGCTGTTGGAGAAAGTGGGATTTTAGGCTGAGAAAACACAAAATGTCATTAATACATTGTTAAATGATACGCAAACAAAGCATCAGCTTTCAATAATGCCTAATGTGCAAACCATTCTTTTCCTATACATGAACATAAGAAGTGTACTCCAGGAAATCTGTAAATTTTTATCTTTTTTTTTTCCAATCCAGATATATAAAAACCAGAATTTGAGTTTCACCTTGTCCATGATGTGAAGCTAAAAGTCAGACACAGTTTTTGCTGCCTGATACTCTCACATTCTTACCACCTTTTTTAGTAGATATTAAAGACAAAAGGACAGAGACATCTCCTTGATTTCCAGAGGTGGGTTTTTTCTAAAGTCTGTTTTCTTACTAAATTCTATATTTTTTAAGTTGCAAAATCTTTAAAAATTCTTTCACTCATGTAGTAGCTAGAATAATGACATATTTTTGCATATTCTTTACCACACGTGGACCTGTGCTGCTGAGAGTTTATGGAAAACATGCCCTATTAATTATACTTAGATTCCTATACAGAACTATGTCCTTGCCTACTATTATACAGGCAGAGAAACCAGCCATTTATGCTGTCTATACTGTTTTTGAAGCACTCAACCAAACCATACCTCTTCCAGAGCCACACTTTACTGATTCATTCTGCAGCCAGATGTAAACTTGGGATTATACCCAGGAAATGTTGGGAGAAAATCCATCGCTTCATTTCAATCCATGACAGACCTCTGCACAGCTACCTGATACAGGGCCACCTATGCATGTCTATACTTTGAAGGACCTTAATATGGAAGGCAAGATGAAATTTGTAGACACTGAGCTTACATAGATGGACTTTGTAGGCAACCCGTGTTATAGAAGCCGTTATGCAGAACGGTCATAAGCAAAGGTATCTTGTAGGCCACAATGTTCACAGTTTATCAAAACCCTGATCTACAGTGGAATTGTGTACCATTGTAAGTGGTATACAGTGGAATAGCTCACCCTGAATATATGAGTGAAGAAATAAGGAATTGAAAGTAAAGTCAAAAAGAAAGCCCAAAGAAGAAAGACAAAAAGAATTAAAATAATAATAACAAAAATAACAGAAAACAAGTTTTTTCTCTTGTTCCATACACATGAAGCTATTTCCTTTTCAATCTTCTATAACAAAAAGTCATGCATTTGATGTATGTTCATGTGGAAAGTTAGAATGAAGGAACAGCCCAAAGAAAAAGACAAATAGAGGTCAAACTGCAGAAAAAAGAGTAAGCAGTCCTATGAGAGGACCAAAACATGCAGGAAGTATAAAAATAAACAATAATTAAAAGAAAGCAACTCACTTTGGGGCATAGTTGCATACCAAGTAAACAGCTCGTCGCCAAACAGATCCCCAGATGTTCATATTGTGGCATGTGTGGATTGCGCAGCCTATACGATTGGAAGTGGCCCAAACCATCTGAATAAATATTTATTATTGGTGAAGTTCAAATTGAAAAGAAATATATATATATATATACACATTTATTTGAGAGAGAGCTATAAATACAACACAGAAAAGTCCAGCTTTGGACGGTAGATTTTGAATAAAAGAAAGTAATTTATATAACCTGTGTGTAATGGGTGCACATGGGTCCATAACATCGCATGGGGCACCTGGGGTTGCAGTCCTGAGGATAAGGGAAAGCATAATCCTTCACCTCATCATACCATGGCTTTACCAACTGGAGAATAGATCGATACCTAGGTTTGTTTAAAAGACAGAAAGAAAAACATGTCATTTTTTATAAGGTATTTAGGAACTTTCTGCTTCTAGTCCCTCTGATGCAAGTCACCTAAACACACATCTCTCCATGGATCGCTCGTGGCACAGTATTAAGCAATAACACTCCTAAAACCAACATAGATGGATATCAATTATTGCTGGAACACTGGATGATACTTGCATCAATCTAAGATATGGATCTCAAAGGGTGTTTGAAGGCTGACAAAATAACTATTTTGTACAGTGTATCTGCCTACCTTCCAGTTCTTACAGACAGGTTCTGGCCCAAGAATCTCAGTAAATAGGAAGGACCGTGGTCCCAAATGCAAGTAGCAGCCCATGCCTCGGCAGATTTAGCAAGAGTTTCATCCCAAACCTGACAAAATAAAATAGCCTTAGCAGCAGAACAGAAAGAACAAATAGCGATTATTGTACAAGAAAATAAGAAACAAGTATCTTAAGTCACAAATATACAATGATAACACATCATATCAATAACCTAGGTAGAGAGTTCTTGAATTCAAAAAATTGTGGGGCAGCAGGTACAGGATCTAGCAGGATTTGCTCTGACGCTGGACAGAATTCCCACCCATACCATCAGAGGAAGCCATGTATTCAGAACTCTCCCTTTTTTTTCTAGAAAAGCTCTTCCATGAACAGGCATTCTCCTACCATTGAGATCCACGTGTGGAGAGGCGTGAAACATTGGATGATATTCAGATTGAAGTTATAGCGAAGGGGAGGCACACAGGAAAGAACAAGGCAGCACAGGTATTACATATCCTACAAAACCCCATCACATCTGAAACAGGATCTCAGGAGTATCTATAGCCAGAGAGATTGTCTGGCAGCTTTTCATATCTGAGGCCACAAGGTCACGAAAAGGGATTCCACAAAGGCAAAGACTATGGATAGTTTCTAGGTGTAATATGAGTTTCATCATTTCATTCTGCTTGGGAGCTGACATTGCGGTTTGCCTGGAACAAAAAGATAACAGCTCTGAAAGAATAGACAATTTGATTTCTTCCAATGGTAGGAACATGTAGATGAACTCAAACACTGTCTCCATTAAATGCTTCTCCTGATCACTTACATGCTTGATTTGTAACTAACTCCACTGTTTTCTCCACAGCAATTAGGTTTGCCTCAGCAGTAACAGAGATATCAGCAATAGATCCCACTGCACCACTGAAGGACCAGAAAAAGAATATTTCACTGAATCCAAGTATAATTTGGTGTTCCAGTGATACTTAAGTAGGCCCTGCATCCTGGAATTAAATGTGTATATTGAATACTCTGAGTGGAGAGTCTTAGTGCAGGACAGTTTTAGTGAATTGCAAGCAGAAAGGCAAAAACAGAACATAGCAAAACTGCCTACCCAGCCCATCGCAGCTGTTTAAACACAAACCAAACTTACACATCTTGAGTGGCTACAAAATAAAAAGTATGCTCTCTGAGGTACAAAATAAGAATCAGAAATAAATTTATGAAAGGATAAGGTAGCCCACATCACAAATATTTTCTGTTCTATGAGCTAATAATGATTTCTAATGATGAATTCATAGTTTTAATTTCACAGACCTGCAGAGTGAAAAGATTGATCAGAGATCACGGACTCGGACAGTAATTCATGTCCTGGCTCTGTCTGGTAGTTTGTGAAATTTCTCTAGGTGAAGAGGACAAATTTAGTAAATTGTACGAAACTTCTGTATCATTGAACCAAGCTTTTGCTAATATGGAGTGGGCAAGATGCTTTCTAGATTAAAGCTGAAGAAGTGCAGCACAGAGCAATAACAACCCTTAATACAAATGATTTTCCAGTCCAGTGGAACCACCTTGTGGAATGTAAGATGAACGGTGCTTAAAACAGAGCACCTGTTCATAAAAGGTCTCAAAATAAAGTCAAAGCACACTTCCAGTAAAAAAACAAAACACAGAAATGCCAGGAAGAACCATACTAGGAAGGAACCATCTCCAATCCAGGAAATATTCTGACTTCCGTTTTGAAAGAATGAAGGGAAATTATCAGAGGAGTTAGAGGTAAGTCTATGACCTGGGAATAGAAGGCTAACTGGAGCACTAGGGTACAAGGGAGGGGACTTGGGGCTGCTACGGCACCATCCAAACCCCAGAAAATGCTCCAGGGCTCAAGAGGAAGAAAACTGTGTACAGACATTTGTCCTGATTTGTAATCCTGGCATTAATTCAACTAGCTGCATGTGGCCAGCTTATGAATAACTCTTTATAATCTCTGGGGTATATCAGTGGTCCCCAAAAGAGGGCTTAAAAAGGGGCAACAGTAGGTATAAGCATAAAAGTATGTCTAGGAAGTGTGCTTGAGAGTGGGGCTACAGTAGGTGTTTGGAGCCTGCCCAGGAACACGGGAAAGGGGGAGCACATGGATCCAGCGCGTGGGTCCAAACGCAGCTGCCTGGTGCACATCCATAAGGGGCAGCTCTGCCAGGACTGTGACACCCCATAAAAACCCTCCTTTGCTGAGATTAATCATGCTTCTGGCACGAGTGCTCCCTGCAAGGAGGCTGAACATGAGGTTTGCATGCTTGCTCCCAAGTGACCTGGCTGTATTCCCACAATAATCTAAATGTGTACTGTATTTGCACAAACAGCACTGAGCTCCTAATTTCCACCCAGCATATTTTCGCTTACTAAATTGCCTCACAAAATAACATGTTAGGTGTTTGAAAGAAATGGGAAGACTGGATTAGGTTTTCACTATTAATGCCCTCTCTAAACTAGGCACAGCCCTCACCTTGGACAGTGAGAGCATTGCTAGTCTACTTTCATTTCTCTTCTGCTTTATTTGCTGGTTCTGAGGATTCATCTGCAGCATTTGAATGGGAAAATTTCAGGGGGTTCTTTCAAACTCAGTTAAAAAGTTGTGGGTTTGGCAGGTAAGCGTTTCTGTGATATATAGTGTGCTCTGCTTTCCATCATCCACTCACTCTTGACTGCTCTCTGGACATATGAAATTTTTGGCAAGCATAAAAAAAGAGAAAGAAAGAGAAAGAAAATAACCACTGAATAAGAAATGAGGGCAGTATAGGCAACATCTTTTAATTTCCTCTATGTCTTCATTAGCAGACTGGTGAAAAGCCTTTGTACAGAGTCCCCTCCAGTTATGTAAATAATTTCTATTTAATGGGAGAAGATGAAGTGCTTCACCGTCCTTATTTTTTTTTCCTAGAAGAAAAGGTGGTCTCAGTTTCTCTAGGACTGGCTCTAGACCATCTCCACAAGGCAAATAATTAATACAAGCTGAAGCAAAAAAAATATTATCTCCCAATGACCTAAAAACTTCTAAACTGTAAGAAAATGTACCATTAGTTCACTCTTTCAAAAGAAGTCTAATTCTGAGTCTACACTTGTATTATTTCATATCTCAGTTTAGTCACCTGTTTTGGGTATGTAAAAGAATAGAGAAAAGACCTTCAGATTTTTGAACCCATGGGGCTTCACTGTTGTATATAGATAAATATCATTTAAAGAAACAGAAACTATCCTGAAAAGAGAAAGCAAAGTAACTTGAAAGCCAGAAGGGCAGCTTCTGTATAAGGAGAAATTAAAAAGCTCAATGTAATTAGCAAAGAGTTTAAAAAAACAATGTGATAAATCAAATTATAAACTCTGAAATAACAACAAATGCAGTGTTTTTATTAAACACGTTAGAGAAAGCTGCCTGACATGAACACAAAATTGCTATTTAAAAAAAAAGCTAAAGGAGAAAGATTTGCATACTCAGTGGATCAAGATCTGAGGAGGTGACTCACCCTCAAATGTTAATCCAGTGCCACTCATTGTCTCCCTGGGGATAGCAAACCTTCATTTGCTAGGTTGTTAGTAGTTGGATAAGCAGTCACCTTCCTTCCACCCAGTATAAAGTTTTTCCCCAAATTCTCCAGATCACTGATTTGGTCCAGCATGGAAACCTTTCCCACCTCTCAACCAAGTCTAAATGAGCTGCAATAGAGTTAAATCATCTCACCACACTTTCACTGGCAACTTCAAGTGAACATCCTTTGGCCAATTTATTTTGCTATCTTTAGTCAAAGATTACTTTCCTAGAAAGCTGTCAGGCTGTGTTCTCTACACTCCTCCCTGCAAAACAACACTTCATAACTACACTTAACTTGAATATTGTAAAGTGGACTGAATACAAGGAACAGGTCAGTGCTTCTACAGGGGAAGTTTCAACCCCAGAGACCAATTTATGAGGCTTTATGAGGGACCTCTGGGGTGTTCACTGCACTTATAAAGCACATGCTGGTTGAAAGTCAGGAATACAATCCTAGCATTAATAAAGCCAGCAGGAATTTTGCTAGTGAGGCCAGAATTTCACCCCAGTTGGTTGTGGATTTTTTTTGTTTCACTCTGTAGATAAATACTAAAATAAATTCTGTTATTCCCATAATGTACAATAAGCAATGGAATGTAAAACAAAATCTCTTTAATGTTGAATAAAATTTCTTGAAGCTCAAAAAACAAGCTTCCTTCTCCAAGGGAAGCTTTTCAATGTTGAGGGTCACAGCTCCCTCATATCCTGCCTTTCTATAGCAGTCATTCAGCTGTTCTTAGATAATTTTTATGTAGAAGGGATGAAGATGCCTTTTTGTTCTTTGTTGGAACAGCAACACAATATCCAGGTCACAACTATCCTCTTAGGTATGAAGCTGAATAAACATTATGATGAAGAAAAAGAAGAGAAACAGCTACAATGTTACAAAGGTCTGTCCACAAAATTTTTTGAAAAGTAATTGGCTGTTCCCTTCCTACATTGATAGGTATGCTTTAATTTGAGAAATGGTGTACATAATAATTTTTAACTTTAATTTAAACCTAGAAACAAGGTTCTTCTCATTCTCATTACGGTCAGAATTGTTCTCCTAATTCTAAGCATTTAAATGGAGTAGCTTTCTCTTGAAACCTTGCTCAACACATCTTAGGGGCAAACCTAATTGCATAACAAATAAACTGAAAACAACAATATACTTCAGACAGCAATCTAACTACTTTATCTATAAGTAGAAAACACTGAATAAGTGTATATGAGACAAATGAAAGAGAGCTCTTTCAATCTGAACCACTTGTTTTAACTGCAAACTTTCCAAAGGACTGTTGTATTACTGCAAACATACATTTACTGCGTAGTAATTTTACTTGAAAAGTAAAATGTTTCATATTGCTAGTTTTAAATGCACTACTGCGACATCTATTAGCACAGCTTGAACATGCAAACTTTGCTGAGAACATCTGTAAATAATGGACATATGAAGTCATGGTTAAATACCACAGTATCACAGTATCACAAGGTTGGAAAAGAGATCATCTAGTACAAACTATTACCCAACACTAACACCTACTCGTCGTTTAAACCATGGCACTAAGCACCTCATCCAATCTGTTTTTAAACACCTCCAGGGACGATGATTCCACCACCTCCCTGGGCAGCGCATTCCAATGGCCAATCACCCTTTCAGTGAAGACTTTCTTCCTAATATCAAGCCTAAACCTCCCTTGACGAAGCTTGTTCTCTTGTTCTGTCATTAGTCGCCTGAGAGAAGACACCAAACCCTGCCTGCCTACAACCTCCTTTTAGGTAGTTATAGAGAGCAATTACAGTGACTAAAACAGAGCATGGATTCAAAGCAGCATTCTCAGGGTCTGACACCCATCCTTGCTGCTAATAAAATGTCAGGCCTTGACATTCTGACAGTATAAAGGAATTGTGTCATTTGGAATCTGTACCTTTATTAAAGCAGGGCTCATATATTCACTATAGGCCTTCAGTATGACTAGGTGAAATAGTTAATATTAGACCCTCATTAAGGACCTTCTCTTTTCATGGAGCACCTCTCAGCTTCACTGTGCAACAGGCTGGAGTCCTACTCTGGCTTCATGATATTTATACCGTATAATTACATAAAGGTTAGGAAACAAATCTTTTGCTTGTGTAAGGTCTGATTCGGGATCTCTGGATATTGCTGAAACTCATGGCAAGACTGCTTTTTCCCTTAAATTAAACTGTCTCCGTAGGATGGTCCAAACACAGGCACTACAACGTTTCTATTTTAAATCAGTAGGATAACACTAGTTGTCAAGATGACTTTGTGGGATGTCAGTTTGCAGTCTATAGGGCTCTAAAACCAATCCATGTCCCTCAGAGCTCAGCTTAGCCATTCAAAGGATGTCAATACCTGGAGGAAAGGCTACATTGGGTCATTTTCTGAGAGAGCTAGAAACATAATACATACCGGAAGATAAATTTCACAGTTTGTTGAAATAAGAGGAAAAGCTCATATGCCTCAAAATTTCTCATTGCTTTAGAGAGAACTTTTTCAACGTTTCATAAAAAAAGAGTAAAGAGAAGGTTTTCTTACTCTGTCAAGGCTTTCTCTCCTATTTTGAGTGATACAAATGAGTTCTGGGATGTTATAAATCATCCAAAGTATCACTAGCTAAGTCAAGAGAGGAAACGACAAATGTCTTGCAACTTCACATAGACTCCTGATGGATGCTTTTGTTAAAAACAGACAATCCGTATCCCTGCAAGTATAAATGTTATATTCCTAAATTGCTTTTATGTATATCAGAAAATGTTAAAGTCTTGTTTCCCATTTCTGCAAGAATATATCTCCTCCCTATTTGAAAAATAAGCAGAATGTCAAGATTTCATCTGGCTGGTCTGTAAATATCAAAATAGTAATCTATTTCTACTACATCTCTTCAACACACTATAAAAGAATAAAAGAAAGACCATTCATAATTTTCACTTTCCATGGTGCTGATACCTGTTCTTAGATATCTGATCTGATTGATAAATTTTGAAAAACATGCTGTGATATTTTTTCACCACAGAAAGCAATTACTGGCTTCTTCCAAAGTCATCACTAAGATCTGTGAAGACTTCACTGTATTTATTTTCCTTAAGAGTGATGTGACATTGTCTTTTCTTATGAGTCACTACTTCAACAGTAAAAATAATGTACATGCTGATAAAATGTTTATTTCAGCTTTTTACGGGTAAATAAAAAGAGCTGATTTAACCAGTAAGATATCTCCTGAGTAAAACAGATACTTAAACAAGTTATAACTTTAGAGCTTAAAAGGTAAATTGAAAGTAAACATTTTAGTTGTCTCTCATTAGAGATGCCACACCTAAGAAAGAATGACTGATACAAAGAGATACAATTTCAGGTGACAGTAAGTTGGTCTTAAAAGTTCAGAATTGGAAGAAGATAAAGTTAAGATCCATTATTCCTGGTAAATAGGAGGAGCAAGAAAAAAAAGGACCTACCCTTTGGCAGTCTGGTTTTGCATTATGCGATGTGTGGAGAAAGGAGAAATATTATTCAAATGGGAATGACCAATTTAGCCAAGGATGACATTCCATGAGAAAGCCGAAACATTTTTAATTCTCTTTTTCCTGGTTTCCTGATTTTCAGAGCCAAAAAATAATCTGTTTTCACGTTAATCAGATACCTTCCTTGAAGTTCAGAATGCAGATTTCCAGTGACAAAAGAAAATATCTAGCTTAGCATTTAAATATTTTTACGCGCACCTTGTTGTATAGGAGAAATACATCATTACCGAAGCAAATGGCAATGAACTCTTCTCTTCCCTGCAAGTATTCTGAAATGGTTATTAATGGTAACGAGTAGCAAGAATTTGTGATCTAAATAAAAAGTGAGCAGAACACACAGTGATACACAATATTAATTCTTTTCTTATTCTATGTGCATAACTGTGTGTAAACTGGATATTTTATAGAAGTATTTCATAGATGCTGGTATATCATTCTCATCTTTAATGGCTTCTTTTTACAACTGCAGTTGTGTGGTGAGATTGCAAATGAAAGGTTGGGATATTTGATGTGAATACAGTTGCATGGCAACTCTTTCACATTTTGCAGTAATAGAAAGAAATTTGTTTGCCAGTTTTGGCATGATATTTGTCATTAATGTATGTTTACGGGGGATTCATATTAGCATCTTCAGATGCTTATTTGGCACAAACAAATCCACAGTGGCTCCTATGCACATCAGAAAGGTGGTCGGTAAGGCCTTCTTTTAGCAGTGATCAGTCAAAAAATTAACCTTTCTACCTCAGACTGCTGATTTTATTCACCATTAGCCCTGTGTTTCCTGCTCGTTGGCCCAGCTGAAGATCAGAAGCTCTTACTCCCAGACTAACAGCAAGTGTGGAAGAAGGAACCATCCATTTCTTCCTGTGAGAAAAGCATTGGGAAGCTGAGGGATGAAAACTGACATCTCCAGCTCATCTGTGCAGCTGCACTCCACAGCTGCTAGTACAAGTCCCGGAGCGGATTAGCAGATGTAGGCTGCTGCCCTCGAACATGAATTTCCTGTCCTCATGGGTCATTCAGCCGTGCAGCCTTGCACCACCAGTGGCCATTTCTCAGAAGTCCCACAGCAACATGCAGGACATGCAGGAATCCCTTGCACAACTTCTCGCTTTCTCTTTTGTACAGTTGAACCGGTGGCATTTTCAGGTTCAGAGACTTTCTGTGGGACCCACCACCACATCTGCTACCCCAAAGCTGGCATAAAGCTTAACAAAACAACCCACCAACCCCTCAGCCTGCATGTTTTTTCAGCAGAGTGGCTGAAAGAGCCTCGTCTCTTTGCCTCCACTTTTTTCAATGCATATTATGATGAAAACATATGAGCTCATTGGAATTTATAGACAGATTTGGCAAACTTTATATATTTATTTGGATTCTGAGATCATTTTGCCTCTCGCTCTCTAAGAATATGAATACTTTTTTCTCTCAGCGGCCACCTGTTACAAATTTTAGTGTGTATACTGTAATTGGTTCCTACCACACATGCAAGTCTTTTCCCAAATGCATTAGGTACTAATTAGAAAGTTTACACAGAAAATTGCTAAAGTCTACCCTCTAGAGAAAAAAGTCTTTATGGGAATTATAGTTCTGTACTTCATTCTTTAGCAAACAAATAGAGGGTTAATGCATCAAGCCGCTTGTCCAACACTCCACTGCAACTCAAAGTAAAATTGTGCAGTTTTACAGTTAACTTACTGTCATATAACCAAACCTTCGAACAACTGACTCACACTTCTGAAGGGCTCAGTATTAGAAGGTCTGTCATATAGTAATAGGCCATCACCAGACAGATGTCCAAGAAACCTCACTGCCAGAAATCATTTTGTTATGAAAAAACAAGTCTATATTTTATACAGAAGTTTATATTCCCAGGTGTCTATTTGGTCCAAATTCAATCTCCTATCATTTGAAGCCTGACCACTGCTAACAGTCAATTTGTTTCTTCTAAAGGTTGTCTGCATTTCTTTTCATCTTTGGCACCAGGCTTTTAAACAATAAGAAACAAAGAAAATTGGTAGGCTGTCAGATTTAATAACAATAAGCTTCCCTGATATGCTATTTGTTTAGCTTTTGGAAAAGTTAAATATCAGAGCAACATATCTTAAAATGTTCAGTGCTTTTCTAACCTACTGCAAGGCATATTTCAGTTGGCAAGAGCTTATCTCAGAAGTGGTAATAAAAATGACCAAACTTTGTCCAGCTCCATGTCACCCTTACAATTGGTCATAAGTCTGAATAGGAAAGTGCCTGACCTCTATCCTTTTAAATATGATCAGAGCAAATTGTCTGTTCTCACAAAATGTGAATGAAAAAAAGTATTTATTTACTAGTGTTTTGTTTCTCTTCTATATGAAAAAAATCCATTTTACTTTTTTTTGTTACTAGCCACTGAAGTTTTTCTTTAAAACAAAAATGACTTTAATTTCCTTAAAATTTTTCAAAGAAAATACTTATTTTCTAAGTAGCTCTAACTGAAAGATATGGCAGCATGACACAAAAGAAAAAACATAGCAGCTTCTTTTTCCTGCAGGATAAAGAATAAGAACAATAGTTCTTTATTCTCAGAAGAAGAAGAAAGCTCAATTTAAGAGTCTTTCTCTTGACACAGATTAACAAATAGCACTGTACAAAACCTGTTCATTCACACTTGAGTTAAAACAGATCTCAAACCCCATCCCAGGGCACTTGCAGATGTATTCATGTATGGAGATGCCTGTTCTGAAGACAGTATTCTGTGTGCAAAAAGCAAACAAGGGCTTTCATATTTTGCTGTCTTAAGGGTACATATTTCCACAGACCTAGACAGACTATTCTTCTTTTCAGATTTTCTTTTGAGGTACAAAAAGAAGATAAAAATGTTGAGAGGTTTAAGGTTACTATCATCTCCATTCATGTATGAAACAAAGTAGTGTGTACTTTGGATCAAGATTCTTGTGAAAATGCCTTGTCTCTGTTTTTAGCCAAGAAGTTCAAGAGGTGCTACATTTAATAATAAAGGAATGTCTAATTCTGAGGGCTCTAGGCAGGCTGCTTTTCTATCTGAGATTTTACTAGGTTGTTTTTTGTTTGCTTAAACTCCTAGAAGGCTTTCTGCTAATACTAAATTTAAATAACATAGATCTTTTCTCCTAAAGACCATCAAGATGGATGTTTTAAAATTCTTATGCATAAAACACTGGAAGAGAACTCTAATACCAAAGCAAGTTTAACACAGTCACTCTTTCTCACAATATTTATCAACAATAGCATTTTGGGGGAAGTTCTTTAGATTTTTCAAGGAGTGCTTTCCGGGAAACACCCTTTCTGTTCAATTCTTAAACAGGTCTTCTGTATTTCACTCTGAACATAACTGACAGATTTTTCACTTCATATAGCTATTATCCACCTGGATTTGACCCGAGATGAATACCAATTTATTTATTGAGACTGAAAGAGGGTTCCTAGCCTTTTGTAGACGAAACCCTGCTAGAAAAATGAGCAGCAACCTGCATCTCACTGATAGCCAATGAGTAGGACAGTGGTGTGGTAGGAAACAGATAAGTGGATAAAATCATCTGTGAGGCAAAAGGAGCCAGGTAACTCTACTGTGCCAAAATTAGCAGAAACTAAGCTCCATCTACTCTTGCTTTCTTTCAGCTTACTGTTAGATGCTGTGTTTTGACTTCTTTGTCTGCAGAAAAAGGCTGAGTATGCTGTAAAATGACTGTTTCCTTTCAAAGCTGTCATGCAGAGACACAGACCTAACTGTACTCATGTAAACCACAACAGTTCTGTTTTCTTCTAATTTTCTGAGAGATTATTATTCCAGAATTCATTAGCCCATGATCTTCAGACACTCCTGGAACTGAGTTATGGCACCAGGTGAAAGGAACACACTCAGTTGGTTAAACAGAAATACACAAAAAAATGATAGGAGGGAGAAACTGGAACCAGTGAACACATTTCACCATGACACCCCTTTTCATTTGTTCTTACCACCCTTTTGAATTCCCAGCATTGAGCAATCAAAAAGCCATAGCCAAATGGGAGTAAGATCTTTGTATCCTGACTCATCATTTCATTACTTTATTTCAGTCTTGATTACTTTATTTATTTCATGTATAAAGATTTTAAGGGAAAAGAGTTATTCTATGGGAAAAGTAGGCTGCCAATAAATTCTAGAGTAAATTCTACATTGCATTATGGCATTTGTGTCTTTAAATATGCATAGTTAAAATGATGGGCCTAATTTTCTTTCATATTTAAGGTTGCTGTTCACTGTTTTAACAAAATGCAAACAGAGTGCAACTGTAATTCGCTCCAATATGCAGAAGTATTGTAAGATATGCACAGGGAAATTAGGGAAATGCTATATGTATGCATGCATGTTAATTAAAGCCAAGAAAACCATTAGTAAATATATAATGGGTAATGCTTGAAAGGAAAGAAGAAACTCTACTGGGCAGTTAAAAAGTGCATATAAAAATTAATTATCTGGGATTTAGAGTGAAATATTTAGGTTAAACATTTGGAAATCATTTCTATTCCTAAAGTAAAATATTTGCCAGGAGATGTGACTGAGACAGCATCACTATACATGTTCAGGAGTAGACAAGATGAAAACCATATGTATTTAATGCAGAAGGAAGTCCTGCAACAGGGCAGGGATAAACTATATGAATAAAGAGATCCTGTCCAACTCATTAAGACATAAATCTTGAAGGAACTAGCACTACGATTCTTACTCACAGACATGGATGATTTCAGTGGGACCACATAGATGAGCCAGGGCAAACAATTCGAGAACAAAATGTCCTCTAGGATTTAGAGTGGTCTGTAAGAAACCACACTGACAACGGCAAAAATATAGGTAAACACATTGAGAAGCTTATTTATTAGAAATGGTTTTGAATTGAGAGAAAACAAAATTAACTTACTTTTTTCCACGTCCATATAAAAGGCTTTAGGTATTAAATAGGACTTGAAGTTGGGTTTTTTCCATTTTGTCTTACCCATCACCTACTGCATATTCACAGAGCATTTTTAATATCACCTTGACAGGAAGAAAATTTTATCAAGTATTTCAAATTTAGGAGTGAAATAATAATGCAGTTATTTACATTTGTGACTACGAAGTGGGTTATTTTTTTTGCTTCTCTGACCTGACTTTGTAAGTTGTCTGCAAATCTTCATGGACAGGAAGCAAAGTCTCCAAATTCATCACCTCAGCAAAGAAGGTCACTCCAGGGCTATACAGAGCGCATAGATTTTCCCCTTGACTCACATGTTCTCCCTCACAGGGCTACAAGAGCTTCTTCTGTAATATAATTATTTTACTTTTAAAGAACAACAGTTCATTTCCCGTGTCCATTTTATCACAGCCTTTCACGTGGATTTACTAGAAATTAATAGCCTCAGATTCTTTATCCTCTTCCAGCTTCTCTGCCTCTAGCTCGTGAGAAACTATATTTATGCTGTCATGAAATAATTCCTGGGTATCCAAAGTAACTCATTTCAGGCTACTCTGGGCATCTCTTACTATTTTAAGTCCTACAGAGTGATATGTTCAACCAGGAGTAGATATATCCCAAATACAAAAGTGCATTTATGTAATCACTGTACAGAAAGGATATATCAAAACATCTATACATAAGCAGGCTCAAGTCTATATCTAGAGCATTTTCCTGCTCTTAAAATCTTCAGACAGCATTCTACAAATATTCAGCTTCACGCTTTAAGTGTGCAATCCTGTTCTATCTATTATACTTCACACATGCTACTGACAGTCTACTAATGAGTGTGTCGATCGGTACTGGGCTCCGGGCTCACCCTTGCAGAACCCCACACTGCAAACTCTTGTCTTTTGTTATGGCTCTTCAACAAGTTATTCAGATCACATTAGAGTACTCTTAACTGGAACAGATTTTCTCACTGTGCCTATGGAAATGCCATGGAGGACAGCATTCAACATTCATTAAGGCCCAACTATTTCATAGTCACTGCTGTTGCTTGGTACAGGCCAAACAGTAAAGAGCGTGCCTGTATGTAAGCACCTTCTCAACAAGGTTGTGCATGCACACAGTGACATGGGTTACAACAAAAAACATATGAACTTTTAAAAAAACAGCTTTAGTGAGGATGATTGTAAAGAAGGTAAAAATAACATATGAATCTCATAGGAACGGATATTTTGTTAATGAATGTTTTCAAAGCCTAAAGATAGTACCAATACAATTCTAAACGACTTGCTTTTTGAGACTCAAATTTTAGCTGACAACATATTGCAAATCTTTACTGGCCTACCAAGTACCTGAGATGTTCCATAAAGGCAACACAGGCCTCTGTAGCACAGAATTAGCATTCAGAGAAAGGGTCTTGCTTGTTCATAGACTTCCCTTGTATTTGCAGATTTACATACCTTTTACACTAGAGTGACACAAGCAATCCTATGCCTCGCTTCTTCTGAATAATGAATTTTATGGAACCTTTCTGATTTCTGCAGAAAAAATATGAAAAGCCAAGTGGATGATTTTTGCCCCGGCCAAGCGAAAAGGATGGTGCATCTTTCTTTCTACAGGTACAGCATCAGCTTTTAGAGCACAAGAAAAGACTAGATAATGATAGTCTTAGGATGAAGAAGAATGAAGGATATCACAAGAAGACTTGTTTCCTTTCCCATTCACTTTTCTTCACATAGGAACTGACTCTAGATTTGTACTTGCAGAAAAACTTCCAGTAGAAGGCATCACCAATACAGAACTAGAACCAAAAGGACTGCTTTAAAGTCTGATGCATATATCCCAAGGGAAATATTTCCCAACATAAAACACTTTTTCATTAGGGACCGATAATAGAACAATGGCTCCCATTGTTGCTTTCAACTTCCCAGTTGCCCGCTTTTATTGGGGACTGCATATAACAACAGGATGGAACAGCACTCAGAACCACCTTTCCCAAAGCGAATTGAAGCACTGCCCAACTCTGTTACTGCAGTGCATATCTGAATCTCCCCTGCCTAATACGTGTGCATTCAAAGCCATTCTTCAAGACTTCTCACACAAAGTTCTACAGTACACAAACTTTCCAGACAGTAGGGGCAGACTGAATAATGTCCAAGGAGTCCAAAGTGTCTACAAATGCACTGAATGTACGAGAAGCAGACTGCATTAGAAGAGGTACAAAATGTGTCAAGGAGAAAAGCCAAAAAAAAAGAATTGGATGTGCAGAACTGGAATCATAAGAACCAATCCATACAGCTAAACCCTGAGTTCTTACCACTGGAGGAGAAAAAGCAAATGGAACTGTACAGAAGTGAGAATGTGATACAAAACTTCTTATGAATAACAGAGTTCCTAACAGAATTTGGAAAAAAGAACAAAACAATTTAATATGACTGTGGAGAGAGAAAAGATGAGAAAGCCTCTTCTTATTATCTTTCCCAATTGCTTAGTCCTCTAGTTTAATGCATTTACAAGAGATTTGCCTAATCTACTGTATATGTAGGTAATTCCAGCTCTTTAACATGTGACATCACTACCATTGCACTTTCTATAGTACTCAGGACAGGAACACACATTCTGTAAGGTTCTTTCAAGCCCAGTGCACATTGCCTGCTGGTAATAACACTGTGTTTGTTGTCTTATTTATGAAAATCAGTACTGGGTGACACAACATCTTCTGTATAAAACAGCAGCAAACTTACATTCCCATTAAGACACAACATACGCTGTTCCATACAATGAAACTATACTAAGACTAAAGAATTGACTAAGCAAATTCAAATGAGAATTACTGATACAGAAGTCCCCTATCTTGGTATGGATTACAGCACGACGTTATCTTCAAGACCTTCCTACCAAAACTTTTCTATAGCCACAGAGGTAAGGAGTTAAATAGATGCTGCCACAGCTACAAAGCAGATCTTAGAGCAAGCTACATGTCATGTTGCTCACTGAGCTTTTTTTTTTTTGGCTCTATAAAACTACATAGGACACACACAGACAGCCTAAACTCTGAAAGAGAAAAGGTGACAAAGGTGTCCACTGCCACTAGGGGATCCAAGTTCAATTTGCACTCCGGATCATTACCTACATAGTCTGAGTCCTCCTCCAAGTTCTGCAGCATGAAGTCACAAAGTCCTTTCAGACTGGAAAAATCAAATGCAAAAGAAAGCCTTACCCTTGAGACTGCTGATGGGACTAACGCTGATGGGAACACAGATACATCACATGGCTGGTTGGTACTGGTAAAAGCAATACTAAGAACAGCAAGGAAAAGAATAGTATGTAAGCTATAAAGGGCATGGCTACAGACTTGATTTTGTCTAGAACATCACACAGTATTATTGCAGAGCAAAGCAGCCACAAAATACCAACCAACACAGGTAAAATCTTGGAAGTTTATGCACACGGGTGCAGTAAAATAGATTCAGTCAAGGGAGACTGCTATTCCCTTTGAAGCTTTTTTTTTTAAACTGAACAGGCTAAGAACACTGCACTTACAAAACTCTTGGGAATATGATACAGTGCTGACTTCACTTAAGCAAACTGCAGGAGTACATTTCTAAAACACACAAGCCAAGGAAGGGCATGGTAGGCTGCCATTCCCTCAGACATTACAACAAAGTTTATTTATGCAAAATCAAAGGAAACGTCAGTGGAGAGCACAGCAATGAAAATAATGACTGAGCTTGACTTCTGACCTCTGTGTTTTTTCTGTCTCTGACCTTTCCACGTAACCAAACTTCAAACTCAGCCTATGGTATGGCAACAGGCCTTCATCCTGCAACATTTTCAGTTTATTCAGCATTTTGAGGTACTGCTGGGATACGCTAAGGGGATTATATGATCAAATCCAGATTTAGGTAACATCTGTGATAGAAAGTTGTCCAAACTGTTAGTCATTAGCTGCTAAAAAGGAGAAGCTGTTATCACTATTATTCCCATTTTATGTCAAGATGATGGTGTCCTGTTTATCAGACCTGTTAACCATCTGTTGTCATATGAGAAACTCTGTGACTTTAGGTAGATATTATGGTGGTGACAGAACTTGTCAGTGCTTTCGAAACAGTGTGAATACCTTACTTATAAGGTTAAAAAAAAACAAAACTGCTTGGCCAACTTAGAGGTCCACAGTATGCATGCGTTCAAAGTTGGAACACAAATACCAAAACATGCTGCTTTAGTCATTAGTGCCAAGTATGAAATCATAGTGAATGAATGACTTCTATCATACCTGCAGAAACAGATGATTCACATAATAAGTATTTGCCAAAAAGGGGAAAAGGTGTCTGCCACAAACATAACATTTTGAGCACATTGAAATCCTACATACTAGAGAAATATTTAAAGCAGCATTGGATGGAAAAATAAAAGTATAAGGTGCACACAAAAAATATGCAGTAATAAAACATATGAGCATGGGATAAACAGTGCATCAGATTAATTACTTTGCTAACACATTTTTACCACATTGTCTCTGAAAGTCCTATGTGTGAAAGAAATTATAAATGGGCACTGGTCACTCTTTTGAATACTTCAGTGTATTTCACAAAAGCAATGGGAGCACTAATGATTAGCACTTTAAACACATGCAAACACAAGTTGTGATTATATGCTATTCTTTAGGCCAACAAGCAGTTAACCCACAACTTCATTTACTTGCATCCCAGAAGCTTCATTGGGACTACTCATGGAAATGGAAATCAAAAAGGGCTAGAGGTTCAGAGTTTGGTATTTAGCTTTTGCTTGCTTAATTTAATGCAACTTAAAAAATGTAAGAAAAGTAATAGTAAGCAATAATAGTTAAAAATCATTTGTCTAACTAAACCCTCACAAAGAAAATAAAATCACTCCCTTACAGTTTGTCTTACTCTGAAATACACAAAAGCTCACTTACCATATATTCCATGTTGGAAGCAGGTGGGAAGACTTTGCCTCTGACTTGATTATGATAATCAAGAATGGCAATCATGTCATTCTGTGAAATGTATCGCTTCCGCCTGGGTTTGGGAATATTTGCAGAGTCCAGATGAGCTGCCAAAGCTGTCTCAATGTCAGTGAAATTATCGTCTGACAGGAGTAGGTCAGTGGAATTGGGTAATACCAATGCACTTGTTTCACAGAGAATGGAAAATAAAAAAGCACAACTGATTGCAGTGATTACTGTCATTTTGGGGCCAAAGGAGAAAGATAGGCCACAGAGGTACTCTGCTTTAAGTCAGTGCAGAAGAAAACAGATCTGTAGAAGAGAAGATGTCAAAGATGTGATTCTGTTCATCTGAGTTGCAAGACAAAGTGAACTGGCAGGCTGTGATTAGAAAAATGCTTCTATCTGTCAGTGCAATCATAAAAACAATCCAGTGAGAACATGTTACTGAGCAATTTTCAATAACTATATGAAGTGATAATATGTTCATACTACAAATGCACCAAATGAAGTATCATGATACTATGAATTACATAACCAGACCTGGGAGTATTCCTGAAATAGGGACCATCCTATGACACCAGATCAGTCCATAAACCACATTAAATATCTTAAATGAGGAGACTGCAAGAAACCACACAGACCATTTTGAACTGAAAATGAAAAATACAACCTAGGCTATGCTTATTGATATGCATGGATTGTTTTGACACAATGTGGCACAGAGAAACTAGTAGGCAAAAGACAAAATATACAGCATGAAAGCAGGACATCTCAGAAATAGAAGTCAAATCTTAACTTCACTAAAATGTGATGAGCATTGATAAAATTGCATGCAAAGCAAACTTATTGAACTGAATGGCTTACCTCTGGATAATACCAAGAAAAAAAAGAACACAGTCTATTGTTCTCCCAGTGTATATAGCACTCTCCTATATGTTGATATGAATTTTTGTCAAGGAATGTCTCTTATTACAAACTCCAAAAGAACAAAACTCTGCTGGTTATGAAGCTTCTGGCCACAGCAGCTGCTAACGGCTTTTATATGTTACAGTCTGTGTGAGCCAGAACAGACGGCTTCTCTAGAGCTCCCTGTTTAGCCAAAACGAGAGGGGAGGAGTCCCGCGAAGCACACGGGCAGCGATTGGGTGGCATCCCTGGAGTGTAGTTGGTTTGTATATGCAGTCACACCCCCAGTTTCTATAGTACAAAGAGGCAACCTGCAAGGCTCTGCTCCTTTTCGGTACTTCCTACCTTGTCTTGCCTTCGTGTTTGTTTTTTTCTTCATTTCACATCATGCTGGCTTGGCAAATGTTATTTTACGCAGCTCTTGGAGCACCCAAGGAGCACCATGAAGTGCAGGGAGCTTGTAAACCCCTGTTGCCCCGGTCACAGGAAACGGAACCTATGCAACGCCGTCCCCCCCGTCCCGTCCCGCGGGGCAGCGGCCCAGTGGGGTGAGCAGCCCCTCCGAGATGAGGGGGTTCCACTCCCACCACACCACCACCACCACCCCCCCCACCCGAGCAGCAGGAGGGCGGGCGAGAGGCTGGGCGGGCGAGAAGCTGCCTCCCCATTCATTGCCGAGCCCACTGGATGCTCTGCGTGCTTCTTCTCCCTCCTTACCCCGCTGCCATCCGCTTCGCACCCCCTTCGGCGTCCTCTACCGCCTGCTCACCCTCAGAGGCACAGACAGGCGGGAGAGAACTGCAGGCAGGTTGTGGCTAGCCAGTATCAGTTACCTGAACGTCTGCCACGAGAAACTACGGGAGCAGCAGGACCGAAATCTTCCGCCAGTGCCTGGGAGACATCTGTTTCGCATTAACTAGTATATAGCTGGAATTACTTAGGCACAGAATGGTCCAGCCACTCACACAACAGAGCTAAGGGCATAACACTAAGGCCATGACGAAAGCTAGCGGAGAGAAGCAGCAGCCACCGCCAGCAATTGTGTACTGGGGATAGGGGATGGGAGACACAATGTCAGGCTGATCTCCCACCAGGGCTAGGTGACCTGGGGCAACCCGTAAAATGACACCCTTAAAAATGTAATTACGAGATTTTGCAACGTCATGAAGGAGCGAGGAGAGAGAAATGCAACCGTTTTGATATTACCCCAAAACTTACCAAGTGCTCAAAAGTTTCAGTAGCTCTGTAAGAGAAGCAATATGGGAATCAAAGAAGTGAAGTCCAGTAGTTAGAGCACAGGGCTGGAAGCCAATACTCATGCTCTCCTTTTGGCTCTGCTGCTCGCTCACTGTGTGGCCTAACCCGAGCCATTTAATCTCTGTGTGTAATCTCTACAATGGTATAATAGTCTTTTACAGACGTGTTGTAAAGCTCAAATAACTAATGTTTGGTAATGTACTTTGTGATGAAAGGCATTAAGTAAGTATCATGACTAGTTATGTTACTTTGCGTATACCCAGCCTACCCCAAACTACTGCTTCCAATGCAGCTGCAGGTATTCTTTTACATGATTATACAAGAAACTTTAACACGTCATTTGTATTTGCAGGACTAGATGCTGGATGATTAGTTATATCCAATTTTCTTTCTTCTGAGATGAAGCACATACTTGTTTATCTTAATGTCAAGAACTAACTTCCCATTGTTTGAATACAACTGGAAGTATTCTCAGTTCCTTTGAATTGCCGCAGGTCTTTTGGTTTCATCTGAGCTGCAATAAGTTATCAAAGGGAAGACACCAGCTTAACATCTCAGGAAGTTCAGAGGGTAGATTTTATTACTTAGTCACATTTTAGATTGCTGTAATTATTTCCTCATCCTCACCCTGTGGCAGTACTTGGAGGCTATTCTGAGGCAGAATAGCTAGGATATAAAGGAAGTGTTGTAAAATAAGCATAATATTCACAGCTGTAAAATTGAGAGATACTTTCCTAAGAACAGGCTAGCTTATGTGATTTCATTTATTGTAATTGCTTGTGGTTATTGCCTAATTATTTCTTTCCATGTCTAACAGTGTAACTACTCATCTAAATGTAGAAAAAAAGGTTATGAGCAATGCTAAAATGCACAATAGGAAAAAGTATATTGTGAACATCAAAAGCCAAGGGCATGAGAGTGCCTTGACCTAAGACTGTTGTACTGATAAGTTCTCAAAGAAGAAGCAGTGGCAAATAGTTAAACAGCAATAGTAACTCTCAAGCTTGACACCTAAGGCACCTTAGACAATCACATGCATGTGTATATGCTTTTTTTTTCTGAAAGAAATGAGTAAATCACCTCATATGCAGTGAAAATGCATACAAATGCAAACAAAGCCACACTAAAGTCCATACCAAGGAGAAGAATGGGTAAAAAGAGGAAGATAGTAGACAAACAGCAAAGATGTCTGCAAGCTCAGAAGGAGAAAAATGAGAAGTGGATGGAACCATCTGCAATACGCACAAAAAGAACTATTTCCCGACACTTCATCCCACTCAGAAAAGCCAAAGAGAGAACAATCAGACCACTGACAAAAGACAATTACAGGCCAGAGTGAGACATTAGTGAGACCACGGAATGAATCAAAATATCTGTAAACCTAATTAAGAACAGAATGTGCCAGCCAGGCAGCCACAACACAGTTACTGAGCAGCCCGGAAAAAAAAGGGGGCAATAATTCTTGTACTTAATGTCGGCAAATGTTACTAATGAAGAAAGTTATACAATCAAAAATGGCAAAGAATGTAGAAGAAACTAAGAAAGAAAAATAACTCCATTTGTCTTCTGAAATACTCTCTCAATTCTAGGAAATGGACTAGATTTTAACGTTTGACTAGAAAATGCCTACTTTTTCACAGAAACAGTGTTCACACATAGGAGAAAAAGCAGAAATAGCAATAAAATGTATTAGCATAAGATCTAGATTTTTTTCTGGGAGATAGGCTGTATAGATGCATGTATCAGAGAACAGTATGTAAGTTTATGAAATACACCATCTTTATCTTCATTGCACAATAAAAGTGATGACTTACAGCAGTCGTGTTTCTTCTGCAGTGTATTCCTTGGATTAAGAATATGAATTCTGATCTTCTAATCATCCATTATTCAGTGAAGTAGCATGAACTTTATCGTTTTGACTGACATTTATTTTAGTAAATGGATTGTGACCGTAGAGAAGCTGAATTGTCATCGTTTAAGAATAGTATATTTACATCAAAGTAATTTTATGCTGGTAGTTAACATTGCACAGTTAAGCTTGAAACATTTAGTCTATTTTATTTTACTTCTAGCTACCTTAGAAATACCTGCTTGAGATTCCAGATACTTTTCATAGAATCATAAAATCATTAATGTTGGAAAAGACCTCTAAGATCTTTAAGCCCAACCGTCAGCCCAATGCCACTATGCCTACTAAACCATGTCTGTCCCAAAGTGCCACATCCACACGCTTTTTGAACACATCCAGGGATGGGGACTCCAGCACTTCCCTGGGCAGCTGATCCCAATGCTTCACCACTCTTTTGGTAAAGATTTTTTTTTTTAATATCCCACCTAAATTCTATCTAATCTGAATCTAATGTTTCTATGATTCTATGACATGAGACTAAAGCAGATCTATGCCTTTTTGAAGTACAACAGGTAACCAGATGAGGACATAGAAAGTTACATCAGGCATTCACCTGAGCAGGTTACCTGAATAACTCTTTCAACATCTTTGATTGTATTGACCATATCTTTGTAACTACACCGAGGACTTAAGCACTCAGCTCACATGAAGACACTGCTTTTAGTGTCTTCATCCTGAATTGAATTCCATCCAATATAACAACATGCGCTAGATCCAAATTCCACGCAGAAATCAAAGCTTTAAAAACAAATACAATATGGACAGCCATATTCTCAGTATTAAAGATTTTTTCCTGAATTTCCAAGTAAGTTTAAAATATGACTTCCTCCAAGCACAAGCATTAATATTCTTGATGTACTGTAGAGCCCATGGCACAGGATTGGTGGAAATGCTAACAAAATTGGCATATGGAAGGCTCATGAAACAATTTGCTCAAGTTTGTCTATTGTTACTGAAAACATATCAACCACCTAGAAAAGAGTTAGTAGAAGATGAGGAACAATTATTTATAATGGGAGGAAATGCTAATTACATGTAGCAAGAACTCTGCTTTGCCAAGAAATTACTGCTGAGTAGAGTGGATGCTAAAGAGCTGTGCCAGACATAATAGAACATTTCTTAGAAATGAGATAATTAGAACACTTTGAGACAATGATAAAATCAGTATTCTTCTCACTAAATAAATCAGCAGAAACCACTGGCCAAAGAGAAGAGGAGCAGAAGGGTTAAGAATTTACTAGATTATGCATACTTGTCAAATTAAGCATACAGCTTCCATAATTTCCTTTGGTTTTCATGTCACATTTCACTACTCTGGGCATTATTATGGTATTCTTTTAGGAATCTTATCATAACCAGCGTAATGAAAACAGATTAACTTATTTGGATAGATAAATTCTAAAATAAAGTCTCCTTAACTGTAGTCTCTGCAGTGCTTGTGTTATGGGCTCATCATGACAAAACCTAAGCATACTTTGTGGTCTCTTATAGCTCCTTGATAATGTAGTTCCTTTATATGATGTATTAAGTATCTTTATAATTAAAAATGCAGTTGAAATATCCAGTGTGTACCAATAATAAAAAAGGCAAAATTTCTCATTTCAAGTGCAGAACTTTATTTTCATTTCTACTGGGCTGAAGCATCCTTTTTAGAACTTTGATGAGTACTGAAGTAAAAAAGAACAATATTTGGGTGGGTGCTCAACATCTGTCCACTGCAAGTCAGGTTCTGATTGTAGTATTGTGTTATTTTCAAAGCTTCTAAAAATTCTTTTCTGAATGGAAGGATTCGTAGCTACTTGGCATCAGAAGAATGTGTGTGTGTATTCTGCAGTATTTTTCCTGACCTTTAGAGAATTCATCTTCCTTCATATGCAACTTTTGTGAGCAAAAGAACGTTCTAAATTATGTTTGACATGAATATGCCTAAATAAACTTTGCTTAAATGTCATGATTTAACTCCAGCCAGCAGGTAAGATCCGCACAGACACTCACTCACTCCCCTGCTTGGCATAGGGGAGAAAATCAGAAGGGTAAAAGTGAGAAGACTTGTGGGTTGAAAGAAAGATGGTTTAATGTGTAAATCAAAAGCCACACAAGGAAGCAATGTAAAATAAGGAATTTATTCACTACTTCCCATTGGCAGATAGATGTTCTGCCTTCTGCAGGGAAGCAGGGCCCCATCATGTGCAACATTATTTGGAAAGACAAATGCCATCACTCTGAATGTCCCCCATTTTTTCTTCTTCCCTGGCTTTGTATGCTGAGCATGACGTCATGTGATGTGAAATATCATAGAATCATAGAATGGTTTGGGTTGGAAGGGACCTTAATGATCGTCTAGTTCCAATCCCTCTGCCATGGGCAGGGACACCTCCCACCAGACTGGGCTCTTTAAGGCCCAGTCTAACCTGGCCTTGAGCACTTCCAGGGAGGGTTCATCCACAGCTTCCCTGGGCAACCTGTTCCAGTGCCTCACCACCCTCATCGTGAAGAATTTCTTCCTAATGTCTAATCTAAATATTCTCCCTTTCAATAATCTAAAGTGTCAATGCAGTAAAAATTCCCTGGAAATGCAGCAGAAAACTTAAGCATGAATAAATCAACTTAAAAATAAAAATTTTAAGCAGAACTTTTTGAGTTTTTATATATATACTGTTGGGCCAGAGTTACGAGGAACACTTATTACTCCAACAAGATGAAATGGCATATGGTAGTTATTCAGGCTGTACTGCAGATATTTTGGGACAACAGAACTTCTAGAGAGAAAGAGCCTTTTGAAAACTCTCAGTTTCCTGTTAAAGAGAGAATGAAACTTTTTAAACATTTACAACAAATTTGACAATGTTAAGTTAAACATGTAATTATGAGGCTTTATGGAATCCCTAATTCAAGACTAAATTGCAATAAGAATCAGAGACCCAAAATGGAGAATGAGATTGGTAGGGGAGTGTGATTTAACATTAATGATAACTACTGAAAATATGCCAAACTGAAGCTAGCTGACACATTCTTCACAAAGCAGTTTCTGGGCTCTTCTTCTAGATCGTCTGACACATTCTTCTAATATCTTTGGGCACTTCTAGGAAGTCATATGGGAACTCTGGAGTAAGTGATGTTGCCAGGAAAGTGTAGTTACTCCACGCTTTTTCTTCTGCCAGATCTAGCAGTTTCTAAATACTTTAGTTAACTATTTATGGCCAAAAGGTGTGTACATCTTTTATCTTCAGCTGCCTCCTGTTTTGGGAGTGTCTAGAGTGTCTAGCAGCCAACTAGTGCTAGGAGGAGACCCATATAATTTTCAGGCCCTGGCTGTAGCTCCTAGAACAGACATTTGTGCAGCCGGGCAAGTGGAGGGAGGCTGGCAACTGAAGACAGTGTGACACTGGTAACGATCAAAGGGCAGTGTCCGTAGCCCTATCTGCAGCGGCTTCCTCTGGCACAGCAGTGGCCTTGACCCAGGCAGAGCTCTGCTGGGAAGTTGTTACCATTCATATTCTAGCCTACAGGCTGACATGGTAGGAGACTATGCCCTCACTTGCAGGAGCCATGTGCTGGTTGAGGAGTCAGGTCACCACATTAAGGAGATGTGGGAGAAAGAGCAGACTACACATCATCTAGGAAGATGGCAGAGACCCAGTAGTGGTGAGAGACTAGACTCCAGCTGCACTGAAGCCCTACTGTGTTTGACTGACTGGAAGTAGAGAAGTTGTAGAAGGTTGGAAGAATGACAGACAGGATGAAGGAATGGGCCAGCAGGAATTCAGCAAGGACAAATATCAAATCCTTCAGCTGGGAAGAAACTCTTGGTAAAAGCTGGGCCCATTGGGATACTTTCAAGGAGTAGCTCCATAGAAAAGGACTGGGGTTTTGGTAGACAAAATTAAAATGTGCCAGCATTGGGTCCTCACATGAAAGCCTGACAGCTTCCTGGGATGTATTAACAGAAGTAATTATTCACTTTTACTTGGCAGTTTTTAGACAGCATCCAGAATGCTGTAGTGTATTCTGTTTCTGCATGCACCCCACACCCAATACAAGAAAGATACCAATACGCTGGAGTGAGGTCAGCAGAGTGCCACAAAGATGATCAGGAGCTGAGGAGAAGAGGCAAGAGTATCTCTCTGGAGGAAATACGGCTTTAGGGGACACCTAGTAGCAGTCTGACAGAACCATAAGGAGGTAACTGAGCAGATGGAGCTAGTATCTTTACAGTAGTCCACAGCATAAGAGCAGCCCTCAGCACAGGAAAGACATGGGCTTGTTGGAGTGGGTCCAAAGAAGGCCCACAAAAAAATGGTCAAAAGCCTGGAACACCTTCCCTACAAAGAGAGGCTAGGAGAGCTGGGGTTGTTCAGGTTGAAGAGTGTGAGGAGACCTTATTGCCTTCTAGTACTTAAAGAGGCTTATAAGAAAGATGGGGAAAAACCTTTTAGCAGGGCCTGTGGCAATAGGAAAAGGTGTAATGGTTTTAAACTAAAAGAGGAGCGGTTCAGACTAGATATTAGGAAGAAATGTTTTATGCTAAAGGTAGTGAAATACTGGAACAGGTTGCCCAGACGGGTGATAGATGCCCCATCACTGGAAACATTCAAGGTCAGATTGGATGAGGCTCTGAGCAACCTCATCTAATTGAAGAAGTCCCTGCTTACTGCAGGGGGCGCGTATTAGATGACCTTCACGGTCCCTTCCAACCCAAACCATTCTGTGATTCAGTGATTTCATGAAGAAAAAATGGATGTAAATTGAAAAAAAAAGTTCAGTCAGAATGTCTTAAGAAACTTTTCTCTCGTGTGGACAGTCCAGCAACAGAACAGGTTGCCCAGGGAATTTGGACAATCCCCATTCTTGAGGACATTTAGGACCCAACTGGGAAAGCTCTAAGCTACCTGATCTAATCTCAGAGCTGACCCTTCTTTGAGATTCCTTCTAACGTGAATTATTCTATGATTGCTGAACAAATTTCTTGGAGGAAAAGGAAGAAAATAATACTGCAGACTGAAACTGTAAATCGTAACCCTACAGAAATATCCAGCATCAAGTCAAGAGTGACAGCTTCACAAAGACTGTAAGACAAAACCAAAAAGAAACAGGAAACAACTCTTCTTTTCAAGAAAAAACAAAGGCTACATATAGTATAGAATAAACTGTAATCCTAAGGTGTCCTTTTGCAGCAACAGTCACAGCTTGTTGCAGAGTTTGTTACCGCCTGAGATTGGAACAACCCTTTGATGAAGTCTTTATTCATTGTAAGTGAGCTGAACTGCCATATATTAATTTTTTTTAAAAAAGAAAAGGTTGAAATAAATCCCAAATCCTTTAACACAGGTAAAATTTAGTAATTTATGAGGAAGCTGATTCGTATTTACTAAATGTACAATCTTAGAAAGACAAGGCTTAGAATTGTTTCAGAAGATCTATCTAACAGGTTTATAATAAAAAGGTGGGAAAATAGGGGGCAATTAAATGTAGCAAAATAAAAGCTAAAAGACAGATGCCATAGAAGAAATTCTACAAAAATGTCAGTGTTAAACTTTTGTACAAACTCAGAAATAAACTTCACAATAAAGGAATATTTATTTAAGCACATTATAAAGAATATGTGGTATGCTAGCTTCTTGGAAGATTCTCCTCCTTTATGATGTGCAGTCATAAGGCAAAAACTTGGCTTATGTTTTCAGTTAACTACAAGACTGTTGTGATCCAAATCCTTCCTTCCTCACCTTCCATGGAGCTGCTTTCACCACACTTACACATTGACTTTCTTCAGTTTCTGAGCTGACTTGAAGTGCAGTTTTCCAGCAGTGAAACAAACTCACCCTCAGAAAGCAAGCAAGAGCAGGGTCCCTGACATTAGTCTACCCTTTAAGAAAAACATTCATTGCTAGAGTTGTTACTGACACTCACCATTAGTGTTTGTTTTGTTAAGAGAAGGTCAAAGATATTGACTTTTTCTGACTTTGAACTTCATCTCAACCCTATGATATATGACACTCAGAGTGAAAAGAACCCTGTATCTACAGAATGCTTCTTCCCTTATTAGGAAGAACTCATTAACTGACTTTGTACTTAGGTCAAGTTACTCTGATTTCTAACAAGATTTCATGTTTTGATTCCCAAAACTTTTGAAGAGCCTGCTATGCTATGCAAAGCTTTCAGTGCTATGCATTAGACTAAGTAAAATTATTTGTTCACAATGTGGTATAGTTTAGCTTTGTCCATAGTCAAGGTAGTCTGGGCCCTCCCGAGCCTTGAGCTGCAGGACCATGACTGGGCAAACAACTCCCAATCACCCCCGAATTTGTGCGGGATCTGCTGCTCCAGCTGGATCCCTACAAGTTGATGGGCCCTGATGGGGTTCATCCAAGGGTACTTAAAGACCTGGCTGATGTCATAGCAAGACCTCTCTCAATGATTTTTCAACGCTCTTGGGAATCTACAGACGTACCAGCTGACTGGAAGCTAGCAAATGTTATCCCAGTCTTCAAGAAGGTCAGCAGGGATGACCCCAGTAACTACAGGCCTGTCAGTCTCACTTCAGTGCCTGGGAAGATTATGGAGAAGAATATTCTGGAAGTTACCGAAAAATATCTGAAAGACAACACAGTCATTGGTCCCAGCCAGCATGGGTTTACAAAGGGAAGGTCCTGCCTTACAAACTAAATATCCTTCAATGCAAGGTCACCTACTTAGTCGACCAGGGAAAACCAGTCAATGTAATTTTTCTGGATTTCAGCGAAGCTTTTGATACTGTCTGTCACGGTATTCTCATAAACAAAATCTCCAGAATACAGCTGGATAAATACATAATACAATGAATGTGGGATTGGCTGATGGGTCGGGCTCAAAGAGTCATAGTGAATGGAGTTACATAAGGCTGGCGCCCAGTCACTAGCGGGGTCCCACAAGGATCCATCCTGGGGCCGGTGCTCTTCAATAGCTTCATAAATGACCTGGCCGAAGGACTTGAAGGTTTATCAACAAAGTTTGCTGATGACACAAAACTGGGGACAACTGTCAACACTCTTGGGGGCAAAGAGGCCCTACGGAGGAATTTTGACAGATTGGAGAGCTGGACAATCCCCTACAAAATGAAATTTAACAAGCACAACTGCCGGGTTCTGCACTTGGGACAAAGCAAACCTGGATACATGTACAGACTGTGATTTGAGAGGCTGAAGAGCAGTCCTGTGAAGAGGGACCTGGGGGTTCTGGTCAACAGCAAGTTGAACATGAGCCAACAGTGTGCCCTGGCAACCAAGAGGGCCAACCGTGTCCTGGGGTGCATCAAGCACAGCATTGCCAGCAGGTCGAGGAAGGTGATTGTCACACTCCACTCTGCACTGGTGCAGCCCCTCTTCGAGTACTGCGTGCAGTTTTGGGCGCCACAGTATAAAAGGACATCAAACTACTGGAGAGTGTCCAGAGGAGGCCACAAGGCTGGTCAAGGGTCTGGAGGTGAAGTCATATGGGGAACAGCTGAAGTCACTTGGTCTGTTCAGCCTGGAGAAGAGGAGACAGAGGGGATCTCAGCTGTTTACTGCCTTCTCACAAGGGAGGCAGGTGAAACAGGTGCTGCTCTCTTCTCTCTTGCAACCTATGACAGGACTAGAGGGAATGGCAGGAAGATGTGTCAGAGGAGGTTTGGACTGGATATTAGGAAGAGGTTCTTCACTCAGTGGGTGGTGGAGCACTGGAACAGCTCCCTAAGGAAGTAGTCATGGCACTGAGTCTGCCAGCATTCAAGAAGCATTTGGACAATGCCCTCAGTCACCTGGTGTGAATGTTGGGAATGTCCTGTGTTGGGACAGGAGTTGGACTCGATGATCCTTTTGGGTCCCTTCCAGCTCAGGTGACCCCATGATTCTAGTCAAATGACATTAAAAAATATTAATTTGAACCACTTTAAGTTTAAAATCCCACTCCTATTTTCTAGTTATCAATAATAAAAAACATACATTACTTATCCAGACTTTTTTATAGAGGACAAAGCAACTGTACAGGTTTTGTTTGAGTCCTGTGACTATTATTTAGCCTGGTGTGCATGCAACAAATATGATGAGAAATGTGAATATCCTATATTATGCGATAAAAATCAGATTTATGTAAATTGGGTAATTTTTATTCACTCTTTCTCCTTCCAAGGAGGGATTAGTAATCAAAAGGGTTTTGATTTTTTGTCCACTTTTGAGGTTATATTATCCCTTCTTCATGATCATGATTCTCATGTAAAGATAAGGTAAGAAATCACAGGCTTTTTGGATGAGGAATCCCCCTTTGTAGGTGTGTGAAGAATAGCTGTCTGCAGCTTGGGCTCTATGCACTTTTTACCTTTCCTTTCATCTGCTTCTCTATGGTTCAACAGTCATTGTGAAGTGAAAACCATAATATTCAGCAAGGTGTTAGATGTACATCAGAGGAAACACGAGTAACATTCTCCTTTTTCTGCTTATGGTTATATGCTGTCCTCTGTTAAGAAATACTGTTATAAGCATTTTAAGCAAGTTCAATTCTAATGACATGAAGAAAAAGCCATTAGCATCAGATATACGTTTGATGTTGGTTACCTCTGGAACTTGTGACTTTTACATAAATTTGTTCCTGAGTGTTTATATTTTTTGAGAAGAAACACCAGTCACCTTGGATCCTGGATAAATCAACTCTTTTCATTTGTTTCATATTTTCTATATAAATTGAAACATGCAGGCCATGGACCAAATGTAGTTCAAAAAGTGTTTTCTTAAACAATATGTAAAAGCCCCTACTTTCAACAAAGAGTTGGAAAGTACACTATGTAAAAAGCAAACAATAGCTAATGCTGCATTTAAACTAAGAATCCTTTCATATTACAGAATTTTCACATCTGTTTCTGTGTTTCTTAGTGAAATTTATTGAAGAAATGAACCTCAGTTCTGTGATCTGCTTGGAAAACTGCAATGAACTAGCTCCATTTTAGGCAAGCCATGAGCGACTCAGTGGCTATTAGAAAGTTTGCAGCATCCTGATGTGAACATCCATTAGGGAAGAAGGATAAATGGCACTTATTAATTCTCAGTAAGCCACTAACTGGAAGAACTCTGGGGATACCATACCTTACAAGGCAGACAGAATGAATAAAAAGCATTTCCTACTGCTGAACAGAAATAGCGGCAACAGTTGTATCAAGCTTGATCCTGAACTAAAATCTTGGACTTGAGTTAATATGTAATTTTTGTTGTTGATTTGGCACAACTAATTGTAGTGCTTATTCCTTGGAGGTATAAGGTTTGGAGAGAGATGCATTTCAATTATTTATATCACCTGAACTGAAAATATTGCCACTGGAAGAGTAACTCTTTTACTGCTTCATTTTAAGATCAGTCCTGTCATCATTAGTTTTCCTCTAAACACATCTGCATTCAATTTCAAAAACTCTGGCAAAGACTAAAGGAGACACCTTCAACCCACGTCAATCTTCTATGTCCTGTTAGATTATTTACACTTTTATGAATACAGGCGATACAATGGCCTCTTTGACCTCAGGCAAAGATCTCTGACAAAGATCTCTGGTAATACAACTAGACAAAATATTTTAAAAAAGAGGAACGGTGGTGTTGAGTTTGTTTTTACAGCAGGTTTGCCAAGTGATGCAAATGCAAATTGGAATTCCACATTCTGTATTAACAAGATACAGAGCACAGTGTTATTCTTTGATGCCCTTCTGATTTTTTTTTCCAGCTGTATACAACAATGCTGATCTTTTGGTAAGAAAATGACATTCCTTTCTTGATCAAAGTTCAAGTCCATAAAACATTATCAATTCTGATGTTAAAATCCTTTAATATAGTAAAACAAAGACATTTTCATATAGTGCTAATCAGAGTGATTTCACAAAATTATTTTAAGCACTCTTATAAATGACTAAGTTCAACCAAAGTGGAGGTAGGAACAGCTCATATGAAACCAATTAAGTTCCACTGATTACACTGGGGTTTCATTTGGCCTCTATGTATGGTTACTCTGTGTTCCTTTTATTAATTTACTAATAACTATTTTATACTGTATAATGACCATAATCTAGGAAGATGATGAAGTCTTTTACAAGTTATATACAGGAATACACTAAGAAACTGCCACTCTTATTTCAGTCATCTTCTGTTGGGATTTTAAGCCCCTGAAGTCAGGCCCTTCTACCAACTGCAAACCCCTAGAGTTTTAATAGCCAACACTACATGAGCAAAAGAAAACAGTGATGTAAAGAAACACGGAAGGGCACATACAGGCTATGTAAGTAAGGCTGAAAGTTATATTGTTAAATAACTGAAGTAGTTTCATAGTAGTAGTATAATAAGTAGTATATAGTAGTAGTATAAAAAGTAGTATATAGTAGTAGTATAATAATAGCTTCCATTTGTACCTGGAACTACACCTTGAATTTCCTTAATTACAACAGTCATAGTTCTTGAATGATCTTCTCGTATACAATTGTTATTTCTTACAGTACATGTTTTCATGTCTGAATGAAAAAATACAAGATCTATATCCTGAATGATAAAGAAAATAGCTGAACATTGCCGATGCAGAAGTTAGAGAATTAGTGATGCTGTAACCTATGGAGAGACACCACTTTTTCATCTTGTACTTATGAGAAAGTTAAAGTCATAGGCACCATTCATGATCTCAAAATGTTCTAACACAGGTTCTAACAAGGTTAGCTGTAATTGTAACTTATTTTGTACCTATATAAAACAAATGGTATTGGCTTCTCATCTACTTTCAACCTCAAGAGATATTTAAGACTGGGAAGGAGAACTGAGGTTAGGATGATACGATCTAAATGTATGTCAAGAGCTGCAGTTTTATTTCAACAGAAGTCTTTGGAAAGGAGAGCCTCAGATCAGAAAGTTTTGTCTTGTAAGTGTTATACAACTTGACTTTATCAGTTCTTCAAAATCTGCGAGTGTGATGAGTCACAGTCAGTGTCAATGCTCTAGAGTGAAGACAGAGGAATTTTTTAAGCGATTTTCTTACTCTATATCAACTGGGAGGGAATTTCAGTAATACAAAACACATCACAAAATCAACTATGTTGCCTAACCCTAATAGCACAAAACAAATCTGTCCAAGAATAATGAAGGAAGATTTTCAGAAGAACAGGGATAAAGCATATTGTTCAGTCTTAAAGAGTCATCACAGTGGGTGGATTCCAAATATTTTAACCCTTCAGACAAATTATTTTGCCTATGATTTTGTTAGCAATTTCAGTTAATTGATCATCAAAGGTGTCTACATCACCCGAGTCACACTGAAAATCAGTGAGTTAGATACCAGAGTAAATCACAGCAGCTGGATCTACCAGAAAGTCAGCTATTGGTCAACAGTAACTTGCAAGTGCAAACTCCAGATACAAATAGGAGGTTGAACATCTTATTTTTATTAGACCGCCAAACTCAAATACAAACCTGACAATCCACCACGATTATCTTAAATTTTTTTTTCATCTCTTTGTGCCAAAGCCAGCTGTGCCCCTGTCAGCACAAAATAGTTTCAGCAGAACACAGCAGGAAAAAAAGCCAAAACCAAAATAAATCCTAATTAGTTAAAACATAGAGTATTTCCTGTCAATCAGCAGAGGAAATATAAGAAGGCTGAATAGAAGTATCCAAGTTAGAATACAGCTGAAACATCCAGGAAAATACCCCCAGTCTTCTGCAGGGCTCAGTGTCATCTTTAATGACTATACTTAGTCAAGTACTCAATTTCAATTTTTTCATGAAAATCTGATCTTCCAAAATGATGCTGGGTCGGTGATGCATTATTGACTTACAAGAAAAAATGCAACTAGCTGAATCAGTATTTCATTTTCTGATTAATCTTACTTTGAACCTTTCCTCATGCCTATAACCTTTCTTTTGCAGTCAAAAATCATTATACCAGGAATTATATGGTGATCATGTATGCTCCTCTAGTTGTTTTAAATTCTAGGGTTACAAGTTGCTGATCAGCCCATTTTAGAGTCAAGGGCCTTATTCCTTAACAAATAGGCACAATACTAGTAGATTGTGCTGTGTCAGCTCATAGATGGTACATTTAAAAACGTTTGAGGATGAGTGAAATAACTGCTGATAGGAATGATTAGGCTGTGACTACTGTGTTTAAAATCACTGTACTGTGCCATCAGTGAATTGTGGTGCCATAAATTGTGTGACGAAGAAAATGAGATTTTATGGGTATTTTTCTTACAACATTTTCCATTTTAAGGCATTATTTGAAATGATGTTCTTATTCAAAAAAGCATTTCTAGATTTTTCAATATGATTCTGTAAGACTATATAAATAAAATTGCTGTGGCGTAGGTTAGAAAAGGATGGACTGGCACCTAGGGAAACCTGTAATAAGAATGAAAAAAGTTTTTGCCTTTTCTTTCTTCATAGTTTTAGTTTTCTCCTTGCAACAAAAGAAGGTCACTCTGTATTTGCAAGGTATAGCAGACAAATGAAAGCATATGACGCATGAACTGGCTTAAGGAGAAGAACCAATCTTTTACTAAGATTAACTGGAAGTACTCTTGTAGTTTAATTCTAAAATATTTCTAAATAGGTAATTTAAACTAATAAAAAGGTATTAACCAGCTGAAAAAGAGATAAATATCATTCATGTCACACCAAATTTTGGACTGAATATTATTGTTTCCATTCTTTCATGTTTTCTTCTCTCTTTGAACCAGATGAAACCTGAGTCTTTCACCATAGTCATGAGTTTACTGTATTGGAGTTCAGTGCTGTTTCTTGGATTAGCATTTGTAAGAAACAGGGTTTTTTGCTCTTGTTTTGGCGTTAATTACAACCTTGCTCCTTCAAAAGATGAAAAATACTTGAGATGACAGTTTAAACACACTCTGTAATGAGCTTAGCACAGTCATTTACTAAAATGTGAAAAAACTTATCCAAACTAATAGGAGCACTCAAGACCATATATTCAGATGTAAATTACATCAGCATTGAATAGAATAAATCACTTGAAAATGATGGTAGTTCAGTAACATTCCTAAGTAGTAACTAGAAGGATGTTTACTATGTTCACACTCCATCCACAAGGAGTAACTGTGTGGTAAAAGCAGTCTGAAGTGACAATTTCAAAAGCTGGATATCACTGTGAAACAAATGACATTTAATTTTCTGCTAAATGGTATTTTAAATGACTACTAGAGTTCCTTATTTAAAATTACCTACCAGGTAGTTATCATGGAAGAAGCACTTCCCATCGATATCTGGATATTTTTAACTTTTTGGTTGTTTATTAATTGTCGTGACCTCATCACAAAATTGTGACATCCTGCCGGAGTAATGCAAGCGTCACACAGAAGAAACTACTGTACTGCCAAAATTCACTACTCTAATTAATTTTGTCAATATGCTATAATACAGCTTAGAGAGTAGAGGTAGCAGGCAATAATAACCTGAGCAGTGAAAAACCACCATTGCACAATGATTAGCCTTAAGCTGAGATTGCATTTATCAAACAGTTTGTAAATCTTCTGAGTAATCCTAAGACCTATTTTGAAGGACTTTTTCTGACATTCCTATTTTCATTTCAAGTATGCTTTTCTCAAAGTTTGCTCTTTTTAGCCACTTTCAGTGAAGATGTTCGGACATTGTTGCTTTCTGAAACTGTAAGGAAAATGCAGACTCTGAGATTTTTTTTTAACAACTAAAAGAAAGTTCACAAATCCCTGGGTCTTATGCTGCTAGTGTTAATTTCTTAATACTCCACTTTAGAGAAAAACCTGTTTACATGGGACCTAAAGAGAATTATGTCTGTGTCACAGAAATGTTGAGTTTATACAGCTGAACAGGAACTACTATGGTAAAAATGATACCATCCTCAATTTTAAGGCATAACTTTGCTGCAAAAGATAGTATGAGATTCCATGTTTATTAAATATCAATGACTTCTGAAGTAAGCAGAAATACTGTCTCTAACTGTTACTCTAGATACTCCCTAGAGTCTAGATGGACTTTTCAATTTATGCTGGTTTTTTTCCAGCACCATCTTTGGTAATGAAACTTTTTATGTGAAATTAAGTGATCAGAGGCACTTTTGTACCACTTCAGTTTCGTTGTAGGAAAGCAAGGGGTAGATCTTGGGTTTTCTTTAAAAAGTGCCCAAACTGCTGCTTCTTTTAATGACACAAAATAGGATCTTCAGGATCTCAAATTTGGGAAGGAAAAGGCAGAATCAAATGTGCAGTTCTATCTTTTGCATTTTTCTGGCTCTGGAGAAATAGAGTGTAGCAAAATGTTGTTTTTGTCAATAAACCAAGTAGAAATGATTCAAAACGCAAACACAGGAATCAGACCTATGACTAAGACACCATTTTTAAACTCAAAGAAAGATAGTATTTTGATTGAAACTTTATTACTTTATTGCTATTTTTCATCTGCACCAGATACAATGTTTTCCTGGCAACGGGTCCAAAACCATGGGAGTGAAATCCCCCAGAGAACCAACCTTATCATCACTGCCTTACACACCTCACTAAATGCTGTCAGGAGAACAAGACACATCTCTTTAATCTTAAAAACATAAGACTCTAAATATTGTTTTACCATGAGGAAAGGATGAATGAAAAAGAGGATCATATATAATATATCAACATGGGGATACATCACCCAATTTTAGTTTGTATTTATATATCTATACTAATATCTTAAAAGGAGATTCACATGAAGTGACATAGTCTGGTCTCTTTGCCCTGGTTTCCCTTGCTAGTCAATGGAGAGAGAATAGCTTTTCAGAAGAGGAATCTGGTTTTTCACCAGTGATCTGAGAGGGAACCTCTATGAAATTCTCACATCTCCTCAGTCTCCTGAGTCTCCCAAGTCTTCCAGTCTATTCAGTAAAAAAAGATTTTTGAAGGTGCATCTAACGGACCTTTCATCATCAGTCATATTTTCTTGTCGATCCCAGGTAAGGGTGAAACTCATAAGCCCATTAGCGTTCCCTAACTCTATAAGTATGCTGGGCAAGTGGCTTGGAGGAAGCTTTTAGCACACTGTGCCCAAATCCCCAGTGGGGTGATTCAGGAGCTCAGACCCCAGTGTGAACTGTGGTATATACTCACCATTTTTCTGGTTATAATGCCGAAAGAAGATAACCAGAGAATATTACTAGACCTGAATCCTGCTAATTCCTCTTTATGTTGACAAGTTTCTTCTTACTCTGCTACTTACATTTCTGAATTTTGATTAATACTGATTAATCCAAAAGAGCCTTTTTCAAGAACAACTCTTACTGGGCTTTCACTGGAGAGCTTATCTTAGCCAGTACTGAAAGATCAGGTATTTCAATATACAAATAAAATCTGGCTTCAAACACTGCTTCTTTTGTTTTTCATAACTGTACATAAAGGTTATTACACTTCTCGTATGAGAATGCAGGCACAAGCATTTTGGTATGTCACATGACTTCAAATGATTGCAGTTATTTAACATCTCTTTGGCACCTACCATGTTAAATAAAATAAAAGTAATTGACCTGAGATGATATACAACACATGGACTACCAAGTTAGACCAGAGAAGAAACTGTGAATAAGTGTAAGAATCTGGTAGCATTTTTGTCCTCTGGATAATGTTATGTTCATGCAAAAGACATATATTGGTAACATTTTTGCCCTCACTGTTCATAGATGCGATCATTATTTAAATGCTGAGTGCTAGAAGTATGAGAAACATCCTGCACAAAGCTCAAATGGCAAATTCTACCTTCTGTCATTCTTGAAAGCACTTTGGAGAGCAGTTCCCAGAGAGCATTTGGATGTTTTGGCCATCTGGTGGCAATCTTATGGAATTATAGACTAAGGAAGAGAAAACAGGAAGCAAAATGGTCCCAAGCATCTTGCCATTTAAATCATCAACATTCCTGAAATATCCCTACTTTAAAAAGAAAAACAAAACAAATAATTAGTTCTATTGTAAACTGCAAACTAGCACTGACTGGAAAGATAATTCCATCCAAGGTTATCATATCCTGCCAAACAAGAAAGGCAACTGAAAATATTTGGAAGATATTTCTGGGTCTTCAAAAGTAGAATTTGGGTTTTGATTTGTATTTATAAGAACTAGATTTGTGGATGAAGAAGATAAGGGAATCAGATCTCTAGTCCAAGATTGTCTCAAGGGCTGACTGATTTCCAGACATCTAGCTAAGGGAGCATGCAACATTTTCTATCCACTTATAGTTTTCCCCCTCTCTTCTAAAAATTTTAGTCAATTTTTTAAAAAGTAAAGAAAAAGGAAGTTGTAATATTTTGGGTTTTATTTGGAAGTTTGGTAATGAGATCAAGTCTAGGCTATCCCAGGATTATGTATGTTTGTTTTGGCTCCATGCTGACAGGGACACAGGCATTTCTGTCATGCACTGCATTAACCACTCCAGAAACACTACTAAAATATTTCCTTAGAGTCCAAGGTATTGTCACTGTGTGATGTGACCCACTGAGGGATTTGGCAGCAGTTAGAGAACTAAACCAGGACCCGCCACCAGACCTGATCTCTAAGTCAACGTCTGCAAAAGGTCCTTGCAGAGCTCTATGAAATGCCTGACTTCATAAAATAACACTAAGAGTTTTTCTCCTTTTCTTTGATGTAGGCTATTTCTTTCTCTTTTCATTCTAGGCCCTTGTACTACCACCCATCACATCAAGATTTAAGCTCGTATACAGATAGAGCACGTGTACTAAATTGAAGTAAAAGTGGTAAATACTTGCACAGTTACACCTTCCTTTATATATTAGCACCGTCACAACCAACTGTAAGATGAGATTTTATAGATTGTCTTTACTGAAATAATTTAACTCCTCTCTACTATTCTGCACTGTGGGCCAGTCTGAATAATTCTGCCAAAACGTTTATCATATTTAGTCCACAGCCTATCCCAAATCTGAACATCATTCTTGCTGCTTGGAATAATGTTTGCTGCATGCTGACTGGCAGCCCCACAGCATTACAGACTGAAGCCAGTGGAGAACAGGTGTGTCCCTCCATTTAGCGTGGACCTGTCTGGGACACAGTTTTTTCTGTCAATTTTACAGAAGACCCACAGGAACAGCTATCCTGTCTTCCATCTAATTTGTCATAATCATGCTGCATTCACTTACACTTCCATCCTCTGTGTTCGCAACAATCCCCCATCACTGATTCACCACTACACAGGATGCCCTTTGTTCTGATTTTCCATCTGGTAGATCACCGTTCTTCTCTTTGTGCGCTCAAAGAATGCTTTCAGCAGGGAAGGTGATCTCTCTTTGGAGTGCAGCTTAGCAGTTAGCACAGTATGGGAGAGACTTAGAAGCTGACATAAAATTTGATCCAGCAGTGCGGTCTGTGTTCTTAGCTCCTAGAGGCCCTGTTGGGTCACGTTCTTTGAATGGTAGTTCAAGAGTCAAACTCAAAATAAATTTAATGTTTAGCTCTCTTAGACATCCTTGAAACTCCTAGTCTTAAAAGCAGTCTAGTTACTAAAAATATATGTGTTTTTTAAAAAGTTTGAGAATAGCAGTTTGTACAAGCCCATTACAACTCATTGAACTGTGTCTTAAAACTAACTCTGTAAGGTGTCTTTCAACCTTCATGCTTTTCTCTCTACAAACCTGTGCTGCTTCAAAATGAGAACACACATTAAATATTTTCTCTGTAACATTTGGCTGTCCGTCAGAGAAAGAGCAACATTAGGTGTAAATCACATGAGCACTTGCTCCAACTTAAATATTATTTTTGTACTGGGTCATAGACTATTTCCTCATAGATCAGCTGTTCCCAGGCAGACCAGTACAAGAACATCTGTTTAAAAACAATCTATTTATTTTATTACATCTCCAAAATTGTGCTTGTGAAAGCATGTGACAATACTGGGAAAGGGAAATGCCTTCTTATTTCTTTGAGTTCACACATATAACTTAGTTTGATGAAACAAAGCCTGCCTAATAAGATCACATTTCTATTTTGTTCATACGTTGTTTCAAAGCAAAGCAAATGAAAGAGAATCTGAGAATGGGAACATAACCATTTCTCAGTATTACCAGGCCGAGTAAAGATGTGCAGCTAATTAAACACTATGCTTAAAGAACTACTTTTATGCTTTGCAATTATTTTTATATGTTGAAACAAGTTGGTTGTATTTCCTTTTTGGGTTTAGAGTTTGTTTTGTCTTGTTTTTTATTAATTTAAGTAGCAACATTTAGATTTTATTCAAATAGCTAAATAAAATTATGCTTAGGGTGTATCTTCAAAAGTACTGGCTTAAGTTTTCTTTTTATTGCTGATACATTCAGCGTTAAATAACTGACAAACTGTAAGAATAGTCAGTGCTGAATTGTTACTGATACAATTCTGTAACTAATTATTACTGCTCTGTAAAAAAATATTTAACATATGCATGAATTTTCTTATGTGACAGCTTCAAAATGCTTTATCTATTGTCCTGAGAATTAATCAAAGCAATCTTTCAACTTGCACTAAACTATAGGAAAGTTAGTACCTACGTACGAGATACGTAGTAGCCTCCACATGAGAGACTGTTCATGTCTCAGTTATACTGAAAATAACCTGACTTCTTGTTGTTCAACAGCTAAGACCTAAACAGTAACAGCACATGTTTTCTGTGGCCAGGATTGGATTTAGATCTATGATTTCTTGGTCAAAAGAAACATTGCATCAAATCAAGTATCACTCGTTGCATGAGTCTATAAAGTGGTTCCAAAAGGCTCAGGCTGAGCCAACAGAGCAGGGAATGTTAGACAGTTTTTCTGTTTCTCCAGTGTCTACAGTGATAAAAATAGATTACAGAAATATGCCGGCTGTAACACAGCCTAATTTTGTTTTCAGGAAATGCTTGGAAGAAAATAAATCCCATTACAATATAAGACATATATCTTGTTTTCTGTGTATGTTTATTTGCTATTCCACTCACATTCTTACAAGAGCAATTGCTATTACTGTGTTCAGAGCGGTTATTGTAGCTGCCCTTTCAGATCAGTTAATCATGCTATGGTACACTTGTCACAAAGGAAGAACACATTTCAAAGCTCTAGGCATGTACTGAAGCAGCGGTGTCTTCTGTGTAAGGTCTCAAATGTTGCTTCATTGCTTACACTTGCTGCTGTGTGTGCTAGTGACTCTTCCTGCTCTCCAGGGTCTGCAGGAAGATGGCTGTTACCAGACTTAGACTTCTGGCCTAGGACTAGAGAAGAGGACCAGCCAGAGGTTAGTAAGGGAAAAAGAGTGAATTGATCATCACATAGAGACAAGGTCTCCTGGTTTGGAAAGGAGAAAGAAATTCAGGTCACAATTTTTTTTTTAATGGTCTTGTCTTGTCTTCTCTGCAATGGAAAAAAATAACAACAGATTGATGCTCAAGGACTCAGAAATACTAGATCACTTTGTTACTAAGCTAAAAAAAACATGAATGCTGTATCAATCCAAAATAAACTGTTTTTATTGAAAATGTACTTTCAGAACGCATCGTTTAGTTAAAGTTTATAAAAAAAACACATCGCCCCTCCTTCTTGAAAGAAAACAAACAAGGATTATTTGTGACAGTTCCTGCAACTCAGCACGTGTTACATGCCAGTTTTGGGGATGTGGAGTTAAATGGATTCTTTTGGAAAACACCTGCAAAGTCAGGCAAAAGACACAAAACATGACTTGAGAGTTTTTACTGGTATGCACAGCCCACTAGGGAGGCCACTAGGTGCTGCAGCTTTTAACCCTTCCTTAGTTGAAGCTGGACAGTGTCTATAAATGTCATCTATCCATACATGCACACTCTACCCATATTATTTTTCTTTTTTTTTTTTGGTAAAACATTGCCATGGGGTAGCATAGGGACAAAGTATTTCTGGCCCATCAGTGTATGTCTGATGGATCATGATTACTCAAGATGTTCAAATGTTTTGACTACATCAATAGAAGCACTTCATGAGACCACACCTGCATTGCTGAATCCAGCTCTGGGGCTCCCAGTATAAGAAACACATGGACCTCCTTGGCTTTGAGCAACCTGATCTAGTGGAAGCTGTCCCTGCCCATGGTAGCAGGAGTGGAACTAGATGATCTTTAAAGGTCCCTTCCGACCAAAACCATTCTATGACTTTTCAGTTATTGCCTTGTAAGGACAAAATAATTAAGAAAAAGCCCATCATTCTGCCTTTTGGCCCTGGAAAGCCAGATAAGTGGCTGTATGGGCTGTATTAGGCCTATAGATTTTATATAACAGCTGCCTGCTTGAACACTTGGGAGGAAGCCCAAAGCCCAGTTCTGTGCTACTAATGCCAGGCCCTACAATAAGGGCATGGTCATGAGGAAGGTCAGAAATACTGCCAAAATATATAAGCTACCACACTTAGGTCAAAGAAGCAGAGTTTTATTCAAAGAGACAGTAAAGAGGATTGGGGAGGTTCAGATGGGTGAACTTGGAACTGGTCTACAGCAATACATAATCATTCCCGCCTGTTTGGGAAAGAGAGTGAAGGATTTGGAGAAGTGGTCTGCAGGGTAAGAAATATGGATTCAGAAAATCAGTAAGAAGAGACACAGTAGAGAGGAAAGATGGTTAGCTGAAGGGAACACAACAATCCCATGCAGAGCTACAGACTGGGGACAGAGTGGCTGGAGAGTAGTGAGGCAGAAAGGGACCTGGGAGTGCTGGTTGACAGGAAGCTCAACATGAGCCAGCAGTGTGCCCAGGTGGCCAAGAAGGCCAATGGCATTCTGGCCTGCATCAGGAATAGTGTGGTGAGCAGAACCAGAGAAGTTATCGTCCCCCTGTACTCGGCACTAGTCAGACCTCATCTGGAATACTGTGTACAGTTCTGGGCCCCCCAGTTTGGGAAAGATGTCAGGATACTGGAATGTGTTCAGAGGAGGGCAACGAAGATGGTAAAGGGGCTGGAGCATAAGCCCTATGAGGAGCGACTGAGGGAGTTGGGGCTGTTTAGTCTAAAGAAGAGGAGGCTCAGGGGAGACCTCATTGCTCTCTACAGCTACCTGAAAGGAGGTTGTAGTCGGTCAGGGGTCGGTCTCTTCTCTCAGGTGACCAGTGACAGAACTAGAGGGCATGGACTCAAGCTACGTCAGGGAAAGTTTAGGCTTGATGTGAGGAAGAAGTTCTTTACTGAAAGGGTGATTGGCCATTGGAATGCGTTGCCCAGGGAGGTGGTGGAGTCGCCGACCCTGGAGGTGTTTAAGGGGAGATTGGATGTGGCACTGAGTGCCATGGTTTAGATGATGGTTGGTGTTAGTGTTGGGTTATAGGTTGGACTTGATGATCTCAGAGGTCCTTTCCAACCTTGTCATACTGTGATACTGTGATACTGTGATACTGTGATACTGTGAACAAAGGAAAGATAAATGAAAGCTAGAGGAAGGAAAAGGAAATTTCCAAGGCTATAGGAACAGGACCTTTTGTGAATGGAAGTTGTGGCAACTGAAAGATCTTTAAGATGAGAAAAGACATACTGAGAAATTTATGTAACTTATATTAAATTTTATTAAGGATCGAGAATAAAAACAATTTTAAAAGATATGGCAAAGGAGAAAGCAATTTCACTGGTTCTAGGATAGACAATCCAAAGGAAGAAAATGTTAACATTAAAAGTAGTTGAAATTATCTTTATAAAAAAAATGACTGTGTATTGTCTGTGTAGAAAACTTGATCAGTAGTATGGAAGAACAGAAAGAAATAAACTTTTAACATACACATTCAAGCAATCTGGGAAAAAAAATTAAGGGAATTCTGAAATTCCTAGGAAAGGAATTAACAGAAACACAACAATCATACATGGAGAATAGTTAAGTCATCCAGTAAAGATAAGTATAAAGATAGAAGAGGTGAAGCATTACTGGGATTTACTGATTAAAAAAAAAAATACATAAATAAAAGGAATTTTACCAGTCTCAATCTTACAGAAATTTAGAGAGGAAATTTCTCTGTGGAAAGGAATCATTATGCTATCATTACAGAGCAATGGCTTTGTGAGATTTAATGGTGAGAGAGACTTTGCTTTCACAGATATAGGTTGGAAAACCATTGCTATTATTAATCATGAGACCTTGAAATTTTGATAGCTTACACGTAATGACTGAGACGACTAAGAGTCATGTTACAGACCTAGCCTTAAGACATTGCAGAATAGAGGAATAAGAAAATAACTTTTCAAGGAGTGTTCATTAACAGATTCCGTTTAAAATAAAGGAAAAAAAAAAGAAACATCACCTTTATTCCAATTGCACAAATCTGATTTTAGAAGGGAAATTTTGGTTAATTAAGTCATCTGGACTGAACTCAAGACTTGTACATAGAGGAAGGCTTTAGGCAAAGGTTCATAAACCATCTTGAACATGTTTCCATTAGAAAAAAAAGTACAATGAAGAGCTTCAGCTCTAGATGTATGAATAAACAAAAAGGATCAGACAAGAAATCATCTTTTAGAGGTCAAGTACTCTAGGGATAAAATGAGAATAGCCAAAAATCAAGCTTACTTAGACCTTTAAAGGATATTAAAATAAATAGGAAAGAAAGGCACATTAGGAATATAAATAAGAACAGAATAAATAAAAAAAAGAAGGGTCAAAGCTGAGTTTAAAGATAATCTTGATATGGCCCCCTATACTAAATGAATAATTTGCCTCAGATTTCAATAAGAGCAAATATTTCAGTATGAAATGGAAAAGGTAAACTGAATAGCAGAACTTAATATATACTGGAATTATCAGAATGGAACTTGACTTAGAACACAGATGTATTAATGAAGTCAAGACTAGATAACTGGTGACCATCCATTCCAAAATTCTGAGGTAATTAGCAGATAGGGCATTTCAAAAGAATGAGATTGTGGACAAAAACATAAGAATGCAGAAAAGAAAATGTTGTGCCTATATGAAAGGTAGGAAAAGAGATATTATCCAGGCAACTACACATAAGTTGAACCTTAATATTTTCAAGGGATTAGACAATTAATTTAGAGGAAAGCAAAAGTAGAATAAAATAATAGATTCAAGTCAAAAAGTAAATTGAGATTTTGAAAGTTATGTTTTGATGAAACATCCTGTTATCTTTTTTTTGCTGATGTAAATTGTGCTCTTGATGGAACAAGTGTTGTAGCTCAAACATAACTATTCTTGCATAAATTATATGACATAATTTTATATAGGAAATTATGAGCTTAAGTGAAATTTCTGAACAAATGGAGAAGGTAAGGATTTTGACTAAAGGGAAGACCAAGTGTAGAAAATATTTACTGCAAATAAATAGTGAAAATATCTAAAAGTACTGAAAATATCTATATTACACAATGTAGAATGTGTATAGACATTCCCAAAGATAGCTGTTGGGACAACACCAATTTATTCATGTTCTTGACAGAAAAAAAAATAAGTATGTGCTAGTGCAGTGTTGCTGATGATGAGAAGTTGGATAACTTTGAAGATAGGACAAGATGAGAACAGAGAAAAAAAATCAATAGTTTAAAACAAGTTCATTTGGGATTGATAACAGAGCATCCATTAATAACTTACTGAAAATAATACCAAGGAGGAACTGCTTTCAGGAATGACCATGAAAAAGATGTAGGAAGTAAAGCAGTCAGACTGCAGGGAAATAATGTTACATAAAGTCCTCTTTCATGAAATGCCGCAAAAAAAATTCTGCTTATATCTATGTATATAAAATGAGGAGAAATGCAAAAAGCTGATGAGTCAGAAAGCCTAAACTGAGAAAAGTATAATCAAATCATCTGCCATGCTTACATTTAGCAAAATCACTGGTAGTAACTTCATGTAGAAAAAAATCACAGTTATGGAAGCTTAAAAATAATGTGAAGAGTATTCCAAGCTGTCATCTGGTTCTCATGCAAGTTTTTCAGTGAAAATACATGATTTTTTTTCTTTCATGAGTCTCACTTTCATGTTTGAACACTTTGAAAAATTATTATTTTCTTAAGTATCATCACTTCTTGGTTTAGAGTAGGATTTTCTAAATGAGCGAGCAACTTTAAGCCATCAGACTTTGCTCGTAATTCATGAAGATGCTTGTGGATGCCCCAGCATTACTACTATAATGTCTAATTTCACTATTATGGTTGACAGTTCACTTCATTTTGAGGGCGGCTGTTGTCATTGAAAGTCAAAATCTTAGGCAGCAGCTGAATTACTTTCATTGTCTGTGGAGTGCTTTTACTATCAAGTTTCAGCATCAAACTTTGAACATAGTGATGTATTTAGTAGCAATGGAAACCCATTTCAGAGAAGACAGACTCTTTCCAAAACTAGATATGACTAATATGAACTTACTGGAAATCATATCACAGAGGTGGTGGGGTTTCAGTCCAGATGAGAAGCTATGTTTTATTAAGATATTTCTATACAAAATAGAAGAAAAATAATTAAAAAGGACATTCATCAATTTTGTAAGAATGATTCTTAATCAATACATTTATGTTAATTTTACACTAAGGTTTAAATTTTTGGTTTTATGTTTATAGAAATACAAATTCTACAGAATCCCTACTAGATGCATTCAACATGCAGGATACTTTTGTGGCTCTCCCTCTTATTCACAGAAGCTTCTGGATTAGCCATTTGCTGCAAAAAATACCTACAGGCTGCAAAATTCTGTAGATCTTGCTTGGCTTTTTTTAAAAAAAGAAATAAACAAAAACTGTTGTCACAGCACCATACTTAAAATCTGCACACTTTTGGCCTCTAAGTGTTGATCTGTTGAGTGAGGATGACTTATACTAGACTAAAAGTAGCTCCCTTTCTAGTCAAATAAAGAGAGGAGAAAAAGTGGTTCAGTAGAGTTTTGTTTTTTCTGAATACTTCAAACAAGAATTTTATAGCAATTTACACTTACGTCTTAGTAATTCTTACCATGTGTGGGAAAAAAAAGGTTAAAATAAAGTAATAGTATCTGTAAATGATTGATAAATATCTGGTAGTGGAAAAAAACTTTTTAGAAATAAGCATACTATTAAAGGTTTCTACAACCTGGCCTTTGAGTAGCAAGAAGTACATAAAACATATGATCATAAGCAGAAATAATGGAGAAAGTGCAGATGAGAGGATGAGTATTCCCATAGCTGCTCCATTCCAGTCAGTCACAAGCTATCCAGACTCTTGTTGGCATTTCTGACAATATGCTATGTTAATCAAATTGTGACCAGAACTTTAATAATTGCATAGTTTACAGTTAAAAACACTGCCTGCTGCTGCACAAGGTTTTCTGCCATTAGCCACTTCATCAAACAGTGCTATTGCCGTTGCAGCAAAACCAACGTGCAGACCAAGTTAGTGGTCTTGACCTGAGTTTTGGTTTTTGTCATTTTCCCTAAGCTTTCTGACTGACCTCAAGTTGGAAGATGCCTATTACATGTTGACTGCCTGGTTTTCTTAGGAACTACCTTACCTCTTATATGGTACTTAATACTTAAATTCTTCCATGCTTGTTTAACAGATTTTTTTTTTTCCTTCTTGCTTCCTACCTTGTGCAGCGTTTGCTGGCAGATTTTGTGGTAGCTAACTAGAGACAGACAGTCATACTCAGACAAAATAACAAATGACTTGGACTTTCACCCCAAGGCTGTAGTAGGGGAAATTTGAGCTGGATCTTTTCTAGGGTAGTAGGAGATGGAACAAAGTTTTATATTTGTACTTTTAGATGTGATCTACACTGAGTGGAAATTAAAACTTCTGTATTTTACAGCTAGAAGAGAAGATCAAGAATTTATTATAGTAACTGAAAAGCAGCAAGGAAGTTATACAAATTTTCAGAACGTCTTAGTGAATGTAAATAGTAGAGGTATTAGTAATTGAAAAAATCCAAATGTGTCTACGTGAAAGAAATTGACTGTTATTACATGTGAATGAGATGAGGGAGTGGAGCAGATAACCATTACTAGACTGTGGGATTTTCCAGCCTAGAAACTTCTGGGAAATAAAACGACTATATGCTAATACAGTTCTACATAAAGCTGTGCACTTTATTATTTTCAGTTTTCACAGTGTGGATGTTGCTGCTTGATTGTCATTTTAACTTTAATTAATGTGAAAACTTCTATTCAATACTAAGAATGTAAGATTATAGTATAATCTTTATCAAATCTTAGCATATGGTTTTATCTAGTAAAGCACACGTAAAGTTGAAGGACGTGGCAATGTAAAAGAAAAGGAATGGACTGCAAGGGTGAAAGCAGATAATTTTTTTCTTGCTAGTCCCTAGTGCATCCAACTGGCCAACAAACACAGCACCTCAACAGCTGATATAAGGGCCTGCATCTTTCAACATATTCGTCAGCAGCCTGGAGAACAGGACACGTGAGAAAAGAGTCAGAGCTGGCCTTGTTTAGCCTAGTGAAAAGTAGGCTAAAGAGTGATCTAATAACATCTTGCAACTACTTGAAGTGGTGTGATGGAGATGAAGAAATCAAACTTTCTTCTTGGAGTGTTCAGATTAGATAGTAAGTAAAAAACATTCATCGAGGCCAGTGCATGGATTGCCCATCGAGGTTATGGACTCTAGCCTTGGAGATTTTCAATACAAGAATGCCCTGGCATGTCTGGTCTAATGTTGGTAATAGCCTTGTTACAAGCAGATGATCGAACCAGTCCACTTTCAACCAAAATTTCTGCAGTTCCAAGAGTCTCTAATTTGACTGTTCCTTGAGAAAGTTATTTGATACCAGCCTGATTGTCAACACCATGATGATGCCAGTCTCTCTTCCAGGCATATATATCCAGAGTTCATAGATAATTTGAATTAATCAAAAGGATGACTTTGATCAAAAGGTATCTGTCTCTTTGATTAAATAGGAGTTGTCAGGGTGGCATAAAACTCGATTCAATCCAGAACGTCTGCTTTGATCTGTCTAGCCAGAGAAAAAGGAAAAATGAGCAAACGGAAAAAAAAACCACAAAAAAGAACCATGGCTTACCTAAAGTGTTTGATCCAAGATATAAATGGTAAGACCAGAATAAAGAAAACATGAACTTAGAGTTTTACATAAAGAATTTTCAAACTTTTATTTAGAACTATGTAAATTCTGTTAGTTTCTGTGAGTTCTTTTTATTGTTTTATTGTAAAAAAACCCAAAATTATCACCTTTTTTTCAGACATTTCAGGGAATTCTTAACTTGAATAGATTCCTTCATAAAAATTAACTCAGAGTAGGGGATTGTGTATTTTCCTTTCCCAGAAATTATTATGTTCGTATCAGCAATGTTTTTCCAAACCCATATTTAATAGTGGTGCATGAAAGGAGAGAAATTCTACAATAGATATCTTATCAGATATTCCATGAGAAATTAAAGAGCACAATAAAAAAAAAAAAGGTAAGCAACCAAATTTCTATTTCAATCTCTAACAGCAGTGAAATGTACATCAGAAACAAAGTATTTGTTCAGTATTCTGCTCTCAGTACTGTGTAGTTGGTCTCTGAATCAGTAAGAAGTACAGAACCTAAAAGTAAAAGAGCTGTTATTCAAGAATACTGAAAGTATTATGAATTTTGAAATAGCACATGAAAAGAAAATACTTTCTAATCAAGTATACTAGCAACTACTGGTTTTGTAACTCGCTGTATGACTCGAAAAGGTATCAGAAAGGCAGTGTTAGAAGGAAAGAGCTCTGCAGAATTCACTAATAGTTTCGCCATCCAGGCGAAACCACTTAATCTCGTGTGCTCTTTGTCCATGTTCATGGTTGCAAACTACAAAAGTTTACAAACTCTCAAAGTAAATTTCTATCACATTTAAGATTTAACTCAAAATCTACCCATTCAAGAAATGTGAAGGATTTGATGGGTTTTTAAATGTCCCAAAGACATGCTGGTAATTAATCTGCTATGTAAGTGCAAAAAAGCTGGTTGTATCTTACTTTGGGCTAATTTAAAGCTTGGAGGTCATTTCTGCAATGTGTTGCAGCTACATGGTCAACTACATGCCATAACAATAGTGATAGGTTTTGATTAATTACTGACATTTTGGAGCAAGCAGGTTAAATACCCTCAAGAAAAGAATTTAAAGGAAAGTATTGTACGCCAATATCAGGAGTTGTTCGCCATCAGAGATGGATCTCAAGTCTAGGCAGGTTTTAAAAACACTCCAGTGAATCCAAGTATAGAAGCATTTTGATACCTAATTAAAAGAACAGCATCAATAAAAAAGGAACAGATTGTTACCTATTAAAGTTATCATTTTCAAAGCAGATCTGTGAAAATCAGGATTATCAGGAAAACTATTTTTTTAAAATTTTACTTCTTAGAAATATGAAAATACATAACACAGTTGTTTCTGAAAACAATTAGAAGACTCTGCTTCTGCTCTTGCTTGGCTATTCAGATAAACTGCAAGAGATAATAATTTTCAAGTGACTTTCCTTTCATCCAGTGTGTATGCTTAACCTGATGTGTTTGCTTTAATTAATGAAGGTTTAGTCTGCTCCTTGATAGAAAAAACAGTCCTAAATCTGAGTTAACACATCATTTACTGGAGCAGTAGAAGCTTTGGTTAGGATTCAGATCCAATACCTTTTTGGCACCCAAAACACTGTATTTATATAGAATATAGGCACCAAAGTCTATGGCAGCAAACCAGAAAGCCAATGCTTCAGTGGCTATGTATGTACATATCACACTTTCCAACTTCCACTTAAATCTCAAGTGCTAAGGCTGCCAAGGCTTCTGGTCACACATAGAACTACCTTAAGCTAAGGAACAAGGTACTCACATTCATCCATGCTCTTTTGACATAACGATGCACTGGTAAAACAGTTAAGGTATGATTCATCTTATCTAGCTTTAGGTACCTGTATGTGTCTTGTGTTGTTGATGGCTCTGTCGTAGACAGCTACAGCCAGATGAATTGAATCCAGTCCTAGACTCTAACCAAGGCTTCTGGGAAGGACACTCATCCTATTAGCTACGCTGCAACCACATGTGATATCCAATGGCAGTACCAATGTGCCAATATCTTCCATTCAAGTACACAGCCAGTAGTAGGACGTTTTTTTCAGAATGTGCGCTGAAAATGAAGACTTAGTTTCTACAGTTTTGTTAGTCTGACCAGATTAAAATTGAAATTCACATTTGTTACATCCAAAAAACATGCCATTTGATTGGAATGAGGAAGAGTAACAGACTCTTGTTGTAGCATTGCACCTGGGAGTGCAGTCGTTACGAGGCCAATGAGATCACACAGATAAGATGCCTGCTGTTTAGGGTATTGAGAAGGAAGATCTGATATGAAGCTGTTTCCACTCAAACAGCTTCTGACATTTTACCCAGCGATGTGAATACATGAACAATCGTGACATAAGTGGCTGGAATGGGTACAATAAAGTAAATTTAATTACACCTCCCCAAAGTTAGGCAGTTCATCATCTCCAAGTTCAAGTTCTTCTGCAGTCATAGAGAGATATATATTTATCTCATAGCAAGTAGGTTTTTAAGATAAGTGGAATGAATTGTGCTATAGGTCACTGACTTTCTGTTTTTTTCTCACTCTAGAATATAAAGCAAAATTAAATCATTTTACTAGGCTAGGAAAAACTTATTAATTGCCAGCATTAGATCCCCCTTTAAAATCAAGGTTCTACTTTGCATTTTATGTTTGTGGGGAGAAGACATGTTGTATTGGCTGCTCCAAATCCCATTGGATCTTTTGTGTTACACTCTAAACTCATGCATTGTCTGACTCGTCCTCCTCTGTCACCTTAGGTGTATACTTCAGTATCTTTGCTTTCCAGAATTAGCCTTCCTGTTGAGTGTCTGTTTTGAATTAATTTTCACCAGATGTATTTGCAGTTTTCCAAACTGACTCTTATTTTGTTATTCTCAGAACATTTTTCTGTTTTTTCTAGGACCCTCTATTATTTGCCTGTCTTGACTGCTGCTGATTTAAGATCACCTGTGAATTTCGTTACTATGCTTGTATGTCAATTCCAGATCATTTGCGTGAATTTTAAAGAAGACATTTTAAACTGTGTCCTGTGGCACCCATATTGTCAATTTGTGCAAGTCAATGTTATTATTTATTATCATATCTTATTTGTGTTCTATCTGCCAGTCTATGTGGTAAAGCTCAGATCCAAGCCAATTTGAACTCATTTCAAAATTAAGATTTCATCAAACATTGTATTGAATGCTATACCAAAACCCAAATGATATCGTCTTTCTTTTCTCAATTGATTTTGAAACTGTTCCACTAAAAATACTCAGCATTTGTACTGAACAGTTTTCACTTCATAAATCCAGACTGCTAATAGGTCATGGGTCTATGATCTTGTCTCCTTTATGCCAGTTCAGGATTAAACCTTGCATAGAACTTACATTTAGTTGCAGATTAAGTGGCAAGATCTCCCTGGAATTCAATCAAGTGCCTGCACTGATTGCAGTGAGCTTTGTGAGGGAGCAGTGTTTTGTTATGAGAGCTGTCTCTAGCGGTCCTGGTTATACACATCTTGTGACTCCAATGCCACAATCTAGAAAGTCTGACTGTGACACACCTTGCTTCTGTGAATCTTTGGAGACATACAAGTGTTTACCTCCCAAATTAAATTATGGTAAAATCCTATAGAGAAGAAAAGCAATAAAAAAGAAAAAGAGTAAACTCCTGAAAGGGCAGTACATGGTAAGGTTATAGAGGAAGCCTTTCAAAGCAATTAGAATAGTACAGAATCATTAAGGTTGGAAAAGAACTCTAAGACCACCAAGTCCAACCATCAGCACAACACCATCATGCTACTAAACAATGTCCCAAACTGCCACGTCTACATACTTTTTAAACATCTCCAGGGATGGTGACTCCACCGCTTCCCTGGGCAGCCTGTTCCAATGCTTGACCACTCTTTCAGTAAAGAAATTTTTCCCAATATCTAATCTAATCTAAACAACTCCTGACACATCCTGAGGCCTTTTCCTCTCATCCTATCATTTGTCCCTTAAGAGTTCAATACTCACCTCACTACATTCTCCTTTCAGGTATTTTCAGAGGTCAAAAAGGTATCCCCTCAGCCTCTTCTTCTCCAGACAGAACAACTCCTCTTGCCTGAGCTATCCCTCATAAGATTTGTGCTCCAGACCCTGCACCAGCTTCATTACATTTCACTGGTCATGCTCCAGCACCTCAACACCTTCCTTGTATTGAGGGCCACAAAACTGAATACAAGATTCAAGATGCGGCCTCACCACTGTAGAGTACAAGGGGAGAATCACTTCCCCAGTCCTGCTGATCAAACCATTTCTGATACAAGCCAGGACACTGTTGACCTTCTTGGCCACTGGGGCACACTATTGTCTCATGTTCAGCCAGCCAACTGTCAAACAACACCCCCAAGTCCTTTTCCACCAGGCATCTTTCCAGCCACACTTCTCCAGGCCTGTAGTGTTATATGGGGTTGTTGTGACCGAAGTGCAGAGTCTGGCACTTGGCCTTGTCGCGCCTCATACAACTGGCCTGTGTCCATCAATCCAGGCTGTCCAGATCCCTCTGTAGAATCTTCCTACCCTCAAGCAGATCAACACTCCCACATAACCTGGTTTTGGCTGCAAACTTCCTGAGAGTGCACTCAATCCCCTCATCCAGATCAATGATGAAGGTATTAAACAAGACTGACCCTGAGACTAAGCCCTGAGGAGCAACACTTCTGAAACACCACCATCTGGTTTTAGCTCTGTTCACCACAACTCTCTGGGCTTGGCCATTCAGCCACTTTTTATCCAGCAAAGGCTATACCTGTCTAAGCCATGAGCACCCTTATAAAAGGCTTTACTGAAGTCAAGGTAAATAACATCCACAACCTTTCCCTTATCCACTAGGCAGGTCACTTGGTCATAGAAGGAGATCAGGTTGGTCAAGCAGGAGAAACCTTTCATGAACCCGTGCTGGCTGGCCTGATCCCCTAGTTGTCCTGAACATACCTGGTGAGTACACTCAAGATGACCTGTTCTGTGACCTTCTCCAGCACTGAGGTCATACTGAGAGGCCTTCAGTTCCTGGATCCTTCTTCTGGCCCTTCTTGTAGGTGGGCATCACATTGAAAAGCCTCCAGACATGGGGGACCTCCCCTGTTAACCAGGACTGCTGATGAATGATGGGGAGTGGCTTGGCAAGTTCCTCCACCAGATCCTTCTGTATTCTCAGGTAGATCCTATCCAGCCCCATAGACTTGTGGGTGTCCGGGTGGCATAGCATGTCATTAACTGCTTCCTCCTGGGTTATGAGGGCTTTGTTCTGCTCTGTGCCCCTTTCTTCCTGCTCAGGGGGTTGAATACTCTGGGGATAACTGGTCTGACTACTTAAGACTGAGGCAAAGAAAGCATTCAGCACCTCAGGCTTTTCCTCATCATGGTGGCAATGTTTCCCTTCCCCCCAGCCCACATCGAATAAAGGATGGAGATTGTCCTTTGCTCTAATTTTATTTTTAATGTTTTTTAAAAACATTTTTGTTATCTCTGAACAACAGTGGCCAGATTGAGTTCAAGCTGGGCTTTTGCCTCTCTAATTATTTCTCTGTATGGCCTAATCAGATTCCTGTACTCTTCTTGGTTTGCCTGCCTCTTCTTCCAGAATTGGTAAACTCTCCTTTTTTTTCCTGAGTCCCAGGCCTCACTGGTTCATCTTACGGCACACGGGGAAAACCTGCTCCTGCACCTTTAAGATTTCTTTCTTGAAGAATGTCCAAGCTTCCTGGACCCCTTTGCCCCTCAGAATTGCCTCTCAAGGGACTCTCAACCAGTGTTCTGAGTAGGCTGAAGTCCAATTAGCATAGGGATTTTACCACCTTCAGTGCTGGAACTGACAATAAACCGACAAATAATATTTAAACATATGATGCAGTAGAAGAGCAGAACACACGTGAAAATCTTATTTCCCATATAATATAGAATAATAGGTACTTCCAGGGCTTGATAGATCATTATGGAGGTTTCATTACAAGAGTCTCTTAAAAACCCATAAATTTTAAATGGTTGGTCTATAAATATATTATATTTTAAAAAAGAACATCTCACTATATGATATTTGAAATGGGAATATTTATTATTTTCCCGTATTTCACTCATGGATTAGTGAGAACAAGACCAGAGCTTCGACCAGCATGCTTATAAGTTCAAAAAAGACTCTATGAGTTATACCACTCAATGGCAATAACACCTGCTAAATCAATGTACAACTTATATGATAAGGTGTATATATGCTTTACAATAACGTTAGGATATTTGTATATTATTCCATTGCATAGCAAGTAAGGCCCAGAAAAAAAAAAAACAAAACAACATCATTTAAAAAAGGTTTGGCCTTCTTTTTTCCGGGGTCTAAACTGAAGAGATCAAATATTAATATCCTACTCACTCTGTTACTGACTTCTGTATTAGAAGTGAAATGAATACAACCTTGTAATACAGTTAGCTTTTGCTGAAAAAAAGAATATTTTCTCAAAGATATATTTATAGATATTTATTTTCTAATCTTATTTCATTCATATTTGTCTTATAAAAATAAATTTTTTTGGCATCAGTTGAGTAAATGAAGATTTATTAGATACTTGCATTAAAAATACTTTACTGAAAATGCTGTGTTTACAAATAAGATATACTACACTTCTGGAAGGTGCTCTCCTCAGAAAAAACAGTAATGATTCTCCAAAGTGAATCATGTATTTATATCACTTCTAAGAGGACACACAGGTGTTGTCCAGAATTCCCTGGAAGTATCCTGATCATGTTTAAATTAAGTAGTTGAAGTGGAGGAAAACAAAACATCAGTAAAAACGAATAGTTACTTAAATCACAGCGTGCAGAGTCTCTGAAACAGTGTGACTCAACCAAATGCATGCTAGAACACTATGACAGTAATGAGACGTAAATAATTAACTGTTTTGAGAATACCAATTATTTTCACCCTCATTAAATTCTTTTGAAAGCATTTTTAATGGAGTTCCAGGATTCTTTAATAACTTCAGGAAACTGAAGTCTGATCCAGGTCCTTTTGGAGTCAAACAAAAAACTGCATTAACTTCAGTAGAAATGAGACTCCTTAGGAAGCAGATGAGCTTACATTCCGGTGTCAAAAATAGGAGCTACGCATCTGCTCAAAGTTAATCGCATGCTTAAACACTGTCCAAGACTAAGGTCATGGTTGCCAGGACCTCATCTCACAGCACTTATAAATCCAGCTGATTAATGATTTGCTTTGCATGCTGGATAAAACAAGTATAATAGGAAATATGGGAGTTTGGGGATTATAATTCACTTTTGTGCCACTTCAAAAGAAAAATAAAATATCTATTACAAATAAATAGAGTTCAATTGAGTTAATGGAAATGCTAATATAAATTACTGTATATTCTCATTCATTTCAGGTTGGAAACCAAAGAAGGATACTGATACAAACAAGGTATAACAAAAACATTGTATGACAAATAGACATACAAGCAAACAATGAGTCTGTCAAGAAAACCAAGGTTACTTCTGAGAAGTACACATAGTGTCCTGTAAATATAGCACAACAGAGATAAAACTTAGCAAAGGTCAAATAATTATTCTCCAAATATAGGGAAGACTTAATGTAAGAGAATTAAATAAAAAATTTTGGCCAAGAGAAAGCTGGTAATATATGATCAACTGGTCATTTTGGTTACTGGAACTCAGGTTATCTGCCTTCATCCAAGTACAAACTGCATAAACTGTATTTTTTATATAAATCAGACTAAGGTGGTGGAAAGAGGGAATTACAGGAAGCAAAGGGAGCGAGAATGTAATGGAGATTGTGGAAGGAAGGTGTAGAGGTAGAACTGAAAGCAGGATTGGGAGGCTGGACCAGCTGTAGTACAACTATGTACTGAAGGTGTACCAGGTAGGATTTGCTACTTGTGACGCAAACCAAATAATATTGTCAAAACCTACAATAAGAAGGGCCCAACCTATGCTTGTCACATGAAGACTGAGAAAGCTCCTTCTGCTTCTAGTTGCTATTAAGTTCATGCATGGTCCTGTGAAAGATGATAAGATCATCAATATGATAAACTGGTAGCTGCTCACAATGTTCTTCTTAAATCCAACAGCAAAGACCCAACAATTTTACAGGTTCAGACAATAAATCATGACTTTTATGAAAAAGTCATCATTTTAATGTATTTAACAGTAATCTAATGGGCTTTCAAGTAACTTTAGCCACAAGTCACCTATTAACTTCAGAAGATGGACACTATTCATGCACATTACATCTCAAGCAACGCACGTTCCAGCATTTGCAGCTCTGTTGGGGTTTTTTTTGCAAACTCCTGCACTTATGTGCATATTAGTCCATGAGAATCTGAGGTTTGAATTTCTTTTAAATGTAGCTTACCCACCTCAAGGATGTAGGGCATGTTATAAAACAGGCTATGACAGCTTTAAGGTTTAGATTTCTAGTGAAATGAGCTAAAAAATATTGTTATTATAATCTCATTCTTGTAATTCAGTCTCATGATATCTGGAGCATAGTATATTCCAAAGGTTAAAGCTGTCATGTCTGATGTGTCAGTTCCTTGTGTAAGCAATTTCCAGTTTCTTAGTTGGAAAAAACAAGAGAGCGAGGTCTAATCCCACAACTTTCACCTAAGTGAGAGAGCCTATGTTTCATCTAAGATACTATGACTGGCAAACTGAGAGTGCCCAGAATTTTGGTGCTTAAAACAAGATCCTATCAGGGTCTACAGTAGAAATATCATAGGTTTCTAAGAGAATGTCCTTGCTGCAGTTGAATCTGACTGAATGTAAGTCTTAAAGTATTGGGATCCAATCCAATAGCATCTCTTTTCTACAGGCATCTTTTTTATTCTCTCACTGAAGGTATCTGATGTATAGCAACTGTGCTCAGTGCAAAATCGTTCTATACTACTTTCTGTATCTTTGTACAGTTCTTCATACGTTATTTTTTATTCCATCTAGCTCTTCCTATTTGGGATAGTTTATTTTGCCAAGTTTTGTTTGAGTTGGTTTCTCTGGGCATCAGGCCCAGTTTTTGTTTAACTTTGCTTTGAAAATCTGTACAACTGCCCAGATGTTCTTTCCAAAAAAAAAAAAGGAGGGGGGGAGCAGGAGTTTTATGCATCCATTTTTAAAAATTATCATGTTGTAAAGCAGCAGAAGGGATAATTTGTAAACCCACTGACTACATTTGTATGGTTTAAAACAAAATTAAGCTCCATTACTGCTTGGGTCTTTGGTTTACAACAAGGCTAACAAAAATGCTGACTAGGTGGAAGAGGAAACACAGGGACCATTGGCATGCAAGAAAGGTTTTATATCAGAACATTAATCTAAATTTATTACAAACTAATGGTAAAAAAAATCTTTAGCAAAGATAGTTCTAGCTGAGCTATACTAAAGTGATATTTTCATCTTTCCCCCCAGAATTAAAGACTGAGGAACAATGTCAATCAGTAACAGGCCCAGCGGCTTTTGCTGAACCAACAGTAACAGTTTTGACTAGATTACAGCTTTAAGAAGCAGAACAGTACAACTCTACATAGAAACAAGTAAGCAGCTGTCAAAAGAACTGTTTCAAAAGAGGTGTCAGGAAACATGGAATAGCAAAGCAAGAACTGTACCCAAGAGGAAGGGGCAAAGCAACAAAAGTCAAAGAAATAACTGACCCCATTAAATTATTATCAAAGAGTGGTTACTCATGTATTTATCTAGTGCCACAAATGACATCATGAGCTGACATTATCAATAGGTTACTACTTTCCCAGTGAATAGTTAAAGAAAAAGTTTGAAAACATCTTTTATCAAAGGCTAGCTGTAGCGCTTATGTTTTTTTGAAGCCAAATCCTCAGTTATGAGAAAGAAGTTGTGATTTACCCATTACATTGGGGAAATGCCAGGTACTGTAGAGACAGAAGGAAAGAAAAGAGAAATGGTAAGAAAGCAAGGCAGAATAAAAAGCATACAGGATTGTTATAGTCATTGTGACACAGAATAGGTCTTAGGTTTTTTATTGGTTCAGGCTCCCTGTGTTCTCATTAATACACATTGAAAATGCACTCCTCACAGAATTTCATCCAGAAATACAGGATGAAAAAAAGTAATCTCTCTCTAAGCAAATTAAAAGCATCATAAGAGGTGCTGAATACTAGAAATGCTTTAAACCTTCAAGGGAATATTCTGCCCTAGTTTATAGATGGTTTAGTTATTCCAAATGTTGAACTCATGCAATATCAGCTTATAAAAAGTAGCCAACACCAGTGTGTAAAAAAATGGAGATTCCTTCTGATTCTGTTGGAAATATTCTTGATCCCATGTACAGTTTTTTCCCTTGGTTAATGAGCACAATATAGCCACACTGTTTGTGTTTGACAGTAAATGACATGTCAAAACCCACCAACCCTGCCATTAAACAGAAGTCTTTACAACATCAACAATACATGAAGAAATATTTCTTCCACAAAACTGTAAAATATTTAGTTGTTCAAATGTACATCTGTGCAGTAGAAATGTAGTTTATATTTTAAAATTTGCGTCTCTCAGAAAGGGATTCAAAATCTTCTCCTTCCTTGGAGAAAACATTGGAAACCTTCCCTTCCCACAAAGAGACTCAGAAAGCCCTACCAAAGTATCCCACTCTCATGGGAATAACAACATTTTCCCATTGTTTTCCTTCAGAAGAAACCTAGGATCTTCTGAAACAATTTCTGTTCTGCCAGTTTCCATACATTGCTTTAAAATAAAAGTCCTTCCTAAGAAATCAGGAAACATATGAGTCAAGAGAAAATGGAGGCTGACAGTATTACCACAGAGACTTGTACAATAATATTCCATAGAACACGCTAGATAAAAGCCTTTGAAAAAGTTTTTCTTGGTAAATAAGATAAGTAACCCCCATTACCTCTCAGTCTAGTCAGGAACAAGTTCATATTTTCACTTTTCCAAAGCCAATGTTAACAGAAACTGCTATTAAGATCAGTGACAAAAAATTCAGCTGAATCTCTGTAGCTGCAGTTAACATTTTAATCCCTGGAGGAGTCTATCACGTTTTTTCCTTTGGTCTTTTTTTTTTTCTGGTCTCTTAAGAAAATCAGCCAATACATACAAAAACCATCATTCTGCTAGACTAGTTCTTGAAAGGTGAATTCCAGATGTAAACAAAGGTTTTCTCTACTAACTTCCTGGTCAAGTTTTGCTGCTTTTTTCCCAATTTGACCTTTTTTACCAAGAAAAGAACTGTAGTCCATGTGTGTCAATTTGCCATGTGTCACAGCATACAACACATATTTTCCCACACAGATTGGCCTCTAGTTTAATGACATAAAGTTACAACTACTTCTTGTTCACCACCACTGATAATACAGATATTCTTTTAATTTTCATTTTCTTTGGCTTTAATTCCTACATTAGAAAAAAAGCCTATAACTCACCAGATTATTAAAACCGAGGCAGCTGTAACTATGGTTCACAAGTGGTATTGTAGAAACTGCACAGTCAAATGACCCACTTTTCATTTAATTACAGTCTATGGAATCATAACTTCTCTGCTGTCCATCAGGAAGACAGTCTTAAACACAAAGAAACATTTTCTAACTTTTTTCCTGAACATGACCTTCCAGAGGAACCTGAAATTCCTTGATAGGAGTTTTGGCTGCAAGACTGGCAGCCTACCCGAAGTGGAGGGCAACACTCCTCTGAGATGCCGGTGGAGTGGGTCCATCCAAAAGGTTTCACACTTCTTTTAACCTTACAAACTTAAAAACTACAGCATAAAAAGATTAAAACACGTTATTATTGCCTCTCATGAGGCTACAGATCAAATCGCAACATTTAGAAGTAGGTAATACTCTATTAATTCCAGGAAAACCAATTTAATCTTGTACCTGAGAATCTATGGTGTTTCTGAATTTCAACAGTAATAAAAGGATCATTTATTAGTAATTCTGATGACAGTATAAGAGGCAGAGTACACTTCACAACTTACCCTTCTTTTGATTGGCTTTAGAGCTAAACAGTTCTTTTGGGGAACTGAGAGAAGAGATAGGGTATCATTTTTTCATAGGTTCTGAGGCCAATAATCATTAGATCATGTAGTCTGACCATTTGTTTATCAGAGCATAGGATGTATCAGTCTATTACACTCATAGTGAATCAACCTAATGTGCTGGATTACACTAAAGCACTTCAGGTCTCAAGGGATTTATGTATCAGGAATGATAGAAACCAAAATGGCTTCAAAGAACTGCAGAATTGTTGAGGTCAGAAGTGACCTCTGAAGGTCATCTAGTTCAACCTCTCTGCTCAAGCAGGGTCACCTAAAGCCAGTGACTCAGGACTGTGTCCAGGCAACTTTTGAGTATCTCCAGGAAGAGACCCTCCCTAATCTCCCTGGGACTTCACTGTTAAAGACCTCTGAAATAACAAAGAACCGGTTAGAAGAGCTTTAGGGCATCAGTTTCTTCATTAGCTGAAGGGGCGTTTCGTATCATCCTAACTGCAAAAAATTTTCTCTTCCATACTTCAAATTAAGTAATTTGTTAAACCTTGAGTACACAGCACAGGTAAATAATAAAGAACATCGTCTCCATGTCTGCAATCTCAAGCAATCCATAGGAACAGAAGAACAGGATTGACGTAAAGCACACATCATCTCAGTAACTATTTGGCAGAAGGTTATTTCTCTTAGTCCTCCCTGCACTTTTTCATGCCCTTCAGGACAGTTACCATCTACAAGCTAAGGATATTTTTTTGAGAAAGAGAACAGCCTTTTTCCTAAGGAAAATGTTCAGATTTAATCTACTTGGTCTGACAGGTCCCTGAAATGGGCACAAACTGACATCCCATAAATTTAATTTTAGAGATAATCTAGAAAAAATATAAAAATGAGGAGTGTTAATATGATTAAGGTGTTGTCCTGGGATTTGAACAGCCAGGGATGAAATGCTTAGTAATAGTTGAAAATTCTCATTAACCTTTTGAAAAGGTCCTGATCTTTGCATTTGGAAGGTCTTCAGTTGCATCCTTCCTATTGCAGTCAGGTTATGGAAAATGAAAATTTGGTAAACAACACAGCAAGGCCAGATCTCAGTTTTAGCTTGAAGCACGATTAATATGTTATTGTTCCTAGTGTTCTGCTTTATATAAATGTCAAATTTTTACAGAACACAGGCACTTCTAGCAAAAGAAGCTTCATATTGCTAAGAAGTACCTATGATTTCTATTGGCTTGTGTTTGTTTATCTTAATTGGGTCATGGTCACTGTGTAAAGACAATGTCATATGCTGCAACAGGAATGACTACACAGCAGTTTTCTCATACTGAAAGCTCATGATTTAAGATAAATTTTTGTGACCTTTGTTTGGATAAATGCCCAGTTTATCTGCAGGAACATGCTGTTCTGTTCCACAATTACACAGTGCTTCAATCTCCATTTCTTAATTCTTTGGATGACACCTGTACTTAACAAAATGTCAGAACACACTGGCTTTTCACTCAGGCACTTCAGGACTATGAACTTAGGAAAGGAACATCTGATTCTGCAAGGTGCAGAAGGCAAGGAAAAGATAATGATAATTTTCACTTTATATTAATTACGTTTAGAATTTTCAGTATTCAGACAAGAATAACAGAACACAACCACCCCTCCAACATCTGGGGGGTTTTCCCCTTTCATAAGCCCATTCTATTTAAATATGAAGTCAAGCGCAACTAAGTAGTTCCCTGTTCTCTAACAAGCATCATTGTGAATTTCTCCAAAGTCCAAAGGAGGAAGAATTTTACCATTTTCCTATTGTAATCATCAATGGTGTCTCTTCTTTATCTAATACCCATTTAAAAAAAGAAAAAACTTTGTAGGAACTTAATATTTTTTTCTGTGTCTAAGTTGGTTGAAATTAGCCAGTGAGTTCAGATGTTTGTGAGAACAGGAGCTGGCCAGACATAAACACAGCAAAAGCTATTCCCCTTTCAAAATAAAGCTAAATATGAATCAGTAATAATAAAAGAAGCTATGTGCAATGCTGCAGAAAAATGTGCAGGCTGGGAAAAAAAGGGCGTATAGAAGGTGGACAGTGAAATTTTTACATTTGACTGCAATAATATTTTCTCAATAGAATAATTATTTTCCAACTTTATTTACCGCTCCAATTGCCTTTGGGCTGAAGCACTGGAATAAAACGATAGTATTTTAAGATCTGGCCACTTGAGAATTTCAGGGAATCCAGCTGGGGCAGGAAAAAGCCAACTGTTCATGCTAGAGGCACACGACCTGAGTTGTTGCAGTTTGCTTTCTTCTGTTGGATATATCTCTACAAAAAAAAAAAAAAACAAACCTTGGGAACTCTGGGGTTAACCATGAACACTGTAGACAGGCAAACAGGCAAACTGCAATGCAGAAGGCATAGCTGCACAGGGGCAAAAAGTCAGGCCAGTATTTCCCTGAAAGATGCTTTAAACCTTATGCAGAACCCACAGGACACTGACTACGGATGTACAAACCAAAGCAATTCAGAATTCTAAGTTTTGCTGGCTAAACCCTTAACCAGCACAGTCTGATGTAATTATACTGAACTCAATAGAGATATACTGGTCTACAGCAGCAGACTAGTGACTATACCTCCAGGTGATGGAGTACGGTTTAGGGGATCTGGGAGTCTAGGTGTTTCATTAAGTCAAGGTCCCTGACATTAAATCACCAGGTTGAAAGGATCTGTTTTGTTTGATACCATCGATTAAAACCTGATTTTAGGCTCCATAGCTTATATGTATCTTAAGAAATGAAAGTTATAAGGGCATATAAGCCTTACGCATATAAATATACAGCATATGATGTGTAAGTATTTAATAAGCATTAGTACGAGATGGTAAAACCATATGTGAATAATAACTGTCCAGAAGTCATGAGTTTATAAATATTACTCATAAGAAACCTATATGTAAGTATTACTTAGTACACCAGGAACTGTCCTATGCATATAATCTGCACATGTGGAAAAGTAATTGAAGTGTCTCAAAAGAAATAGTAGAAAAATATGTGTAGTGTGAATATAGTAAAAGAAAAAGCGTAAGAAAAGTTAAGGAAGTCATTTGAAGAAAAGGGAGTTGACAAAGAAGGGAAGAGAACACTGCAAATTATATAAGGTAAGGGAAGTTTTGTGAAATAGCATGAATAAATTTGGTAAACAGAACCTAGAATAATGAAGCTGGCTCGTTCAATGACTACAGGGCAATGACATGGTCAGGAACCATGTTACATAGCCTCTTTTTCCAACTTCCACTGCAGCTCCTAGGAGAAGAGGCAGAAAAACATGATTATGCATAGAGAGCAGGACAACATTACTCCTTTACAGTGACAGCAGTTTCATACTTTTTTGATGTACATGAATTTACACCTGTTCATATGACAAGATATCCATTCGCTTGATCATACAAATAGTTGTTCTTTATTTATATTGCAGATTAAATTCCAGTTTACATTTATTAGAGTTAAAGAAAAACATATGAATAATTTTCCAAACTTCATTAAAGATCACTTGATTAGCAAATTCTCAAATCACATTTGATTTTTTCTCTCAGCTTGCATCATTCTTCTGGCTTTAATTATCCAGAGATGCCAAGCTCTACCTTTGTTTTCAAATGTTTCCTATTGCTGAATTTAAGGCATGAGTTCTGCAGTAGCTCCAAAGCATAGAATCACGTATTGTATACTGCAGTATTTCAAATCACTTCCAATACCCAAGTCTTCAAGGACATCCAGCCCTCTCATAAAAGTCAAGTGCTGAGTCCTCCAATTAGGTCACAACAACCCCATGCAGCGTTGCAGGTTTGGGGAAGAGTGGCTGGAGAGCTGCCTGGAGGAGGTGTTGGTTGACAACCGGGTGAACATGAGCCAGCAGTGTGCCCAGGTGGCCAAGAGAGCCAATTGCATCTTAGCCTGTGTCAGAAACAGCGTCGCCAGCAGTACCAGGGAGGTGATTGTGCCCCTGCACTCAGCACTTGTGAGGCCACACCTCGAGTACTGTGTTCAGTTTTGGGTCCCTCTCTACAAGGAAGATGTTGAGGTGCTGGAGCGTGTGCAAAGGGCAACGAGGCTGGTGAGGGGGCTGGAGAATAAGCCCTACGAGGAAAAACTGAGGGAATTGGGGTTGTTTAGTTTAGAGACGAGGAGGCTGAGGGGAGACCTCATCACTGTTTACAACTACCTGAAAGGAGGTTGTGATGGGGTGGGTGCTGCTCTCTTCTCGCAAGTGACGAGTGACAGGACAAGAGGGAACGGCCGCAAGTTGCACCAGGGCAGGTTTAGACTGGACATTAGGAAGAATTTCTTCACTGAGAGAGTGGTCAGGGATTGGAACAGATTACCCATGGAGGTGGTGGAGTCTCCATCCCTGGAGGTGTTTAAAAGATAGGTAAATGAGTTTCTTAGGGATATGGTTTAGTAGGAGACAGGTACAGTTGGACTCGATGATCTCAGTGGTCTCTTCCAACCTTATGATTCTGATTCTATAAACTCAAGAGTTTGTTCGCAGAAGCAGTGCCTCCTAGCTCTGCCTGATTAGCCATTTCTTCAGCACATACAATTTGTGCTAAGGACGTTAATCAAAATGACACACAGCAAGTTTTTAAAGGACTCTTAACAGCCCTTTGACTCATATATTTTCTTAAAGAATATAAATTATTGAGGTCATATTCTTTAGAATCTTTACTAAAAGCCTCTTCCAGAAAGACATTCTCTGTTTCACCACTAGATCTTATCACTCCTCTTTTCATTACACTTTGATACTCCTCTCCTAATCTTCAGTTTCTCCAGCCTTGTCAATAATTCCTTCTGTAATACTATATTAATTTTTTTTCACTGTAATACAGATAGGCTATCTCTACATACTTTCCTTTGTCTAGAATTTCTGTTTTCTTACCTATTTTTTTAGTCTTGCCTTATCTAGATGGGGCAAATAAATGTTATGTATTACCCCAATCCCCTTTTACTTGTATCACCATAATTACTCATAGCTTTAAAATCTTCTCTCATACTGTTGACTACTATTGAAGATATAATAATTGAAGAAGACTTACTAGGTCATTTGCTTTCTTTATAGCTTAGGAACCTGCTTTGATATTTTTTACTTTGAAACTAGATTAATACAAACTAATCCCTTGTTGATATATTTATTAGCCATTTTAGTTACTCAATCTACGGTTTCATATGCCTGTTTTGAGAATTCTGGAAACAGATATTCTCCAGGCCTCAAAATTGGATTATTTTAAGCATTTCATTTTCTTTCTATCTCAGCTGAAGCAAATAATTAACTTAGCTTCTTGGAACATATTTCATTAACTTCCAAACTTGGCTTTTTTCACAGCGCACAAGCATCGGTTTCCTTCTTTATTTCTGCACTGGAAGGAAATTTTTATGCTTGTGTGTATATCTGCTACAAGTGTAACATAGTTTGACTTTTGGCAATCCTACTTTATCCTTACTGATCTTTAAGACAAAGTTCCTTGGCTGACCAGTCCTATTTTTCCCATTTTTGTAGGGTATCTGCTTGTTCCTAATATCCTTTTTGAGGTTATTCTGAAATTAGACCTGAACACTTTCACAGAATCACAAAGTCACAGAATGATCAGGATTGGAAGGGACCTCTGGAGATTATATAGTCCAGCCCCCCCTGCTAAAGCGGCATTGCCTAGAGCAGGTTGCACAGGAATGCATTCAAGCAGGTTTTTAATGTCTGAGATTCCAAAGCTTCTCTGGGCAGTCTGTTATAGTTCTCTGTTACCTTCACAGTAAAGAAGTTTTTCCTTGTGTTCCTATGGAACTTCATGTGCTCCATTTTATGCCTGTTGCCCCTTGTCCTGTTACTGGGTACCACTGAAAAGAATTTGACCACTTCCTCTTGACACCTGCCCTTTAGATATTTATAAGCATTGATAAGATCCCCTCTCAGTCTTCTCTTCTCCGGGCTAAACAGATCCATATCTCTCAGCCTTTTCTGGTAAGAGAGATGCTCCAGTCCTTCATCATCTTTGTGTCCCTCTGCTGAACTCTCTTGAGTAGTTCCTTGTCTTTCTTGAGCTGGGGGAGCCTAGAACTTGATACAATATACCAGATGTGTCATCACTAAGGCAGAGTAGAAGGGTAGGATAACCTCCCTTAACCACACTCCTCATAATGCACCCCAGGACACCATTGGGTTTCTTGGCCATGAGGGCACATTGCTGGCATGTCATCAACTCGTTGTCCACCAGTACTTCCAGGTCCTTCTCCACACAACTGCTTTCCAGCTGCACAGCCCCTAACCTGTATTGGTGCATAGGGTTATTCCTGCCAAAGTGCAGGAATTTGTTAGGTTCCTCTCAGCCCAAGTCTCATTGAATGGTAGCACAGCTTTCCAGTGTACCAGTCACTTGTCTCAGTTTTGTGTTGTCAGTAAACTTGCTGAGGGTACACTCTATGCCCTCACCCAGGTCACTGATAAATATGTTGAACAATACTGGGCCCAGTACTGACTGCTGGGGAAGACCGCTAGCTACAGGTTTCAATTGGGCTCTATGTCACCAATCACAACCTTCTGAGCTCTGCCATCCAGCCAGTTCTCAATCCACCTCAAAAGTGTAACCATTTTAGCCCCACAGGTCATCCACCTTGTAGTCATATCTCTCCAATTTTGCTACAGGGTTACTGCAGGAGTCCATGCTGAAGGCCTTGCTGAAGTCAAGGCAAGGGGTATCCACTGTTTAATCTGCAATATTGATAATATGTAGTAAAGAAAAATGAAGGGGAGGTGTGGAGAAACACCAAAACAACCCTACATGAAAAATAATAGGAATTCAACATAAAACACAAAAAGCCAAGAATAAAAACAACAAATTGATTATTGAACTCAGGGTTTAGGTTTTCTTAGAAATAATGGATATGAACTAGTAAAATGTAATCTGTGCAAGTAGGGTCCTCCACCTTTTTCTCTCCACAAATTTCTTTTAGCACATGAATACATATGCACACAGGCTTTTTAAAGACCAGTTCTAAAGCAAAAAAAAAATTATTCTGAGGCAAATTTTAAATTACAGTACTTGAAAGCCAATTAAATTATCTTGAGACACTGCAGTACTTCACTGATGAAAAAAGTTTACATTAGCTTAAAGAAAAAAGAAGCCTTTTTTCAGAACTCATGCTGTAACAGTTGTGAATTTTCATTCTATAATAAATCTGAAATGGAATAGTTAATAATAGGACTATATGAATGATTATGAAATACAGGTAAGTAAAACCTGGATTTTTAAATGAAAAAGCTGAAAACAGATGCACAACATCCATAATAGTTGACCTTCTTCTACATATAATTTGTTATTTTTTTCTTTCAGAAATTGTGAATGTCAATTTTTAAGAAATCTGAGAATCCTGATGCAGTTTCAGAAGACTGGAGAAAAAATATGGCTGAAGCTGACCTAAGGGACGATCAGTGTAAATAACCATTGACACTGATTGTCGGAAAATCTGAGACTGTAATTTGAGCCAAAGGATGAATAGATTGTAAAGAACTTTTAAGATGTGATAGGCATCGTCAAAGAAAGTTTAAATAAGAATGAGTAGCTCCCTAAACTGCACAATCTACCTATTCTAGAAAGCCTAAATGTATGAACTGCTGAGCAAAGGTCTACGGTGTGTGTAATGCAGAAGACCAGATGGGTGATCATGAGTCCTTTTTCCTTTTGAACATATGCATTCTTTTTATAAGCAATAAATATTCATGCTACAAGACCATTACATGGTCTAGAACTCTGCTACGTGGAGTATTTAGAAAAAAAGTTTTGTTTCTCTCAAGGGGTAAAGCTTTTGCCCCCTAAGAGCTAATGATCAAACCAGTCATGTCCTGTTGTGGTAAGATTAATCTGCCTCACACTACCAACAGGCATCCCAATTATTCGATATGCTATTTCATGACAATATTATCACATATGGATTATTATCCTTAGAACATGATGCTGAAAAAATGAGACCTGATAAAATTTTTAAAAATCATAGCAGAAATAAACTAAATAAAAGAATGCTTCCCCTCTGCACAGACATCCTGTTTTCGAAAAAATAATTAACTGAACTCTGGACTGTTAAGACCAAAAATAATGACTTATGCCCTTTGGCAGAGCTATTTTATTACAATTTTCTGTAACAGAAAAAACCCAGATATATATTGGGCGAAATCCTCCTCTACCACAGTAAACCCCCTGGAACTGGAACATATCCACAAAAAACTCAGAAAACTCAGACAAGTGGCATGTTTGCTTTCTCCATGAACAAGCAAGAAATTCATCTAGTTAAAAGTAAGCTCAAGGGGACCATTTGTTGGACAAATTTTACTCATTTGTAACCTTGACAAATTTGTCTGCTCTTGTAATTTGTCCAAGAGCTATTTTGTAACGAGACATTGCAACCTACAGATCACTCAAACTCTACTCACTGCAACTGTTGTTTCGAGTAACTAATATTTAATATTGAGTTTCCTGGACTGTATGTCTGTTCAGACAGAGACTGTTGTCTGTTTGGATGATCTAATATTTACCAGCTCTTCAAGCAGAAAATAACTCTGCTGTATCACAACTCTCACTTCTTTTTTTTTTTTTAAATCAATTTTCACTGCAAGCTCTATTTCTACAAAAACTCACATTGTTCAACATTTTTCAAGCATAGATGGGAAAGACATAAAAAGTGGTAAAAAACTTAAGGCTGTTTATAGTTTCATGTTCCACAGAGGAACCATGCAGCCACTACTACATAGTGTATTTGGCCACAGTAGCACCACTCCACCCCCCTTAATTTATCTTGAATCCATTTAAATCTCTCTATCTCATTAATCCAGTCTTGCAAGAATTCCTGTGGCAAAACGCATGAGAAGTTTGAAATTAGGCCTAATCTTTTATGCTGGGAAAATGTCAATTCCTGTTTAGGTGAAGTAAAGATTCAGAGAGTATTCTAGGTTGTTTTATTTTAAAGTCAGATGAAGAAGAATGCCATGACTATAAAGACATACAGAATATCTCTTAATAGAACCAGACTGAGTGAAGGTGTGCTTGTGTGGCTCAGGGAGGTACTCAGGGAGCCAATCTTCCACCCATCAGGCATCTTACAGCAACCAAGTATATATGAGGAGTTCACATAGTCAATGCACATTAGTCTCTCTACTTTCTTTCTCCTAACAGCCCTGCCAAGAACACGTAGTAGTTGATGATGAAGCTACCCCGGCTCTCCAGGTTTTCCTCTGCTTCCCAGAGCAGTTCCTCTGGCCTCTGGAATGTTGTCCTTCATCTTAGAGTTTTCCATGAAAACAGCCATCATTGTTCCATGGGACTACAACAGGTGCAAAGCAATAAAGAACAAAGTCGAAAGGAATCAGGTGCTGGGAGAAATAAGAATTCTATTGTGTGATCATGTTCTTAAAGCCTAGTCCAGAGCATGTCAACCTGTTCTGCACAGATCAGGAGTTCATATCTACATCAACTCAAAGGTCTTCAGGTATTTTTTTTTTTCCTGACAAGTGGCATAGATTAAGAAACAATGAGACAAGTGCTTGAAACTGACAAAATCAGGGTGGCTTTCATCAGTTCAGGTACAAAAATTCAATTTTACCAGGGAACCAGAAGTATGGAAGAAGAAATATCAAAAGATACATAGCTTGGTAGCACAGAACCACATAGCACAAGATAAAATAAAACATATGTCAATGAAAGTGATGAACACAATTCACTGTTTAGAAAAATACTTAAGAGCTAAAAATGGACAATCTAAAGATGGCAATAGTCAGAAAAGCAGTTTTACTAAGGTGCTAAAAAATTAAAGCTATGTAGAATTCCATGGGACAGTTACCATATGTCCAAACAACCATAAAGAAAATGTATGTAGAGCTAGTAAAGGTACACCCTTTAAAGTAAGTAATAGCTTAAGGGTAGGGAACAAAGGAGTTGGTATTTACAATGCGGTCTGTGTTGCAACGAATCTGGAATATGCTGTTTTAGTAGAAATAAATTTGGGATTTTAATGGCATATTAGATTGTATGAAGACATACCTAATGAAAGACATACAGGTCTTTGGCACTGCTTTATAAAAAAACTGGTCTAGGTAAATTCTTGACAGGAATGGTGAAGTTCCGACAGAAGTTTTTTTGGTTTGCTTTGCTTTTTCTTTCTTTAGATATCCAACAGTCCACTTACAGACTTTTGTCCTTATTCTCATACTAAAATTTAGAACATGTGGTCTGTTTTTAAGCTCAAGAGTAGAAAATATAAACTCCAGTTTTTTAATCTCCTCTACAAGCTGCAGCAGCCAGCAACCCCTGTTTTGTAGTAATCCTAAAATCCACAGTTGTAATGGTCAGAGTGTATTTCCTACAGTACTATGGATTTTGACATACCTGTATTATTTCTTGTCCTTGTCATCACTTAATATTTCTTAACATGAAACCTTATTTTCACTCTTTGTAATCTTACTTTTTTGGGATGAAATCTGTAAGAAGAGAGTGAGTGTGACAGAAACACTACAAATACTACAGCTGTGCTTTTTGGAAGTTTAGCAGCTGAGGGCAAAACAGCAAGCAAGAATTACGTGTTCAAGCAAGACCTTGGTAAGCCAGAAACACACAAGCCACCACAATCAGGACCGCTGTAATCCTTAGGGTAGCCTGTGTCACCATAGACCTCTCCACCTCTATAGATCAGGGCCAACAGAACTGTTGTAAAAGTTAATATACAGTCAAAAAACATTTGTTTGTTTTTCTCGATGAGAGAACTCATTAATGGTTCTCTAAATAACATGAAGATCATTCATATCTTTAAGAATATCTGTTTTATTCTAATGTTTGCTTCTCTCAAAGAAAGAAAAGGTGAGAGGGAAGGAAAGCAGGAAGGCAGGAAGTCAGGAAGGCAGGCAGGCAGGAAGGAAGGAAGGCAGGAAGGAAGGAAGGCAGGCTTGACACAGTGTATTGTAAGTTAAAAACAAATCAAGTTATAAGATTCTTGACACTATAAATAAATAGGTTATTATGAACTCCAAAAGTTAATAACAATTTACACTCATTAATCAACAGATGAAAAGGGACTTTACACTAAATACATTACCTCTTTACTTTCAATCAAGAGTTACAGAGAAGCAAATCACGAATTTAGTTTGTGCTAATGGGTATTGTGTGTTTTGGACAGTTTTCACTGTATCTCGTAGGTGAGAAACACACAAAATGTGGTACGTGTCAAATGAAAGTTAAAACCCTAAAAAATATATTACAGTGTAGTAGTCCTCTTTTTCACACCAGTCTCATTTTCTCAGCAAAAATCTGAGCAACTGGATTTGTGAACTTCAGTTCTGTAAGGCAAGCAATCTTTGGTTTAAAACTTACATAATATTGGCTTCCGCCAGAACTCTATGAAAAATATAGCCTCTCATGTTTCATACAGGGTACAAGCTAGCATTTATGTATTCTGTTGTTTTAGGGAAATGGTAAGAGTCTGATGTGAGAAATGCCATCATTGTTTTCAAATTGGTTTCAAACATTTTTCAGGACACTTTCAGATTTTATGGACACGCTGGACGAAGACAAAGATAGCATTTCAAATTTTATGTTTAAACACATGTGACTGCTGAAAAGACTGGTGGATGTTGCTTCTTAGTAAACAGCCTACCATTAACTGAAGTTGTTAAATTTCATTTCCTTAGTAAGACTCTCTTAACATTTAGTTTGTATTTTAATTCATGGTTACCATTATTTGGCTGTTGCAATTCCACCAACATTAACTTGATTTCACAACATTCTGAAAATAGTAATAAAATTCTTCCTTTTTACCTTTACAAGATATTTCAGTGACCATTAGTCCAGAATTGCAGATTCCTGGAGCCACTTCATTTATAAACACAGTGTACCTAAGCTAGAAAAAAATACTTAACTGTTGAATTCAGCAAGGATTGAACTATGCTGCATCATTAAGCTTGACAAAGGGATTTTCTGGAAGTCAACCAGCTTAATGCCTATTGAGAAACCTCTGTACACCTTCTATATGATGTAGAACTGTCTTGAATGTTGGTGTTGCAGCAGAACGTCATAGAACAAATATCATGATGTCTAATCTTAAAATCAGTTTCATATTTCTGTTCACTGAAAAGCCTATGTGCATGGAGGGGTGGGATAAATTGTATCCAAAGAGTATTCATGCTTCAAATTTCTTACTGAAAATCAAACCTTTATAATAACAAAATACCATCACATGATCACATAAAAATTCATATTCATTTTGTGTTGGTTATTCAGTAAAATGGCTTAAAAAACACAGAGAACTCACTCTTTAATAAAACCTTTCTGTCAAAGAGTGCAAAAATGTTCAGAAACTATAGTTTGGAGCAAGTCTTTAGAGGAATAGCTGACTACATTAGTGACATGCTAGGGCTGAAGAATGATTGTTTTTGCAATCTTCCCTTTAACCAGTTTTCGGGTTTATGTAAATATGTTAGAAAATTCTTCTAGTTCCTTACAAATGGTTCAGTAATAAAAATACTTGTTCTCCCAAAATATGCCTTTCGTGGAAACTCTCTCTAGAAAATTTACAGAGGTTGTTGGGTTTTTTTTAAATTAGCTTTATGCTGACACTACCTTTTCATTTTGTGATGCCGGGTCTCTGAACAATGGGTGTATTGATGTAAGCTGTGCTCCTAACAAAGGTGTTAAATTGTTCCATTGCTTCAAACTGTTGACGTATTTTATGCTGAGGCAAAATGAGTAGAAAATGCTTTCAAATCAGAGTGATTTGTCCCTTTTTGCAGGTGTGGATGGTTTAACAGATCGTTATCATCAAAGACTACAGAAATAGTTATTAATTTGGGGGCTGTAACAGTCATAATTTTCTCTTCTAGGTGATACACACTATCTTCAGAGAATTGTTGTCTGTACTAAAGCAAATCAAGTCATCCTACAAAGACAGCAGACATTTATTACACTGGTGTGCACATCTTCAGTACTTGGATTTCAGATGTTTGATGTCATTGAAGTTATCATTGTGCAAAGAGTTTTCAAATACAATTAAAACAGTAGAGATACATGGTGAGAACCAGACCTTTACAGTCACAAGAGTGACTCTATAATTTTCTCAAAGGGAGGTCTAAAGTCTAAAACTGTTCTTCGTCTTTCATCTAATGCTGCCACTAGTGCAAATTTCTTAAAATAATAACACATGATTTTCAACTATTTTTATATTCCTTTTTAAAAAAGATGTTCTTTGGTATAAGACTTTTAATTTGGGTTAAAAATCTTTGTCTCTCTAATATTTTCTCATATTCTTATATAAAAAATACAAAAACTTATTCACAGTTAAACTTCTCATTTAGCATTTGATCTCATACAGCTTCTTGGAGTGTACTTCCATTACTTCCAGCCCAACTCACTGACTCTCTTTGAAATTGGAACTAAGGTTCTGACTATAGTATTTGGATAGCAATTTATAACATAAATACAAGCCCAAATGACCATTTAAATTTAGAAAACAGATTTTACTTTCTCACCTTAGAGTTTCTGCTTCAACACATCATCACTTTTATTGTTTCATATGACATAGAGCCAAAATAAGTGAAGCATACAATGGTCAGAGTGGATTGAAAATAGATTTGACCGTTTGAACCAAAAAAGCCCTCAACTATTTATACCTTGCTCTTGTTTTTTGAGTAATGATAACTTTGGAATGGCTCTGGGTTATTTGATTTTCTTTTTCTTGAATCTTTTTAGTCTGTACATAAAATATTTGACAAAGATATGTTTCAAATACTGTATTGCATCTTTACCTGGTACATACCTAGTGGTATTAGAAATTTAGAAATTATAATAATTTTATTTTTTAAAAAAATTTAGAATTTCACTGTCTGTTTTTTCAATGTACCCACTAATGAGGAATATAGAATGCAACTGGACAGAATATTTTAGATTTGTTTTTTGCAGTTCTTTGGATTTATTTGTACAAGTTCAAACACATACAATGGGTTATAGCTATACCACAAATCACCCAAACTGACAATATGAGCCAAGATACAAACCACAGTCGGTGTAATATTTATGAAAATATCAGGGAGAAGGCAAGGCATTTGTAAAGAGGACTCACAGTTATTACACTGAAGGTGTTTATGCCAAAAGGGAAGCAGTTTTATAATATAAGTATCTTCATATCTCCCATTTAAATAATCAACATGAAGCTGAGTGTCTGATTGTTTCACCTTCCATGGTAGAATTTTTCGTAGGCTACATGAGATCTGTGAGATAGAAAGGGTGTAAACCATAGTATTACCAAAGCATTAAAGTTGGAGAAGACTTCAGCTTCTTCTGCCTGTCAGTGGTAGATCTTTTGAAGACCTCCAATTATATATTTTACAATCTGTTCCAGGGCTTGGCTAACCTCAAGATTAGAAAGTGTTTTCTAATGTCTATCCTTTTTTATATGCAATTTAACTTGTAACCTATCCACTGTAACTCTGGAAAACAATCATTTCCCTTACTTGCAAATGTTGGAAGACTATATTAGTGCCTCCTTTCAGCTTTTGCTTCCATAGGTTGACAAGACTTGTTTTTTCAAGATCTGCTTCATGTCATACCTTCTTGAGCCCTGTCTTAACTCTTACACTCTACCAGACTGCCTCCAACTGAACTGAGTCTTTCCTAGGTTGCAGTACCCCAAACTTGAAACACAATCCCAGCCAAAGCTTTCTGGTGTAAAGACATACTTTAGGTATGTTTCAGATTCTCACCTTCTTTGTTATCTCATTATTTTTTTCACATCTCATGTAATTGTAGACATTTGATTAACACATGATCCACTTTATCCCTCAAACATCTTCCTGAAGGCCTATTGTCCCGCCAGGTTTTAAATGCAGTATATGATCTGCTCATTATTCCTGAGTAAGCGTAGATCAGTTTCAATCTGAGAGGTCTTTCAGGGTGATAATAAGCAGGCTATGCTGACTTACATGTTCTGTATTCAAGAAAGAATGCAAAGAATACTTCGCGAGTAGGATGTGTTCACACGTTCTTATTCTCTGAATGCCTTTGGATGTGTCAATATGTTTGAACGCTTTTCTCTGGATGTCTCAACTTCTCATTCCTCTGAATGTCTGTTGGCATATAGTACTTTATCTCTTTGTCTTAGTCCTGTGTTGCTGTTGTCTTCCTTCATAATTTCATTTATTTCTCACTTTCTGTATACTTTCTTGTTGTGCTTCAGATCATCTGTATGTTTATGATTCAGGCAGTTTAGCATAGAAGCAGTTTGTCTGTCAAAATCAGTTTTATCGTAATAGAAGCTACGGCCCAGGTGCAAAGAGGATCTCCTTCCTACATGGGTCATTCTGCATAATTTACCTTTATTTCAGACAGTATAAAGTATATACATCACCACATCCACTGCAACATCCAGTCTGTAAGTGAAACAAGGTATAAAACTATAAAGGAATGTTTATGTACGAAAGAGAACAACTCGCCAAAAGCACTCACAAACATTCCTTTTTATCTGGAGCTCCAGAAGCCCTGGGGAAACTCACAGAACTACTGCCAACCTTAAGTGGAACCAGGATATCTGACAGTCTAATGCGCCTTTTATTTTCAGTTTCCTTACAATCTTCAAGAATTTTAGTTTCACTAACTGTTATTGAAAATATCATACAAAGTAAATTTATCCTTGTATTTTCTAAAGCATAATGAAATATAAGATTTCATAAATGGCCACCTCCTCAGTGAAACATGATGTAGATAATCAACAAAGGGAGTAAGGCTGGAAACACTGTCTTTCCAAATGGAAAGATGAGGTAGGTTTAAATGAAGTGAAAGTGCCTGCTCAGATCTGAATCCCTATTCATGCTGACTTTGTAGATAAACCAGGTCATTTGAAGAGGACTGTAAGAAATAATTAAAAGCAATTTCTCATAAAGACTGAACCTCCTCGATGAGCAGAGTTGGTCCTATTTTAACCTTCATTATGCTTTCCTTCTCCTTTTCTTACACTAATTACTGATCCTGTTCCACTTTCTCACTTAAAGGCAATGTACACAGGCACTCTCCACTTAGAATACTTTGGGCATTTTTCAAATACAAACACACAGCACTTAATATTAATGATATTAGATGATGATGTGGTCCTTAGACCTTATGGTGCACTTTTCATATGCAATTAAATAGTAAGAAGATGTATACCCAGATTCAGCATTACTGTGATATTTTTTCAGAAATGTTAGAATGTAAGCAGGTGAGTTTGACATGACCATTACTGAAGTCTGAGAGGGTAACATCAGTCATTCAAACTAAACTGTAAGACAGGTTTGTTCTTTCTTTGAATCTCTACAGTTCAACACTCTTTTTTATGAAAAGGTTTTATATAAAATCTAAATTAAAACTTGTTATGAGCATGATTCAGATACTAATTTAGATAAACTGCCAAGGCTTTGGAGAATTAAGGTTCTTTCTAGTCAGAGATCATAGTTTTGTTCCATTGCTCTTCATCATAGCACCAATATAGAGAACTCATTATCCAGGCAGAAAGTATATTGGGCAAAGTTTTTCAGAGGAATATCCATTTCTTGCCTGTTTCTATTAGAGATTAATTGAGTATCTCCAAGTGTTACTCTTTACTTCTTGCTTTTATGCTCCTTACTGTTTAAAAAAATATATATTAAGAAAATGTATTCAGCATCAATATTTTCCAGTATGTGTAGACAACATTTGGCCACATTTACATGACCTCTAAAATTTTTATTTCCTATGAAAGTTTTTATAGAGAACTCATAAATCTTTAATCTGTCCAAAAGCACTCCAGCTACATTAGCTCCAAAGAAAATGTAATGCTATAACCTAATATGGGTTCCAAAGCGCAAGTACAAGGTAGGGCAGTTACTGTAGTTCGGAAGTAGTGAACTGAGTGCATCCAGAGTTTAAGAGGCATGCACACAAAAAGTCTGAGAAAAGGGCTGTTTGTAACTGATTTCACAGCTTGGATAGAGCCACCGTGAAAAGATGATCTGAACAGAAATAGGACCAATAAAGAAATATTGCTGTGACAGGAAAAGCAACTAAACAACTAAAAAGAATGTCTTGAGACAACTATGAATCTTTGTCTTATAATAAAAAAAAAATGTCTCTAGTGCTATGAGCATTTAAAAAATCAGATTTTTTTTTTTTTTAATCAGAAGGCAGACTTCTCTGGAAATGGACAATTACTGAAACACACAGAACTTAACTTACACATAGATGTGGAAACACAGCACCCTGAACATCAGATAAAATATGAATTTGATTTCTTAGACAGAAATACTTAGGGCACTAATCAAAGATGTCATTCTACCTAAGCGCTTCTAATCTGATAGTGAAATTCTGTCAAAATTTTAGTCAGGTTTGCTGCCCCTCAGAATTTACTTTCATGCTTTGTTCTGTCTGAGAAGTGCTTTAACCATTCTTTCTGTGATTAAAATATTACAAGCTAATTCTCACTAAAAGGAAAGTCAAAAATCATACTAAAAACGTATGTAGAAATGTTTGACATATCTCAATCAGTGGGAGCATAAACCATGAAGTACATGCAATAGAATTTTGTCCTGGGAGAATGTCTGCAGGATGAAAATATGGATTTTTCTAAATTATGAGGAAAAAGGAAAACACAAAATTATAGAATTTCTTAAAACACTCAAGTAAACTATTGCTTTTAAAATCACACTTTGAAGGTTGTGCTTCCATATGATTTCAAAATCAAAGCAAAAATAACAAAATTCTCTTTTCATAGAAAAAAGTGTCAAAACTTGACAAAAAAATCCAACTTCCCCCAAAAAAGACCCAAACAAACAAAACCAAAAAAAATACCAACACACAAAAAACCTCTCCACTAAATGAAATAACTGAAAATCCTTGCACTGATCAAAACCCTAGGTTTTGTGTGAGTACCACATCTCAAGATTTCCGTTTGCTTTTCTGATGATTTCCAAAAAAAAGATGTGGGCCAGTACTTGCTACCAGATACTTTCTTCACGAATATATGGTACTACTTCACTATGAGCTCTTGAAGTTTAGCGGAAGCATGGTTTTCAGACTCCTGAAGACTCCTAGCCTGTAGGAGGTATGCAGGAACAATCAGAAGAAGAGGGGTGATCTTATGTCTAAATTCAGTAGAGAATGGAGTGATGCTCAAGTTGCTCAAAACCAGCTTAACTATTAGAGAATGTAAAGACAGAAAAATATTTATTACATCTTTTTATAAGCAAAGTTTAAAGTACTTGCTGAATGACAAGAGTTAGTGAAGAAAGGACAAAAATAAAGAAGTGAAAATTAAGACTATACTTGATAACAAAGATCTTCCTTAGCTGCATCACAAACATCTAAGACCTTTCCCAGCTGGTGCACTTTATTTCACCCTCCATCATGGTTGGCATGCCTTAGAGACTTCTTAGAAATGCTTGTCTGCTCCTTCTAGTGGCTCTTTCCTTTTCTTCTCCTCCTAATACCCAGAGAATGAAAGGCTTTGTACTTCTGTATATGCTCCTTCTGACATCAGAATATCCACTTTTAACTACACTCTGTAGAATCACTCCAAATGACAGGTTGGTAGGACATCTCATGGTAGCACAGACGATAAATCTCTTACTTTTTTTCTTCTCAAGTTACTTCTTTATCACCACCTTTGTTTTTAATAGCAAATCTTCTTATCTATGTACTGCAACCTTCTAAATCCCTAGCAATAAACCTATATAAATGTTGTAGGATCAGCTGGGCTCATAACATTCACTCCTGTTTGAGGTTCATATAAGAAAGCAAACACAGTACCACACACAGTGAACATGGGGGTGAGTGCTTGCTTGATGAGTTACATCAACATTCACACTGTTAGCCGTAAGGGAATCCTTTATGTGACATCAATTCCTTCCATAGATCTTTCACCTCTGTCCAAATCCATTTAAAAAATAAGAAACATGATCTAGTTCTACAAAATTTGTGATTAATCATTTTAGTCAGCATTCATCATGCCTAAAATGTTATCTAGCAACAAAGATTGACCCATCTGAAACATACTTTCAGGTTCATATAAGTTTTGGAGCAACATAATTTCTCACTTTATTGCTGAAGTTTTATGTGAAGTTACAATGTTATGAGCTTTTAACCATAACAGTTAGTCCACCTTCAGTTAGCCACCTTCTGTTAGATGCTTAAACTCTCTAAATATCACAGTGTACTCTGCATATTCCAAGCCCCAGAACCTTCTTGATCTTTCCTTTTCTTGGAAAGGGAGACCCTCTGGTGATGGATAAAGGAACTGAAATAGTAAGATTTGCTCATTAGTTTAAATGTTTTCCCTACGGCCAGGTAGTTAAGGTAAGAGGAGGAATTGGACTGACCATGATGCTGGGATTGTGAAAAGCTGTTTGCCAGCATGCATGGGAAAAGTGCAGGAGTTAGAGAAAAATGAACATGTAAAGTAATCATTCAACCCTTTCTTAATATACTTTTTAATCACATAGGCAAAGAGTTATTATGTTTCCTAGTTGTTTTGCTTTTTTTTTCTCTCCTGGCTTTTGAAACTATTGTATTCTCTTAGCATCTTTTCTTTGTATGTTTAAAAAAGTACTGTAAACTGTTCCAGATAAAATTGGCTGAGTATGGGAGTACTGTGATTTTGTGGAAGTTCAATGGCATAGTATTTACACATGGACATAAGCTAATGAAAACATATACCGTATGAGACAGGAAAAGACTGAAAATGAGAAGGGGAGAACACTTAAATAAACTGTGAATTTCTTGCATCTGTTGAACTGCTTCCCAACACATACAAAGTAAATGAACGAGCATACTGCATGCATCAGCACTGGTTCATCTGCAGCTGTGTATATCTGGAATGTGACTGCTGGGGCTGCTGTTCCTGGCACAAGTGCTGCTACTATAGCTGTTGCCATTACTGTAGCTATGAAAGTTTTCCTGTATCTCTTTGACAACTTGATATTAGGAAAAAATTCTTCACTGAAAGGGTGATTGGCCATTGGAATGCGCTGCCGAGAGAGGTGGTGGAGTCATCGTCCCTAGAGGTGTTTAAAAGCAGATTGGATGAGGCACTTAGTGCCATGGTTTAGATGACGAGTAGGTGTTGGTGTTGGGTCATAGGTTGGACTCGATAATCTCAAATGTCTTTTCCAACCTTGTGATACTGTGTGTGATTGCCTCTTGTCATATTACTGCACTACCTGACAGAGAGCCCCTTCTTTCCCAGCTTTCCTGTAAGTGCCCTTTAAGTAAAAAAAAAAAAGAAAGAAAATCATGGGATCATGGAATTAATAGTTTCTAAATTCCATAATTTACATTGCAATATCTCAAATCCGTGCTGCCAGCATTGTGTGATCTATCCTAAAATATACAGTAGGTCACAGTGACATCATGGCACAGTAGAGCTAATAATCATTCTCTGACTCTGGTATATGAAAAACTGTATAATGTTCTCCCTCTATCAGTTTCAAACTCTGTCTCCACAAGTTTTATAGGTAGATTATACCCATTCAAAGAAGTGTACTTGCTAGCACTTGGGTTACAGTATTTACACTAACCAGAGCTATAGCCATCTCTTCCTTCTTTGTAGAACTGAGTGGTGCATGAGTGTCTCTTCTCACATAATACAATACCAAGTTTATCACTGCATAGTTCCTACTATCACATTGTAGCTGCAGCTAGCCAAACATCATTTTCTTTCATTCATCTGACTCATTTGTATACGTTTATCCAACAAGGAAGTAAAAGCACATGATGCTAGTCTTTCCACAGTTTTCCTGCGCAACCAAATTAATCTATGTATCTTAGTTTTCTTATTTTCAAACAGGCTTGCTTCATGATCAGCATAGAAGATTCATGCTTCAACTGCTCTTAGGAATCTGGCAAGAGAAAATCTCGTGAAAATGCAGAATATGAGTTCACGGAGTAAGGATGAGCCCAGTTGAATTTGTAATTTTTGGATGCTACTATCCTGTCAACCTTTCAGCTATGAAGAACCATATGTATCAATTTGAATCTCGAATAGGCTTCTGCCATAAAGGATGGAGTGTACGCATACGTAATACTTTTTAGTAAATACCTTACTGCGCTGCAGCTAGCAGTACTGAAATATATTAACAGTATCCAATCTGTCAACAACCAGATAGCTGTGAACTTTTGTGAAAAAAAATAACAAGTTTTCTCTCTATGGAAGAGTACTACTTGTTCACGCTCTTCTTATTTTAGGTAACTACGGCTCCTGTAAAGATGCACCTCAGTTTCTTTTTGTCAGGAAAAGTACAAATGGATCTTTCCTTGTGTTAGTTGCTATTGAAAACTCTAAGGAGTTCTGAAGCATTACCAAATAAAACAACAAAAGTATCATCAGTACGTTTTTAATTACAGTTACCACTGAAATCTTTAACTGGTTCCTGACAGCCAAATTGAGAATGAACTGGAACATATGACAGGTAGAGGCGTTTCTGCTGAAAGAGAAAATCAAACAGCTATTTATCTACTCTGCCTGGCCTCTCAGAAAATCCTTTTGTTGTGGGATTCCTATGAACTGAAGGATACCAGGTATTAATTGCTACCAGGATGGCATACTGGTGGCAATATCACACAAAATGATACTCCCTGGCTCCCATGCATGACCTCATTCATCAGCTGGAGAACCACGAAGTCATCAGCAAGACTCACTCACATTTTAGTGTCTGATATGGACAGTGTAAAAGTCCGACAGGTGTAGGCTAAGAGAAGGCTATCATGGTCTGAACATAGTGATACAACCACTGAGTGTTGCTGTACCAGACATGTTAGAGCTCTGATTTAAATTGAGCTAGTGTCGAAGGCAACCAAGTAGTATGCTACAATTGACATTGCAAATGCATTTTTCTTAATTCCTTTAGCAGCAGAGTGCAGGCTACAGTTTACTTTCACATGGAAATTTGTCCAGTAAATCTGCCTTGGGGTGGATGCAGAGCCTACGTCTTCACCTGAAAAAACCACAAACTTTCCTAGGCTTTGTGGGATTCTGGAGAATGCATGTTTCAGGTGTAGTTATATTGTGAGTCCTGTGTATCAATTAACCCAAAAAAAGACCCTTTTTAAGTGGGGCCTTGAGCAACAACAGGCCTTTGAGCGTAACAAACAGAAAATATCTTGCATGGTAGCTCTTCAGGCCTTTCTGGACAGGACCAGTTGTGCAAATTGTGTTCTACACTGCATCTGGGAGGCATGATCTCACCTGGAGACTCTGGCAGAAAACTTCAGAAGAAACCAAAAATCGAACATTAGGATTTTGGATCTGGGGATATCAAGGATCAGGAGCCCACTACACCCCTATGGAAAAAGAGATAGTAGCAGCATATAAGAGAGCTTGAACCATTTCAGAAGTTGTTGGTACAGAAGCATACCTCCTCTTGGCACCACGATTGCCTGTGCTACACTGGGTGTTCAAAGGAAACATCCCCTCTACACATCATGCAAGCAGCACTACATGGAGTAAGTGGATAGCGTTGATCATGCAACAAACTCGACTGGGAAATCCCCACCACCCAGGAATCCTGGAGGAGACTATGGACTGGCCAGAAGACAGAGATTTTGCAGCATTTCCTGAGGAGGTGGCTCATGACCCAGAGGCAACAGCATATACTGAAACCATCAGAGGTGGAAAGTTGCTGTAGGAGGTCCCACGTGACAAGTCCCTGCGGCCACTGAAGGAGAAGGTGAGTCAAGTAAGTTTTCAGAAGCGAAAACCATCCAAATAGCACTAGACATTGCTGAATGAGGAGTGGTCAGTACTCTAAATTGTCTCTGGATGATGGATAATACCCTATGGAGGTGGCTAAAGCAGTGGAAGAAGACTGATTGGAAGTGGAGAGGTGAACTCATCTGAGCTGCCACATCGAAGCAGGACATCACTGCTTGGGTAGAAAGCATGGCTCTAGAAATACAACGTGTAGATTCTCACATGCTCAAAATCTGATTCACTGAAGAATTTCTAAGCAATGAACAGGTAGTCACGGTCTATTCGATTAGTTTATATCTCCACAATGGCCTCTGGCTAAACTACATCCCACTATGGATCAATATTCACTTTAATTTACGGTGAATATCTTCCAGAAAGAGTTACCTGAAATATTTTTCTGGACTAAAGGCAATATCACAATTGTAGTATATTACAGATGTAATCATCGGGAAAGAATACCACAACTGGGTATCATTGGGACTGCTGAATTCCATTGTGAAAATAAATCATGATCATTGTCTTCATAATATAGAAATAGGCCTTCCAAGTTACTATTCTGATGCATATCCTTGAAGTATGATGCACATCTTGGTATTGCTGTATGCTGTGGACAGTCAGCCTGCTTGTTAAAAATCAGAGAGGGAGCCAGAAATATTGTACCACACCCTAAAGCCAAGACAACACAACCACAAACAAGTTCCAAAAGAACTTTATTTAATTTTTTCCTTTTCCTCCCACTTCAAAATTAAACCCATCTTTCCCACCAGGCAGGTCTCCAGAATGTGTATACAGAAATAATTTCTGTATGCATTCTTTGACTTCTCAGCTTAAATAGTTGTCATTGATCAATTCGGTTCAGTGTCTCAATTCCCCTCCTGCAAAATGGAGATACTATCCTCTCTGAAACACACAGCAGATATTAAGATGACTGATTATAACGTACATCAGTTTCCAGCAACATATGTAAAGACAACAGAGAATATTGCAAACCAACCATGTGTATCAGAAGGAAGTGTCTGATCCAGACAATCTTACCTCAAATCCGTACTTTTCAGATGTGCAGTTTGTATAACAGTTTTGTTTAATGAGAAAACTGAAATATGAAATGAAATCATTAACATTTAAACCGACTTTCTCAGTAGACATTTTATCTCTCATCCTTTGGCTGTGCTGTTTAATATGTCCATATGCATTGGCTATTTCCCAAGGGCTTGGAAACCAGCTGATGTAATGCTCAACTAAACCTTGGCTTTTAAGCAAACTGAAAGCCAATTTCTTCCAAAAGTAAAGAAACTTATAAAAACATGATACTAATCAAGCACCCAAAAATGTGCAGGACAGCTAGACAACTGTGTTGGTTAATGGCTTGCAGATACCAATGTAATATGTTAATATACAGGTTATTCAAGCTTACCTTCTCCTGTTTAATACGGTATGTGATAAGACCTCAGAAGCAGTGCGTACCAGCATATTTTCAGCTTTCCAAAACAAGCTTCTTCAGTGCAGTTTGTTTGAAATCCTGAGTCTGAGGCCCTTTTCCTCTCTTTTTCCACTGTACAAGACAACAGAAATTGGGTTCCAGACCATAAAAATTTCATGCCACAATAAAGATGGCAATGTTAGAACCCAGACAATACCCATGTCCAATAAATCATTTTTCTAACCCAAGAGAAAAAATTAACAAGAAGGTTCTTGGCCAGAACTATGAAGTTTGAACTACACTGGATTTTCCCTCTTGCTTTTCTGTCTTCATCTGAAGCACAATGTGATATTCTGTCATTTTGAAATCAAGACTGAGTTCTCAGATAGTTATCTAAGTTATTTAAGATGTTTTGAGTAGATGCTGGGCTTTGCTCTTGATTTGCACAACCTCTGATAAAATGAGATTCAATCAGTGTTTGTACTCCATGAACCAATATAGTTGAAATTAAATAAATTACAATACCACACACGTAAATGATACCTGGAATTGGCAAGTCATTAAAGACAGGGACTGAAACCAAAAATCCTTTTAATACAGTGGGAGCATTGCTATCAAAAGTGATGCCATGGGGATATAGTCCGTAATGTTAACAACAATAAACCAGTTAATGCTGTTGCAGAAAAGAAATCCAAACCATTCACTTTGGTCAGGTTCCAACAGCATATTCCTTACCTATCAAAGATTACATGATACAGTGCTGTTTAGGGATATTATTATGTTCAAAATGAGCATACATTCTACTTTAAGTAAGTATAAAATAATTTATGTACATCACTAGGACGAAATCACAACTCCAGAAATAAAGATGTAACTCCCAGGTCTAAATGTTGAATAAAAATACATCACAAGCAAATTAGTCAGGTCTGTCAAATCAATTTACAACTCAACAATACTGAGAAATACAGATGTTTTTTATTTCTGAAGTATTAATCTTGTAGACACTAAATTGTTCTTAAAAAAATATTTTCTTGTGCCCTGTAGCTTTTGACAGACTTGTGTTATCTCCTGTGTAAAAACTGTGGAGTCCATCGGAAAGGCCAGCTTCAATATTAAATTAAATTTATCAGTTACTCATCTCCAAATTTCTTGAAGTTGTGCGGAATGTGACTGTGTTTCCATCTACTGCTCCACAAGTAAATAAAGAAACATCTATTAACATTTTGGATTACTGTCCTTATCATTGTATTTACTGTCCTGGGGGACCTTTAAAATATTTTCTGTTGCATGGTCTTACATTGCATGCCGTCAATCACTAATTATGTTCCTATTATCTCTAACTTCTTCCAAATTCGTGTTCAAATCTTTTTGTTATCACAAATATACCAACAGCAGCCAAGATTTCATTAACATTTTAGACAAAAGAATCCAGATGTCAAATTTTACAGACTCTAGAGTTAGAATCCTTTTAAATATCATGTCTCATAAGCATGTGTGCAAATACTGTGCAGAACTGACCCATGGGAAAAACAGGTTTTAGTTGTTCACTCCAACAACATAAAATGAGCTCTGGGAATACCTTCAAGGCAAAGGCATCTGTCATCTCTTTTTGTGACAAAACATTCCTGTATGCTTCTCCAAAGTACAGGCTTATTGCAAACCTCACATTCCCACACTTCTGAGATATTGGGTCACTTCTAAGTATTTTTGGGTTCCAGCTCCAATATAAACCTACAACTTGTTATGTGTTAAGGTATCATATGTAACACATTGTCTTACTGGAAGCTCACTGTCCTGCCTGTTAGAGCCACAGTTTCCTAAATGGCAATGTGAAAGGGCGCTCTTCAACCCACACCAGAGCCATAACTCCCGCCTTCCATAATGGAAGGAGGGAGGAGTGGAGAAACATGAGCCAGCCCAGTACTAAAATTTTATCTCTGTGTCTGCCCGCTGCTTCTCATGGGATAAGGAATGGTCCCCACTGTCTGTGAAACTGGTGAAAATAGCCTGCTTGTCTTCAGGAGCTAGAATTAAACATGCATTTGCATATCCATTTTGCCCTGTAACTAGACATAAACTGAGAGTGTAATATTGTAAAGACTGTGCTTACACGAGTCATGAACTATTAGATGCTGCGAAGTAGTGTGAAGGGATGGCAGTGGGATTCACACTCTCTTCTTGTCTTGGGCAACTAAGCACAAAACTTGCCTGGGCGTTCTTACTTGCTTGCTGAGAAGTAAAGATCTTAAAACAAGAATCCTCATGGCTTTAACTTGTGAGTAGTTGAAACACAGCCAGCACAGTTCTTCAAAAGTCATTATTTAAAAATAGTCTGTGGGAAAGCCCCGAACAAAATAAATATTTTTTTTATTTGTAATATCTGTTGTTTGGCATGGAGAGGATAGCAGTTGGTACAGAAAGTGCCTCAGAGGATCTGTCTTATGGATTACATCCTAATAACACAGCTTTGAAATCTTTGTTCCTTTGGGCTGGAAAACAAATAGGTGAGGCAACAATGTTTACTTAGGACCAGGTTCCACCTTTCTAACTCCCATTTACTAATACCTTCACATTTCCACTGGAGTAAAGATTCGCAGACTGCATCAGTCACTTCAGTGCTCTTTCCACAAAGGAGGCATGAGTTTCTCACTGTACCCTTGCTAAGCAGATTGGCTAGTCCAGCTGTGACCACACTAATAGCCTTTTTGCTTGTAGGCTTTGAGAAGAATAGTGCTGCTGCCCCAGAACCAGTGCTGTGCAGTTCGTCTGTTGGCAGCAGCGCAAAGGGAAGGGAAAGTTTTTGGCACACTCTTATTCCCAGCCCTTCCCTGCAGCCCACTTTTTTTTGGCCTCTCAGTCCCACAGTTACATTAAAGCTATATATTCCATGCTTATTAGGCATGGCTAAACATGTATTTTACAAACAAAATATTTTAGGTGGTGTTCAGCACCAGACAGGTAGGTTAATTATATTTTCATCTAGTCTTCCTCTCTGAAATAAACCATAAAGTCTTCCAAATTAATTTAGTGAGTTCTGGTGAGAAGCAGCAAAGCAATTACACAGCTGTTTCTGCATGGACATCAGTTATGCTAATTAGGCAAATATTTTATACTTTTAGAGAAGCTGAAGCAGTTATAACAGTTGTCTTACTCCTAAAGACAATATTTGGAGCAATAATGGACTCAGAAAAAAAAACTCTACGTAACATAAAGGTAAACAAAATATTTTTGCCTTGCAGAAACTGTAACAAAGAGATTGTTCTGGACAGGAGGAAAGAGGCTAAAAGGAAGGAGATGTTAAGTTCTGGTTACCTTCATCAGTCAAATAATTCCCTAAAAAGCCTTGAGCACTACATCTGAGATATTTTTCTCTAAAAGGTTGGAAACCTCTAGAACAAAAATGTGCAAAATGGCAGACAACTAATTTTGCCACTCTTCATTTTTTATGTACCTGGCATTGGTCTGCTGCACATGAGGAGCTGGACTTAGATCTCCAGCCTGCTGTGGTTCAGCAGTGTTGTTTCTTTTTCCTGGAAAAATCACATGAAAACTAATCTTGAAGCCAGCAATCTCTCTGTTAACTCACTGAACTCCAAAGCAGAACTTGCACATACGCAGTGGATTGTGAGATTACTAAAATGGAAACCAGCAGCTTGGCTTTAGAGAATCCCTTATTTTTATGGCTCTATCTATATATCCTGACTTTGGTGGCTATCCTGTGTTTAAATGTTAATTTTCCTCACTAAGTTCTTGCTAGAATTTCTCTCAAAAACTTAAAATAATTTTAGCTTCAGTGAAGTTGTCAGAGGAAATTATTTGATAAAGTATCTCATGTTTCTTTGTTATGCTTTGGATTATTGTAGTTTGATGTTCAGTTCTGTTTGTGGTATGTGGGCTTTGTATTTACTGTAAGTACATTCCTTTCCAGTTCAACCTATTTTTTATATATTTAGACCAATTTTTTGCCATCAATAGGAAGATGGTTTTCAGGGGAGAAGTGTAGAGTAGGCGGAAGAAGACCATAGTTTGTAAAGTGTTTTTTTATGGCCCACAACTTTGAACTAAAGGCTTATCTGCACCACTCAAACTGCTTTTCTTTGGTTAGGAGCCCTTAGCAGTATGCATTATTTTTCAGAGCACCTTGGAATTCTACTTTGGAAAACATTTCCTCCTCTCTTCCTCTTTTTCCTCACACACACACAATGGCAACTTTCAACAGAGTTGTGACAATTATATCACCATGAAGAAACAATCTGTGCTAAGAACTGCACTGTAGCAATTATGCATGCACATGTGACCACTGATGACTTCACTATTCTGTCCATTCAGTGAGACATCAAAAACCTGTGAAGTCAGAAACAGTTATATTGGGTCGCACCACCAGTTCATCTTCTTCATTTTCTTATTTCCACCAACAGTCAAGAAACAGAATAAGAATAGATTGCGAGCCGGATGAGGTCTCTCCTCATAGACATAGTTTCCAAAAATCAATTGATTGAAGACTTACACATCTGAAGACAGACATGTGTTTTCATATGAAATTTAATTCAAATATAAGGTTGATACCTTTAAGGAAGCAGTGAGAGACAAAGGGGTACACAACACATCTATACATCATTGCTAGAAAACCTTTTGGCCAGATGAGTAGATTTTTTACCTGCAATCTAACTGTGTTGTTCTTGATTTCCTTCTTTATTTTTTATCTTTGTTTCCAGAAATACATATGACATAGGGTGATTTTTGATAACTACTTTGAGATTGATTTACAGCTTAAGGCCTGGCTGTTGAAGCTCTTTACTTGTGGATCATCGTTCCCTGTGTGGTTGAATTTTTTTTCAGAGATCTTTTCTACATTAATCTACAGACATCAGGACCAGACTGTGCTCTAATCAACAGCTCCCTTATGTGAATCCTTGCAGAAAGGCATTCCTTCTCTCCAGCCAAAAATAACGGCATCTTATGAAAATAGTTGGTTATCTTAATACTTTTGCATCCAGTGGCAGAAGTAGAGGCCCTTGAAAAAAAGCTCTTTGTTAAATTATGGTAAGATCTCTCTGTTTGACATTAATGGTACTGTTTTATGCAAAACCCAAAAACAATTACAATAAGGGCATTTTCATAAGGTTGTTCATCATATGTCACACAATATGAAGAAAAGTTTGTCATTGGCATGTAATTATGATGCTGCTCCTTTTGGTGGCTGCATATTTCCTCCAAGCCACCAAATCTTACACAAATCTTTTGTCTTGGAGACAAAAGCCTAGACTTATGCTGTTCTATTCCAGTTCTCATTAAATGCTCTCAGAGTAGTTTTGATTTCAGAAATACGCTGTATTTCTCTAGAGGCTGAAAAACTTTCTTGTTTAATAATACCATTTACTACAGTACTATTTTTTAAAAAAAACAATCACAGGACCCAAACTTTACTCATTCTTACAACTCCCTAGCATTTCCTCATATTTTCTAAATGGATAAAAGCAACCATTCAGATACTGTTACCCTTACTAGAACTACAAAATAATGCAGGACATACAGTAGGCAGGTGAGCCAAAAGCCACCAACTTGTTTTCCGATGCATCTTGCAGCCTTTTTGGTGCCATGAAGACAGCAGAGGTAAACGCAGTTCTCTTGCTAGAAAACTGGCTGGAGGCTTTGTGTTATTCAGTACTACTTTTCTCAAAAGCTATTGTCCAGAAGACATAAAAATTCCCTCCAAGAGGCTTTGCTTCTCTTAACTGCATCATATATTTTAGAGACCCATTAGCGAAACTCTATAATTGCAAAGTACTGTAGACCTTCTAGGATCTTGATAATATGCATTAGCTGTTCACTGAGCCTGGACTGTATTTCACAAGGGCCATGCAGCAGTGGACTATTTAAAAGAGAAAACAGATCCATAAAAAAATGGTGTCCTTTTTTTTCCGCGTATATTATTTTAAACATGATGTTATAGAGAAAACACAGTATGAGTTCAGTTTGGATGTCCAGACGATTTTATACATAGGACTTATACTTCATTTTATTAACTGACTACAAAAGACTTCCATTTAAGTACCATTACCATAGCACATAGTACTTGTACTTAGTAAAGCAATAAATGATGCGGTTTTATCTTTCACCTTTATTTTTGCTTGAGAAGCCTCAGTGATTACTAAGTGCACAGTAGCTTATGACTGCTTTTCACTCACACTTTCCAAAGATTTCTGTAAGGAATCCATCAATGTGGTTTCAGTAATTCAGTGGTAAAAATGTTGCTCCCAGCTCATTGCATCATTTCATCCAACTGTATTCTCTAGAGAATGTCTACTTTTTGCAGACATGATTCTCATCTGTGTTCTTCAGATACTTAAGACAGGCAACAGCATGTGCTTTCTTCTGCTTCTGAAAACAGCACTGAATGACGATGAGTAGGCATACACATACACTCATCTCTCAGTTTTAACCATCTAAAGGACTACTAGAGGTTTGATTAGGTTACTGTCAAACAATGCAGTGCTTTAGATTATCAACTTTGTTATTTCAGAAAACTAATAGAGTTTTCAGGACAATAGTTTTGATAGCAAGGACCAGAAAAGAAGTATATACAGAAGTGATGTTACTATCCAGGTAGTTTGGGGTTTGGGGATTTGGCTTTTTTGTACTTTTTTTTCCTAAACTAAATACCTGAGCTCTGCCACTGCAAGGAGGTACACCTGGGAAATACATATATTAGAAAGGGCTCCAATATGTCATCCAGGATTACAACACCTTAATAACACCTTCAAAGTGTTATCAAATTTCATAATAAAGAACTATGTCAGTGAGCAAGTCTGTGAAGGGGTTTTATGTTTTCTTTTTTCCAGGAACAAGCAAACAGAAGCTTAATAACAATGAGAGAATGCTGTAATTCTTGCTTTCCTTAGCTCACCAGACTGCTAGGTAGGTCATTCCTCAAGGTAATGGATGTTTTTCTTCAGTTGGAAACTACCAGAAACCCCTTCTGCTCTCCTCATTTAATGTGTTTGGAGCGCACATTCTTCTGACTGTTCTTCAAAAGATGATGCTTACAGAACACGGAGTTTATTGGAATAATAACAATAATAATAATAATAATAATAATAATGCCTTGAACATACGTACAAAATCTGAAATCTTAACACACTTGCAGTAAACTGCAATTTTTGTGTTATGTGGATGATAGGATCTGTTAGCTCTAAACTGGTTGCTGATCACTTTTCTTTGCTGTGACTGGGTAAAACGAAATACTATTATTCTTTTCAAGATTTCTGGGTTTGGTTGGTTGGTTTTTTTGCTAGCATGCCATGCTTAGACAAACATACAGGAAAAAAATAAAGAGGACAAAGACCCTAGAAAATAACTTCCTCTGATAGAAAACAATACTGCCACAAACTTCTCAATACAAGATGAATTCAAAAGACCTGAAGTCACTAATGTTGCTTGTCAGGTCTGCTGTGAAAAAAAGGTGTCAGCTGTTATGAAAACAAAAGTATATAGTATAAGGGGCCTCTGGGTGGTGAAATGTCACTCTAAGTGCTGCTTTCAGAGCAACAAGTTAGCTGTTGATGAAAAGTTATGACAGAGGTCCTGGCTGTAAGCTTTATTTCAAACTGAGCCAGGAATTCTTAGTAGTTCTTAGTCAGAGCAGTTTGCAGGAGGAAAGGGAAACAGAGTGTCTCAAGTTTCTGAAGAATTTATGTTTGTTTAGTATTTTAGGTCACCTGGTTTTGCTTAAAAATTACAAAAGAAAAATCTGCCTTAGAGCAAAGAGGCAACACTTATTCCTTTCGTGGCACTGACCTCTAGTATGAAAATTGTGAGTGTACCGCTGAAAGGGCACTACTTGAAATGATAAGGTTAGATGGTTTTCTGGTAGGAACCTCTAAATTTGATGCTTTAAGTGGTTTAATAATATTGCTTAATGGAGGTATTAAATGCAGTTATAAAACTATCAGAGACTTACAGAGAGGTTGGGAATCTGGTTTTGAGAGACTGAAGCACTGAAGTGAACACAGCTATGCTGTTTCAGCCACAGATACTGTGTCACAGTTACAGAAAACAAAACAGAAAAAAGGAGGCAACTGGAGTATTGCTAATGCTGTTATTGACTATGGAAAGACAGGAGGCCTCTGAAGAAAGCGTATACTCATTACTTGCTTTAAATCAATGATGTTTAGAATCTAGTCCATCCAAACAGGTTGATTCTGAAATTCTATCGACTTTGCATGTGGGAAAGGAGCGCAAGCACTTGAAAATGGAAGAATGCTATCAAGAAAAGAAAAAAAATGTCATGCCCTGTTCCTTGTTAATCCATAAACGGGTGCTCTGTATAACACTGCCTATCCTCTCCTCTTTTCTTCATTAAGTGGATTGATGCCTACCTCTGGTATGATGCCCTTTCTGGAAAGTACCACAAACATTAGACAAACGTAAAAGAAATGTGATGGGGCAGGGGAGACAAACTGTGGAAGACTGGCTGAAAATCAGTGTGAAGTACGAAAACCTGAAAACTAGATCCTTTGGTTGGTGACCAAGAGCTCCTTTGAAGTACTCTTTGAAGATTTAATGCAATTCTGAGTTATTTTCCAATGATCTACTGTACTTGGTATTCTATGAAATTTGTGTTTTCTTTCACTTCAGCTTGCAATGGAGGTTCTCAGATGAAAATAATTGGTTTCTGCTTTAGAAAAACCTAGAAAGGTTGCCATATGGTTTCAGTTGAAATCTTCTCCCTCATTCCTGTGCCCATGCTTACAGTGATTTTTTTTTCTAATTTACTGTAAACATAATTTCACTTATGTTAATGTTAGTCAGGGTGCTGGGACTGCAAGTGGTGACCTCTGATCTTACAGATTTTATTAAGTGGTGAAAATACTTCTTATAGCATGCTATAATGGTGCTGGATTTACAGGAGTATGGCACGACATAATGATGCATTATGGTATTCCACTTTTCACTCTTTATTTCCTTCATGAGAAAACTTACTATTCATTCTGAATTGCAGAGTTACTGGAACATACCTCTACCAGTGAAAAGATACAGTTGTTAGGCTTCTCCATACTTCAGGTTTTTCTTTATGTCTCAATACTTAAATGCAAGTAAAAGCGCAGTTCAGATTCCCATTCTGTTTGTGCCTTATTACAATATTATTTGCAAGCATAAAGTGTTTTACGATTTGAGAATGCTTAAACTCGCTGTGGGAACAAACCTGGCCAAGCCATTCAGCTTGGCTACTAAATAGCTAGTTTGTAATTACATTTTGGCTGTAGAGTAGCAATTATTGATGTTATCAGATAAATGTCAAACTGCCAAACATTTTAACTGCCCTGATCTGAAAATCAATTGACCAAATAAAATTAACTATTTCATTTTTTTCTACAGTAACAAACAGATATAAAAAAAATAAAATCCCTGGCCAGATACATACATCGTGGGTTTGGTGGCTATGTTACTATATTTCAGATACATTTGGGTTTTAAATTAACTACTCGTGATTGCCTAGAGTAGTGGTTATTTCCTAGTATGCCAATCTGCTGTTTGAGTCCAACATGCTACTGGACAGTGCCTTAAATATTACAGCTGACATTTATGTTTCAACAAATCATCATAGTCACTGTAATAAGACTACAACAGCTACAGAAATTTATGGTTTGACTATAACATTTTTCTTCACCCCCCCTCTTTTTTTGCTTTGGATTCAAAAATACAGCTTCCAAGCATATCATTTTCCTTCTCCTGAATTGACCTGCCAGTAAGTAGCCTGGCAGTTTACAGAGGACAAAAACTCTGCATACATCTTGGTGGTTTACAAGTCTTGTACCAGTGATAACTGTTCTCCCTCTGACTAACAAATGCTGACAGCTGATACTGAAATAGGTGTCACACCCTGTATCTTTCCGTGCTGGATTTTTAATTTTTTTTTCATTTTCTGGTAGTCATATTGTTTGTTAATTTTATAATTAGTATTTTAAGAAACTTCAGTTTGAGAAGAACTTTCCAGGACTGACAAAGTCAATCTTATCTTACTTTGACAAAGATTGGAACATGTTGCTAAAGTCTAGGATTATTTATTGTGTGGATTTCTAGGCAGGCACAATGAGGTGAAATAAGTGGATTGATTTATTTAATTGCAGAAGAGGCATTTTTCTTGGCTAAACAGCTGCTACTAGTCTGAACAGTCAAATATTCAAAGGGTCAGCCTTCACCACCAAGATATTAAGTAGACACATGGCCACTGATCAGCAGTGTGGGGTTTGATACTACAGGGCTAGAGAGGCCTTTTAAGCTGAACAGTTGCCCTTTTAAAAATACCTTTCATTTCCTTTTTTATTGGGTGAAATTATCTGCCTTTTTCTCTCCCATCCTCATTTCTTTTAACACTATTCAGGTGGGATTGTTATTGTATGTGACTTTGAATAAAAAGACACATGGATAATACTGCTTTAGGTATGTGAAGATTAAGAATAAAAAGACACATGGATAATACTGCTTTAGGTATGTGAAGATTAAGAATAAAAAGACACATGGATAATACTGCTTTAGGTATGTGAACATTGAATCATATGCGAATTAACTGTCACGTTTGCTTTTGGTTGAACACCCTCTTCTCTAAGGGAAATGAGAGCGGGTTAGTGTATTACAGGGGCTGTAACTGAGGACCTAACATTTAGGTGTACAACCTATGACAATAAGTAATAAATAGCTACAACAGCATATAAATATTCTTCCAAAGAAATCTAAAAAAAAATTCTAAAACATGGACCGATTTTATAATCTTCTTTGAGCAAGATCTTGTAAACAACTTTATGATGTCTCAAGCTTAGTATTTTTAAGAATTAGTAGTCTGATAACTGTTTGATTTGATTACTGGTGTATTCATTTGGAGTTTTAACAGGAACTGAGTTAATAAAACAACAATGCTTTGAATAAAACTACTTTAATTTGCTAAATACACTGTTACGTTCTTAGAGTATCAGAGAAAAGTGGTTTTTTTCCATATTTACAGTAGGTCAGAACCTTGAAAGGAAATAACTTGGTGCTATCCCTAAATTTCAGTTCATTTCAAGAATTAACTTCATAAAGAACTGGAGGATTTGCTTTCGTGTGTAGATATGTATATATCAGTACGCATATTTCCATGTATGCAATTACTAGACCATGTTGTGGTCATAAGGCCATTTCTTTGGATCTCTTTGATAAACGAGAGTTTTATGTAATAATCCACAAATATCAAAAAACGTTCTGCTAAAAGCCAAAATCTGAAGCAGTCCAGCCCCAGGAGAATGCTGTGCATTTCTGTGGAATCGGGCTAGCTTATACAAGATGGGAGTTTATTAGAATTTTTTCTTTCTGCTGTATTCTTTATTTTTGGTATAACCAGTAGTTAAAAAGGATTCTGAAATACTTTTAGATGCAAAAAAGATTGGAAAAGGTTATATCTGCTGCTGGAATTCGTTCACAGTATGCTTGTATTACACTCGGAATTCCTGGTTAATAAGTACCCTAAATTTTCTGTTGACGCCATTCGTTTCTCATATCTCCTCTTTCATTGATTTCCTTGATTTATTTCATACTTTTCTTTGGTCCTACTGCCTACTCAAGTGTTTTATTCAGTAGTCCTTAGCACAAATTCTTACCGCATAAAGCGCTGACAGAAACAAGTTGAAAGGCCATCCAGTTTCCACTCTACAACCTCATGTAGCTCAGATATTTTATCTTTAAATTCCTTCTTCTCTCCATCCTCTCTCTACTCGAGCATTGCTCTCAGAAGCAGTAGTATGTGTTTTTCTGTGCAATCTGGAAGCAGTGAACTTTCCGGATGACTGCTATGTCAGAGCTAGGCTCTCCAGGACACAGCTGGCTGAAAAGTTCTCCTTGCCTTTATCCTCAATTGTGGTAGTCTTTCAAAAGACACAGCAGTTTAGAAAGAGAGAGTTACTGTGCAATGCTCTCCTCAGTACCTGGGACTAGTTCAGTGATTCATCCCTTCTTTCATGCTTTTGGTTGTTTAATGCTCTAGATCTTTGCTTTAATGAGCTTTATGCTAACATCTTCCATGCTTATCAAAATGTCTCATGTTAAGCTGCTTCTCCCTTCCCTATCACCAGTCCCTGCTATTTCAGCAAGTTCCTGCCATAAGACATTCTGTGATGTGGTGGTCGGAGGTTGTCTTGGGCTTAGCAAACATGAAATGATAGCGTTCTCAATTCTTGATGAAGTAAGGAGTTGGGGCCAGCAAAACCACTGCCGTGGACCTCCGGAGGAAAGAATTTGGCGTGTTCAGGACACTGGTTGAGAGTCCCTTTAGAGGCAATCCTGAGGGGCAAAGGGGTCCAGGAAGGTTGGACATTCTTCAGGAAAGAAATCTTAAACGTGCAGGAGCAGGTTTTCCCCATGTGCCGTAAGATGAACCAGTGAGGCATGGCTGAACAGGGAGTTCTTACTGGGACTCAGGAAAAAGGGAAAGTTTACCAATTCTGGAAGAAGAGGCAGGCAAACCAAGAAGAGTACAGGGATCTGATTAGGTCATACAGAGAAATAATTAGAGAGGCAAAAGCCCAGCTTGAACTCAATCTGGCCACTGTTGTTCAGAGATAACAAAAAATGTTTTTAAAAAACATTGACAATAAAATTAGAGCCAAGGACAATCTCCATCTTTTATTGGATGTGGGCTGGGGGGAAGGGAAACATTGTCACCATGACGAGGAGAGACCTGAGGTGCTGAATGCCTTCTTAGTCTTTAATAGTCAGACCAGTTATCCCCAGAGTATTCAGCCCCCTGAGCTGGAAGAAAGGGGCACAGAGCAGAACAAAGACCTCACAATCCAGGAGGAAGCAGCTAATGACATGCTATGCCACCTGAACGCTCACAAGTCTATGGGGCTGGATGGGATCCACCTGAGAGTACAGAAGGATCTGGTGGAGGAACTCGCCAAGCCACTCCCCATCATTCATCAGCAGTCCTGGTTAACAGGGGAGGTCCCAGATGTCTGGAGGCTTTTCAATGTAATGCCCACCTACAAGAAGGACTGGGAGGAGGAACCAGGTGACTACAGATTTTTCAGTCTGACCTGAGCATTAGTGAAGGTTATGGAACAGGTCATTTGAGTGCCATCATATGGCACGTATAACAACCGGGTGACCAAGCCCAGTCAGCGTGGGCTTAGGAGGGCAGGTCTTGTCTGACTAATCTGATTTCCTTCTGTGACAAGGTGACATGCTTGGCGAATGAGGGAAAGCCTGTGGATATTATCTACCTAGACTTTATAAAGCCTTTGACACTGTCTTCCACAGCGTTCTGGAAAAATTGGCTACTCATAGCTTGGATGGGCTTACCCTTCAGTGGGTAAAAAATTGGCTGGATGTTCAGGCCTGAAGAGTTGTGATGAATGGAGTTAAATCCAGCTGGTGTCCAGTCAACAAGTGGTGTTTCCCAAGGCTCAGTTTTGAGGCAGGTTCTCTTTGATATCTTTATCAGTGGTCTGGACAAGGAGATTGAATGCACCCTCAGTACATTGCAGATGATACAAAATTGGGTGTGTCGATTTGCTCAAGGGCAGAAAGGCTCTACAGACGGAACTGGAGAGGCTGGATTGATGGGCCAAGGCCAGTTGTATGAGGTTCAATAAGGTCCTGCACTTGGGTCACAAGAACAGACCTGGGAATGCTTATTAAAAGACAGCTAAACATGAGCCAGTGATGTTTCAAGATGTTCAAGAAGGCCAGCAGCATCCTGGCTTGTATCAGAAACAGTGTGGTCAGCTGGAGGAGGAAAGTGATCATGCTCCTGTACTCGGCTCTGATGAGTCTACACCTCAAATACTGTGTTCAGTTTTGGTCCCCTCACTACGAGACGGATGATGTGTTGCTGGACCATGTCCAGAGAAAGCCAACAAAGCTGGTAAGGAGTCTGGAGCAGAAGTGTTATGAGGAGCTGCTGAGGGAACTGGGGTTGTTTAGTCTGGAGAAAAGGAGGCTGAGGGGAGATCTTATCATTCTCTACAACTATCTGAAAGGAGATTGCAGTGAGGCGAGTGTTGAAACTGTAGCTCTTTCGTAATAAACTTCTAGCATATCAGTTGTGATTTTTTGGTGTTCAAGCATTGGATCTTACTCCCACATGTAAATTAAACTTCTCTGTTAATGATGTTAAATTCATGGCTGATGGTATTCCTGATCCACTGAGTTGCTGAGTTTATCAGAAAAGAGATCTTGCCTGTTAAAGCCATGGGAAATATCTCAGGAAAGATCAGTAACATATTGATAAGCTCTGCCCTTTTCCCACTCAAGTCTGAAAGATATAGAAGTAGAGATTCTAGTCAGTAAGAAAAGAGAAATACCCACTGGAAAAAAAAAAAACAAAACATTATCTTGGTCACCTTTGCAAGATTAATGGTTTAATGTTCAGAAAGTCTACATACCAAATCATATTCTTGTTTTCCCTCCCTGATGTCCCTTAGAGAACAGCTGAGGAAGGGTAGGAGGACTTTCCCACTGATTTATCAGATGGGGCTCTCCTCTGCACCAGGGACAACACTGTTTATCTCTCTCCTATCATCTCTTTCCCTGATTACAGTCCTGCCAATCTTGATTCCTACTTCTCTCTCATTTGACTCTGATGTTAACATTTCAGGCAAAATTTAAGTTCTGTAAATGATGAATGTCATGATTATAGATGCATGTACTACTGAGTCAGTTTTAACATGCATTATTAGAAGATGTAGAGTAAGAGATGGGAGTGAATGTAAACAGGGTCAGTTTTATCAGACATTCAAGTGAGTCTAGTAGAAGACCTTAGGCCTCCTTCATGTTAACCGTAGCTCAGTACAATTTTTTTTCAGGCAGTCGATTCAGTTCAGTCTTTTGCATACTCCTGTCTTCCTTAGTTTACAAAAATGGCAGGTCTTCTAAAAGCCCATCATATTCCCCACCCCTCTCTGGAGACTATAGGGGATCTAGCAACTAGCTCACCCAAAGATACAGTGCTTAATAGATTCCCGACCAAATCCTAAAGCCACAGAGCCATGACCAATTTATCCTTACATTAAGCAAAGGTCCTGTTCCTCGAAAAACTCACTTCATCCTGACAAGGTCTTATCAGACCCTACTGTGGATGCTCATGGCACAACTACCTTCCAAATCACCCTGATGAAATTGGAGGTCCCATTCTTTGACAATACTTCTGCTTGGATAAATGAGTCCCTGCCACATTCATAATTTCATGGGCACAACAATCTAAACTTTGATCATGGCTACATATTAAATATATGTCTTTCCCTTCTTCAGTGATCAGTATAGACCAACAAAGCATTTCTACTCAGATGGAAAAAGCAAGTTAAAATGGCTATATTTCACCCGTTGATAACAGCAGAGACAGTGTGCCACATTATTTTATATAGCTTAGTACTGACGTTTTTAAAGCGCAGGCTACATCGTTCCAGGCCCAACCTACTTTGCAGGGCCACAATGCTTGGCAAATGAACAGTAGCCACCTTTGGACAAGGTTAATAAAACATTATCATGAAATAAGATGTGAGAGCTCCCTTTCCTTATGGTATTCAAAAAAGGTCAGAGACCTCCTTATTAGTTTATGCTCCTTTCCTAGCCAAAGCCAGTGCCTGCTTCATTGTCTCAACGAACTACTGGCTAATCATAGTGTTGCCAGCATCCTATACCCAGTTACACAAGCTTGTATTCTGAATAAGGCACTGGCATCTGGGACAGTCATATTCATCCCCTGGTCCTCTTAATACCGTTGCACCCATCTTCACTCTGTTCAAAGTGCAATGGTGCATGCACCAATGTGTTTATCTACTAACTTGTCGGTTGACCCAAGATGCTTTCAAAATAGGGTACTTAAAATCCTAGTTTAAAGTAGCCATATATTTTGAGCAGAATATCTGGATAACTGAAAATTATCTCAGTGGTTACTAGTTATCTTTCCCTCAGTCCCAGCTCACCTGTTGCCGTCTAGCTTAGCAGTCAAAGAATTATTTAACTAGGTGGTCCTAACTAGCTAATTAATTAAAAGAATAGTTCACCACCATGTATTTGATAACAGGCCAAAAAATATTGTAGAATATCTAGGTACTAATCTTTGCCAATAAGCTTACCCCTATTAACGATGAATTGCTGTATTGTAAGGTAGTTTCTTATAGTATTAATGTGTTTCTTTATCTTTTCCCACAATCGTAGTAGGACACAGAGAGAAAATGTTACAGCATCTCTGAGTTTGTAAACCTAAAACTTAAATAGAACATCAACAATTCTTATTTAAGATGGCACCCAATACATGAAAGTTGAGGTATCATATAAAGGTCTTTGTTACAAACTCTTGAAAACTGTCTTTCCAAAAGAGAGAGAAAGGGAAAGAGAGGAGAAGAGAAAAGGAAAAGGAAAAGGAAAAGGGAAAGGAAAAGGGAAAGGGAAAGGGAAAGGGAAAGGGAAAGGGAAAGGGAAAGGGAAAGGGAAAGGGAAAGGGAAAGGGAAAGGGAAAGGGAAAGGGAAAGGGAAAGGGAAAGGGAAAGGGAAAGGGAAAGGGAAAGGGAAAGGAAAAGGAAAAGGAAAAGGAAAAGGAAAAGGAAAAGGAAAAGGAAAAGGAAAAGGAAAAGGAAAAGGAAAAGGAAAAGGAAAAGGAAAAGGAAAAGGAAAAGGAGGAAAGCAAAAAGGGAGGAAAGGAAAAGGGGGAAAAAGGAAAATCACTATACAGGCTATACCTGTTCTGGGCTGAATCAGTTCAATAGTGAATGAAATTACTGTTCAGAGAACTTTTGCAGAAGTTAAACTACAATGAAGTTGAAGCAAAGTGAAAACAATGACAAGAATGAAAGAGGACCCTATGCATGAGAAAAAAGCTCTGCTAAATGGCACAAGAGGTGACCTAGACTAGGGGTCTGAGACTGGCCAGGCAAACAGATACCAGAAAGGGAAAGCTGTATGATTGACTTGCATTGCTTGAGGGTGCTGCAGTAGGGTTAAATTGTGGAAAATACCAGGACAATTTCAGACTCTTCTGAAACTGAGCCTGAAAGAGACCCCAAAATCCTCAGTGTGTCATTTATTCTCTCATCAAACACATATCAGGCCAGTGCTTCTTTGTAAGCATTGATTGCACACAGCCTAGTCAACTGTTGTGAAGGGAATAAATATCTGAGGGAGAAGTGTCTGGGTAATTTTGGCTTTCAAACTGTAACAGCTATCTGCTGAGAATGTGTAAACTATGCTTCAGCAATTTTAAATATATCAACAATGGGTGGATTTTCGTAAGTAAATTTAAAAACACGTTCTTGACATAAGGGCCATCATTCTTCCAAATCTCAAATCACTCCTCCAGAGCAAACCATACTAGACCTTTTCTAAGAGAAGATGATCAAAGTTATTTTAAAAGCTGAAATCTTTTTTCCTTAGCATAATTCTTGGAAATTGCTGGCCATTTTTGGCAGAAATTTTCCAAAAACAATTCCAACTGAAGCAGAAACCCAGCATGGAAAATTTCAGCCCAATGGTCAAACTTTGGCTAAGTCATTATGAAACAGCCTCCAGCTATTTATGAGAAAGTGTTAGACAACCTTAATAATAGGCATTGTTATCAACTGGGCTATAATATACATAGCTGTGTGCACATATGCTGCTATAGCTAACTAGTGAAAACATTTCTGTTTGTAAAAGGATTTACCCTTCCCACATAGATCTTAAGTAAGTGCATGATGGTCTACAATGTCAGGAAAGTTTTTATTGGCAAGTACAAGTGCATTACCTACATGTGGCAAAGCCATGACTGATTTAAAAACACCATGCCAAGACACACTCTAAGCCAGAACATACCACTGTGTGTTTTGTCTCTACCACATACTTTAGAAATGGTTTAGACAGTTCAATTTATTTTTTTATACATGCTGTATTTTGTGTCTTTCCCTCTCATACCTTTTTTAAATGAAGGAAAGGTAATTTTCAACCTTAGACACATAAATGTCAAGCAAAATCTCTACTTTCATTTGAATCAAAATATGCCAATTTTAAGATCTTAATTCCGTGACATACTAGAGCCTAGAATAAACACTGTGTATGGATTCCTGATGAGATGCTGAAATTTCTAGATATGGTGATCCTTCAGCCTCCCATTTATTTAAAAACAAAGACTCACTTCTGTCTGAAGCACTTACAAAGGAAAGTGAAAAGTTTTATGATTGAAGCAAGGAAACAACAAAATTCTATAGTCTGTAGTATTATGTGATAGTAAGGGCAAAACATCCTTGATAACCTCATCTAGATAGTAGAAGGAAATAAATGTTTATGAGCATTGGTGAGGGAGCTGTGCAGGACAGAGCAACAATGTAGTCTTGCTGTCCTTCTGTTACCTGTGAGAAGATATGAGAAGTTACAGTGCAATTAGACCTATCATATAAAATTATCAAGACTTTTAATGTTTTTGACTGAGAGGGAAAAAATCTCTGAGCATAAGACTTCAACTCGCATCTCATTCAAACCGATTAAGCAATACTGGATAAATCCATTGGAAGTGATCACAGGTGATCATACAGGCACAGCAGCCTGTCACACAGGCAGATTAATGGATGCAGCCAGAAGAAGAGATCTTTTTGTTTTTAACGTATCCTTATTAATTAACAACAATTTTTTTAAAAAAAAAAGATAAAGAGATTATTGTTCTAATGCTGTCAGCTATCTACAGTGAGACTTTTCCTTTTTAGGTACTATATTTAGATGTCAAATGCGGTTAGCCTGCCAAATGCTTATCTAAAAATCTTAATTAGAGTAAAAACATTCAGATAATCAGAATGTCCTGTCCATGGCTCTGAAATGACTTTCCTTCTTCTCTCCTGCCATATTCTAATCTCCAAGGTACTTTGCACTCCAATGTCCTGCTTGGCTTTTATATTTTTTTTCTACACGCCCATTGCAGGCTTTTAAACACAGCTGTATACTAAAAAAACCTTGTTCTTCATTGTCTAGTCCAACTTAATTGAAGTTGTTCTTGGAAAAACTAATTTTCTTCCAAGATATTTTCTGTTCCCTATGATGCTTTAATTTATTTTTTATCTACTTTATTTATTATTGTGATTTGCTTTCTTGAGCATTGCCTTAAGCGCCTTGGAGGGGCTGGAAGCTGGTGGCTATGTAAATAAACCTATTATTGTTCCAGATGTTTGTTTCATTTTAGGGCCAAATTCTGCTCACAATTAGACTAGGGAAATCCTGCTCTCTTCAGTGTGATTGCACAGAAAAAGGAAAGCAGGCGTTGACCCTGAATCTCTTTTTCAGTCTTCTTTTGTTTATTTCACAGCTTTACAACTTGTTATGTAAAGCAGTCCTTTAATTTGTAGACAACTTCCTAAATTTTCTTTTAGTGAAAGGAATTATCAATCCCCTCGCAAGACTTTATTCTACCCCTGCACAGATGCCCTGTTAATCCTCCCCATTACAGACACTTTGCAATACTTGAATTCCTACATCAGGCACCCAAACTCTACATGCTGTACAAATAGAGAGGGAAAGGGCTGCTCCAAATATAAAGATCAGGTAGCAAAGGTATACAGAGAATGCTAGAGGAGATGAGGTAATGCTAAAACATTTACCGTAGCCCATTTTGGAAAATTCTTTACAAGTTAAATCTTTATTCACTTCTTTCACAAATATCTGTATGAAATTATTTCTATTCATTTCCTTATTCCATGGTTTCTATTTTCATTTAAATTATTTTAAAAGCAGTTCTTTAAAGTCCTTTTTCCCCTAAACAAGAGCCTTAAAATTTGAGTTCTAGCTCAGGTGTTGAACCAATTCTTCTCATGGGGGCTGGCAAGACCTGACAACACTCGTCAAACAGACAAATGAATGCACAATTCACTACAAAGTTTTTAAAAATACAGAGCCCACAGAACTACTTAAACTCATTTTGATCTCTTCAGTGCAGCAGCCTTGAGTTTATACCTCTATAGTAACTGGAAGATGTTAATTCTATCTAAAAAAAAAAATAGTACCAGACATTCCCACCCAAAAAAAACGTTTGAAAGTGAAAAAGTGCCTGTCATAGAAGACTCCTGCCAAGAGCCATATACTCAAAAATATGGGAAACAAAATTCCTGATTTCTTGCATACTGTTTAAAATTATTTTGTATTAAATGAAAAACAACAGCAATAATTGCCATCATTCCTAGAATCAAAGAATTGTTAGGTTGGAAAAGACATTTAAGATCATCAAGTCCAACTGTAAACCTAACGCCACCAAGTCCACGACTAAACCATGTCCCCAAGTGCCACGTCTACACGCCTTTTAAATACTTTCAGGGATGGTGACTCCACCACTTCCCCCAGTAGTCTGTTCCAGAGCTTGACAACCCTTTTGAGGAAAAAAAATTTCCTAATATTTAGTCTAAACCTCCCCTGGTACCACTTGAGGCCAGTTCCCCTCATCCTATCACTTGTTACTTGAGAGAAGAGACCAACACTCACCTCGCTACAACCTCCTTTCAGGTAGTTGTAAAGAGTGATAAGATTTCTCCTCGGCCTTATCTCCTCCAGACCAAACAACTTCAGTTCCCTCAGCCACTCCTCATAACTCTTGTGGTCCAGACTCTTCACCAGCTTCCTTGTTCTTCTTTCCACACACTCAAGCACTTCAATGTCTTTCTTGTAGAGAGGGGCCCAAAACTGAACACAATATTCAAGTTGCAGCTTCATCACTGCCAAGTACAAGGTACGATCACTTCCTTAGTCCTGCTGGCTATGCCACTTCAGATACTAACCAGGATTCTATTGACACACTGCTGACTCATATTCAGCCAGCTATGAACCAACACCTCCAGGTCCTTTTCCACTTGACAGCTTTCCAGCCGCTGTTCCCTAAGTCTGTAGCATCGCATGGAGTTGTTGTAACCCAAGTGCGAGACCTGGTACTTAGCCTTGTTGAACCTCATATACCTGGCTTTGGCCCATCAATCCAACCTGACCAGATCCTTCTGTACAGCGTTCCTGCCCTTGAGTAGATAAGCATTCCCACTGAACTTGGTGTTTTCTAAAAACTTACTGCAGGTGCGTTCGATTCCCTCATCCAGGTCATTGATAAAGATATTACATAGAACTGGCCCCAGCACTGAGCCTTGGGAAACACCATTTTTGACGAGCCACCGACTGAATTTAACTCCATTCACCATAACTCTTCAGGCCAGGCCATCCAGACAGTCTTTTACCCAGGAATGAGTAAACCTGTCCAAGCCATGAGCAGCCAGTATTTCCAGGATAATGCTATGGGAAATAGTGGCAAAATCTTTAGTAAAATCTAGGTAGGCAACATCCACAGGTTTTCCCTCACCCAATAGATGGGTCACCTGGTCATAGAAGGAGATCAGTTTAGTAAAGCAGGACCTACCTTTCATCAATCTGTGTTTACTGGGCTTGATCACCTGGTTGTCCTACAAGTACCATGTGACAGCACTGAAGATCATAGAATCATAAAATTATAGGATCATAGTATCATAGAATGGGTTTGGTTGGAGGAGACCAAGCCCCCTGCAATGAGCAGGGGCATCTTCAACTAGATCAGGTTGGTCAGAGACCCATCCAGCCTAATCCTGAATTTTTCCAGGGTTGGGACATCTATGACCTCTCCGGACAACCTGTTCTAGTGTTTCACCATGCTCAACATAAAAAATTTCTTCCTAATATCTAGTGTAAACTTCCCCTCTTTTAGTTTATAAACCATTACCCCTTGTCCTATTGTTACAGGCCCTGCTAAGAAGTTTTTCCCCATTGTTCTTATAAGCCCCATTTGAAAGGCTGCATTAAGGTCTCTTCCAAGGTGAACAACCTCAACACTCTACCTGTCTTCACAGGGGAGATGTTCGAGGCCTTTGAACAGTTTTGTGGCCCTCCTCTGGACCCTCTCCCATAGTTCCATGCCTTTCTTGTGCAGGGGGCTCAAGATCTGGTTGGAGTATTCCAGGTGTGGTCTCACCAGAGCAGATTAGAGGGGCAGAATAACCTCCCTTGACCTGCTGTCGATGCTTCTTTTGATGCAGCCCAGGACGCATTTGCCTTCTGGGCTGCGAGTGCACAACAACCTGCTCCATGTCCTTCCCCAGCACTGAGGTCAGACTGATAGGCCTGCAGTTGCTTGGATCCGGCCCTTCCTGTGGACAAGCATCACATTTTCTAACTTTTAATCAACTGTGACATCCCCAGTTAGACAGGACTGCTGATAAATGATGGAGTGCAGCTTCATGAGCACTTCGGCCAGTTCATTCATTACTCAGCCCCATAGACTTATGTGTGTCTAGGTGGAGTAGCAGGTTGCTAACCATTTCCCCTTGGATTAGAGGGACTCCATTCTGCTCTCCATCCCTGTCTTTCATCTCAGCGGGCTGGGTACCTGGAGAACAACTTGTCTTACTATTAAAGGTAAAGAAGGCATCAAGTACCTCAGCCTTTTCCCCATCCTTTGTCACTATGTTTCCCCACACATCCAGTAAAGGATGGAGATTCTCCTCAGCCCTCCTTTAGCTGCCGATATACTTATAGAAAAATCTTTTATTGTCCTTTACTGCAGTAGACAGATTAAGTTCTAGTTGGGCTTTGGTCCTTTTAACTTTCTCCCCGTTTAGCCTCATGACATTATTGTAGTCCTCATGACATTATTGTAGTCCTCCTGAGTTGCCTGTCTCGTCTTCCGAAGGTCATAAACTCCCGTATTTTACCTGACTTCCAGCCAAAGCTCTCTGTTCAGCCAGGCTGATCGTCTTCTCTGCTAGCTCATCTTCTGACACATGGAGATGGCCAGTTCTCACAATCTTAAGACGTCCTCCCTGAAGGATGTCCAGCCTTCCTGGACTCCTTTGCCCTTCAAGGCTGTCTCCCAAGGGACTCTCTCAACCAGTATCCTGAACAGGCTGAAGTCTTCCCTCTGGAAGTTCAAAGTGGAAGTTCTGCTGACCTCCTCCTTACTTCTCTAAGAATTGATAATTCTATCATTTTGTGATCATTATGACCAAGATGGTCTTCAACCATCACATCACCCACAAGTCTTTATCTGTTTGCAAAAAACCAGATCCAGCAGGGCATCGTCCCTCGTTGGCTCACTTATCAGCTGTGTCAGGAATTTATCTTCCAAACTCTCCAGGAACCTCCTAGATTGTTTTCTCTCTACTGTATTGTATTTCCAGCAGAGATCTGGTAACTTGAAGTTCCCTACGAGAATAAGGTCTAGTGATCATGAGACTTCTCCCAGCTGCTTGTAGAATATTTCATCTATCTCTTCATCCTGGTCGGGTGCTCTTTAACAAGTCCCATCATGATATCTGCCTTGTTGGTCTTCTCCCTATAAACACTCAACACTATCAGCACCATCATTAAGTTCTAGACAATCCAAACACTCCATAACATACAGAGCTACCACTGTATTCATATTATAGAAACGATAGTTTGCTGTCTTCAGTAACTCTAGTACTAGCTTTAAAATAATTTTATCAAAGTATTTTGGTTATTTTCAGGATTTCACTACATCTACAAACAACTTTTGCTCTGTTTTAGTCCAAGTGCGGTATTAAGTGGAAAAGGAGTTGTCCACCCAGCAGACTCTTGGTAAAAACACACTTTTGATTTGCCACAGATTTTGTGAATGCTGAATAATTTCCAGGATCCATAAAAAGACCATTAAAAATTATGAAGAAAATATCTACAACAAGAGCTAAAAGCAATGACACTGTGTCTATCTCAGTCAGTCTGTATCATCAAAATTTCCAGAAGCTGGGAGGTTCTACAAAGTGAGCATGTTTTTATAAGTTGGTTTTATGGTTTCCATCAAGAAGCACCAAAAGTAAGACATGGGGACATGCAGGACTGCGGTTTGATTCAGTAGATCATTGTGACAATCATTACATCTAAAAAAAAGCCTATAAAAACTAGATAAATGTAGTTTAAAAACCGAACTTGCAATATGCAAAACTTTTTAATCAACTACTTAGCTGGAGCACCTTATGGATATTCCCATTTTCCCCTTGTCCCAAGCCTTAACTTCACTTTAACTCTTAATTTAATACGTAAAACAAAAAAATTCTTACATCTCAAAGAAGTTTGCCTTCTTTTGAATGACTAATATGTTTTGCCTACTTAATTTATAAACAAAACCTCTGAAGCTTTTAAAATGAAGTGTTTAAAACTCAGGCAGCTGTATTTAAGATAACAACTAGAACTGTCAGGGAACCAGCAATAGTGCATATTAACATGTCACTCAGTACAATGTTGTTTGAAATGAAATGGATAAATAAATAAAACTAAAATCCTAGGAACAAGCTGTCTGGTAGAAAGCCTTGGCACCTGGTGTAAATCACTGTTTTGGATTCACATATAAAAAGACCTAAACATGACCAGAACCCTGCCAAGTCACACAATATAGCTGAGGAGAGCAGTGACTGCTACAGACATCATGTGTGATTGAAACAGCAGTGTGTCTTCATCTGTATACAACTTATCTAAGATCACTGACAGTCCTGTAGGACCAGGGTCAAATATCAGTATTCAAAACTAAATTTTCAGGTAACATGAAGGTAGAGGTGAGGTAATCTCTTAGGCGTAAGGGACGACAGCTGCAGAGGGAGCAAATTCAAAGGAAAACAAGCGTGGGAAGGTGGCTCTGAGGTACATTTTCTTCACGGTGCCTCACACAGAACCCTGTACTGCTCTTGAAGAGATGGAAGGAGGAAGGATAAAATGCAAGTTACACTTACAAAAATATGATTTTCATAGCTACACCCACTAGAACTTCAATTTTCTGTCCACTATCAGAAAAAAAAGAGACAAAAAACAGAGATATGGCAAAAGTAGGTTCACAGAGGAACGAATAGGAGCCTATGGCAAGAATTTGTGTTTATTTAGTATGCCACTTCAGGTCAGTTTGCTTATGATCATTAGCGTCTTTAAAAACTTTTTCTAAATAACCGAGAGAGAGAAAAAATTTAAACAGGCCTTAAAAATAATCCTAGCAGCTGCAGTATGACCTACCTCTTGTAAAGCTATTATTCCCTAAACAGCTCATCATTCTGCAAAAGCTTACAGAAGGAAAGTGCACGTTTCCCATCTGAGGTTGATTACACAAAACAAGCCTTTCCATGACCATCAAAACTAATGTTTGGTTTCCAATGGCTTTGTGTCTTGTGACTGGCTGAATGCTTTACTGAACTGTGACAAGATTGTCTAGTAGAGAGCAATTTTGACTAACATTTGGGTTTGTCTGGTGTCTGATAGAGTTCAAAACCTAGGTCACACTTTCCTCATGCGTAGGTTATTCAAAGATGTCTCTCCACCTCTTCCTGGCTCATCTTGATATTATTCTAAACATAACCATTTCTATGAATGATTCTGCCTTTTTAATTCAACATGTGTAAATGTCAGGATTACTAACAATTGGTAACTACCCCACACATAAAAATTAGTGGTTGCAAAACACATTCTTTGCAGGTCTAGCCATTTACTGAAAATTAGTTTATCTATCTGATTCATTGCAATGGAAATGGCATCCATACTTCAGGGCACCTGAATTGTTGTGACTCGCAAACATTGCAGATACTAAAAGTTCTCTCATTTTTGTGCATATATTGCACATCACAGGTAGAAAAAGAAAATGACACCCAGTGACTTGGCATGGGAAAGCGACCTGGCATAATACCAGTTAGAAAATCTGCCAAATATTGCTTTGTTTAAATTGGCCCAAAGCTTTTCAGACTCTAATATCTTTGACTGATGTCCCTGCCAAAAAGGTTGTGAAGTGGCAAGCTAAGAACACTGTATCTCAATTTGCTTTTGTAGGTTTACCTTTTGAAAAGTGGCAAAACTTTCCAATATAAGAATAAGTGTATAACTAGAACAAGCATGTGGCTACAAAAAAAAGAATTCACAATTGTTCCTTGAGTCAATTATCATAAAAATTTGGATAGCTTTGGGGTAGGTTCTAATGAAAAAGAGAAGTCAGTCCAGGTTTATTTTTTTCTCTTTTTGAAGTATTAAGTTAAAAGTAAATCTCGTACTTTCTACTTATAAATATTGTAATACAGTTTCCCTAGCTTAATGTAAAATATTGTGCTCTCATAAATTTGAAAATTGTTCAAATCAGAAGATCTTACATGAATAAAAATATGCATTTTTAAAATCATATTTCTTTCGCTTTTCTCTGGAGTTTAAGGACCAACCTATAGTAGTAATTTCTAGAGTTCAAATAAACAGCAGAATTTTTTCCATTAATTCATTCTAACTAAGGAGGAAATGTTAATCTGTATTATCAAATTGTCTGTAATTCATACTACTGTTATATTAGTGCTAATGCATTTACCTCAACTAAAAATTCACACTTTACATGTGTTTGCCAAAACTGAAATTTCTATCCTATTTTTAACTGGAAAACTTAATTTGAAAGTAAGTTCCATGCACCAACCATTCAAGGAGTAATACAATTACAAGTCTTGTGTAACTATTGAAAGACAATGAACGGAAATTTTTGGATGGAAGAACCATATATAATCTGCTTCTAGTAATAAAGACTTACTTTGCAAAGGGATCTATGCAGAAAATGAGAACCACCAGTTATACTGTGATTTTTGTGTTTTCCCTATTGAAACTGGGATTTATTTTTTTCTGTGCTCAGTTACATATAAAGATTCAATTACATCAAATATGTATTTTAGTGTGCGTATATAATATTTGTGTTACTTATTCAGAAAGGAACTTTTCTGATAAATCTTAATAAGATATGTTACTGTGCAGTCAAAAGAGATGCTATCACCTGTGATACATAATAGGATTTGAAAAATATCTGTATTGGAAAGTGAGATCTGGTTAAGCTGCCAACAACATAAAACTGCCATATTTGTTCAGATCTCCTCTTCTGACATGGAGGTGGTGATTAATTGTTTCTACTGTCAGAAGAGGAGATCTGAAATAGAAGTACTTTTGAATCAGAAACATTGGGTGATCCTAGTATCCATTGATGAGAATCCTGCAAGCAGAATAAGGGCTAAATACAAGCAGCTGATTGGTAACAGATTTTCTTGGATATACTTCCACACTGTTATTAGTTAGAATTCTATCAACTATATTACAGTTAATATAATCAATTACGTAAAATATATTTATGTATAATAATTATTTAAGATAATTTCATATACTAAATCCACTTCCGTGGAAAAATGTTCCAGCAACATGAAACCTCGTTTACTAGATTTTGCTGGCTAATATCAGGGGTTTTTTTAACATTTAACAGTTTTATATAAATTTATTAAGGAACATATCTGGTAAAGGAATGAAAAGACACTTGAACCCTGGCTGAGGAACAGCATCTATAATGTGCAGTGCTTAGTAAAACAATTACTGTGGGGCTACCATGCAAGATAAATAGTTGCAGAGTGAGTGCATTTTAGCACAAAATAGTACAGATAACCCCAGTTTAGGTAGTAAGGTGCAACTCTGAGAACTGTCAGTGTCAGATAAGTCACACTAGAAAAGAAAGCTTGTTATAAAACATAGCTTACTGACTGTAAAGCAGCTTTTGTAGGTACTAAACTCCTCTGAGAAGGCAGGAAACAAAATAAGACAAAGTTTTGCAATGGCAGACAGGAATAGATGTCTAAAGTGAGTTAATAAAGGCTGCTGTGTAAGAGGGGCCTCTTTTCATGAGAGATCAAAAGTAAGCTTTTCAAAGGCATGTATTTCTCTAATATGCACTAGTAATGAATAGACTATGCCATTCAACTTTTGAATATATACCTTTTAAACTTTTGGAACTTAATTTAGCGAGATTTTCTGAAGTATTGCTAATTAAATGACAAGAATTTTATAGTGTGAGGTATTTAAAAATTTGGTCTCTTCCAAAATGTATGCCTCCAACAGTATGCTTAGTTCACGAGGAAGAAATAGGATATCCGCTAGTAAACGTGTATTTGTTTTATTTAAACTAACAATATACTGAGAAGCTGGTATTTTCCAAGCTGTTTTGTGAACTTCAGTTTTCTCTGCAATTAGCAGTAGGTCCTATATAAAGAGTGCAAAAAGGATTATTATTTTGGCTGGTCTGATTTTAAACTGGTACGGTTTAAATATGACTTGAATAGAATTTTTTTTTCTTATTTCTGACATCATAAGCCTCTAATTTAGCAAATTCCATAAGCATACACTTACTTTGAAGTATATCAGTAGTCCCACTACTCATAGGTGTAAAATTAAATGTGTTTCAATTCTATTTTGTCTGAGACCCTAAATTAAAGCTAATTTCAATTAAGTGATTGAAGTTACCCCGAGCTAGTAAGAACAGAGACAGACTCTTGTTAAGCTCCCTGAGCTCTGTTGAACTGAGATTCTGATGTGCCTTGGTATTAGATTCAAAGCTGACATAGAAAATCTAACTCAATTTTGCTCCTAGCTTCTAGTTCAAAGGCATCATTCTTTTGTCTGTTTTTTAATACTCAAGAAAACATGCAGATGTCTTTCAATCAAATTAAAATATGGCCATGTAAAAGGCACTTTCTGAGAATTACTCCTGTCATGAAATACTAACATTACAAAGCTAGTCTTGCACTCAGTGTTGTACAGAGAAATATGAGTCCTGAAGGGCCAAATTCTATATGTAATCATGTTTACCATGGGACCTGAAGAAAAGGTGATGCTCTGGAGTCCCTGGAAACATCTGGGTAAAAGAACATTTGGGTTTTTTTCTGCCACAGTCTGATATTTTATACACATGGAAATCTGGTCCTTGCTTCTATATTCAGACTGTTCAGGTTTCTCTAACATTGATATTCAAAAAGTAGCTTATAACTAGAGTTATTCTCTAAAGAAATATAATACAGGAAGCTATAGTCATATTTAGATATGTTTTAATGCATATGAACAACTGTGACAGTCTAACTACATATCTACATAGAAAAATCCCTAGTTTCAATATGAAGAAATATTAAACAGTACATGTAAGTGGGCAAAGTAGTGTGCAGAGAAGGTCCACTCAAATTTCTGAAAACATGGCCTTAGAAGACAAATGAAGGAAAAAGCTTTCACTTTGTCTTTCCCAAGTTAAGGGTTCTATTTCCCCAGCTGGAGACACAGCAGCCAAAAAAAGCAATTCACAGTGTCTTGTTTTAGCTGTTTGTCAGGGAATTCCATGTTTGCCTTACAACAGTTGATTATATCCACAATATTCAAGTATCCTGTTTCAACTCTGGAAAAACGCAGTAATGAAAATCACTTAGTCTGAAGGATTAATCCAAGATGTTAACTGGTTTAAACAATACCTCAGAGGTCCTGCAAAATTTTAATGTTTTCCTCAAGTATCTGTAAGTCTACTCAACTCCAACCATTCAATGATAAGAACTGAAATGTTTTCATCTCAGACCGGGATCAAAGGTGAAATACCTAATTTCTAGCAAGAAAAACTTTTCAAGAATCTTGATTCAGAAATTTATTTATGATTTTCTTGGTATTTGAGTGATCTGACAATTTAATTACTGGTTTTGAAGTGACCTGATATATTTCATCAGTTCAACACTGAAAAAACATCTGGTTTATGATAAATCTCTTAAAAACAAATCTAGGATCGAGAGTCCACCAGGTTAGCTACTGAACCAATAAGTGAACAGAACAATAACTTTCCAACAGGACTTACAGTCAGTATTAAACTAAGTAAAACATACACATAAAAGGAAACTTGGGGGCTGAGAAATTTAGCAGATTGAAATAATAAAAATTTAACAAAAGTTAATTTTACTTGTCACTTCAGAGCCATCTCTTACATGGTAACATTCACAGTGAAAATCTTGTAGTTATCGAGCCTTCACTAGAACAAAGTAATTTTTTAAAGCAAACATCAACAAAGCCCCAATATTTTACACTGCAGCATCAGATTATTTTAAGGTACATCAGTTGTCCAGGCTTGAAAGCCATAAAAATCTACATTTGTCCTCTCAAACACATTGCAAACCTCTTATATGCTTATACTCATTGAGAAAAAATCTATATAAGTAACACTTCAAATAACATAAAAATCATATTTATCTCAAGGATAGTGCAAGCAACAACAAGAAAAAAACCCTCACATTGTAACTTTATCATGAAAATGAGCCAAACCACGTTCATTGATCGCTTTGGTCTGCCACTAACAGAGCTTTTTTCTTCTCCATATCTATCCCTACCTTTAAGCAGCTCATCCCATTCATACAAGCAACAATCTGGTCAGTCAGCATGATTTAATATTTTCTGCTCCTTCATGTCTTTCTTCTGGCTGCTGCAGGTACTACTGTGTTGTTCCTTAAAGAGCAGCAGTGTAAGCTGTATGTCCAGCTACAACCAATGTAAATGCTATACTAACAACAGATTGCTGATTTTTGTAATGTATTTCTGTATAATATTTTCCTTTTAATACTATTTTGCACTATAGATACTAGAAAAGCTTGGAAGATGCTTTTATTTAAAAAAAAAAAGGCAGAAACGCATGATTCTGTAAGAACATTTCTAATCATATCAACTCCAACATAAGTAGTTTGGTCAGTCCTGGACACTACATTCATAAGGGAAAATGTATTCTCATGTATTCTCTTGGGGCATCAATGAATTACTTGAAACTCTAAGTGGCATTTGCCAGGCTCGTTGAGCTGAATTTCCAAGGCTTCTTTATAAGGGACACCTTATAAAGACACCTATCTTTATAAGGGACACCTTCCACTAGATCAGCTTGCTCAGTGACCCATCTAACCTGGCCTTGAACACCTCTAGGGATCGGACTACCACAGCTTCTCTGGGAAACTTGTTCCAGTGCTTCAAGACCCCCACATTAAAAAATTTCTTCCTAATATCTAATCTAAATCTTGCCTCTTTCATCTTAAAACTATTACTCCTTGTCCCATCTCTACAATGCCTGATAACGAGCCTCTCCTCTTTCCTGTAGGCCCCCTTTAAGTACTGGAAGGCTGCTATAAGGTCTCCCCAGATCCTTCTCTTCTCTAGGCTAAACAAGCCCAACTCTCTCAGCTTGTCCTTGTATGGGAGGTGCTCCACCCTGCTGATCATCTTCGTGGCCCTCCTCTGGACTCGCTTTAACAGATCCATGTCCTTCATGTGCTAACGGCTCCAGAATTGGAGTACTCTAGATGAGGGAGTAGAGGGAGAGAATCACCTCCTTCGACCTGCTAGTCACAATTCTTTTGATGCAGCCCAAGATACAGTTGACTTTCTGGGCTACAAGCACACATTGTTGACTCATGTTGAGCTTATCATCCATCAGTACCCCCAAGACCTTCTCTTCAGGGCTATTCTCAATCCATTCTCTACCCAGCCTGCAGTTGTGCTTGACTCTGACCCAAGTGCAGGACCTTGTAGTTGCCTTTGTTGAACTTCATGAGTTTGGCCCAGGCCCACCTCTGAAGCCCGTCAAAATCCCTCTGGATGTCATCCCTTCCCTCCAGTCGATCACGTCACACAGCTTGGTGTTGTTGGCAAACTTGCTGAGGGTACCCTGTGACCCAGAGTTCCTTACATTTCTATCACAGTTCCTTACAGTTCAGTAACAGACTGATGGACTTACTGCAGAAACCAGGCTAAAAAGCTCTATATGTTGCAGAAATCATGCAACTGTGTAAACACATTACAACAACACTTTCCTATCCAAAATAAAAGGAAATATAAAGGAAATATAAGGAAATATAAGGAAATAAGGAAAAAAATGTACATGCATAGACACATATATAACAATTGGATACCCTTGGTTACACATTGCGACTGTATTACATATCCTTTTCTCCTGTCTTATCAATGTGGCTTAGAAGCTACTCATAGCAAGCATTGTTTCATAGTCAGCTGCAACAGCATATTTGATGCAGTGGAGCCCCAATCTTAGTTATTCAGATTAGATTTAGTAAAACTATCCAAGATGAGAGAAACCTGGGATGTTGTACACAACATTCCAAATATGGCATATATGTATATATATATATATATATATATATGTCTACGATGTGAAGTCTATGACAAGGGAAAAGGAGCACATACTACATCAATCTGACAGTATATCAGAATAATATATAATGACACGAAACGAAAATATTCCGAACAACCTCTGACTGCAGGAAATAACCAAATCAAGGAAATGTAGTTGCAAAGAGAAGACTGATAGGAAAAAAAAAATGTGAAAAATTACAGTGACAAATCTTTAAATGATGCTGTGGTTCTGGAGACTTCTCTGATTAACGCTAGGAAGTCTGAATATGTTTCCCATCCAGAGTTTGCTCAGAGCTGCGAATCTGTCAAACACAACTCCCTGATGAATAAGACCTGTAAGAAAACTGGTAGAATAACAGTGAGAAAAAGAACAATATATTCTCAAGTACTGGGAATGAAATTCCCAATATTATTTGCTATCCTTTCTTAATATCAAGCTTATGGTCTGTTCCCTAATCTTACTAAGTATTTTATGAACAGGCTTGAGACTGAAGTGAAGAATGATTTTATTCAATCTGTTGACTGTTGTATACAACTAAGATAACCAATTAATTATTCATCTTGTCCTATTCCTCTTCTAACTTTTGCATGTCTGCCCTTTATGGTGCCTGTATACTTCACACTACAAAACAAATTCAAGAATAGTAACAGAAAATGATAATAACAAAATAAGGCTGAGTTGATAATTATTTTCAATAACAGAATTTCAAGACTTACAGTGAAGCCATAGGTTACCACAAGCTGAAAGACTTGAGACATACAGGAAATGTTTACAGCTGATATGAATGACGTGTGCTGTCCCATATCATGTGAAGTGAAGGTCCTCGCTGTGAAACCCCCACCTAGGCTGAAGGTGTCAATCTGATTATCTGAACCTCACTTCCAACTGTGGAGCGGATGGTCCTGCTCTCAACCTTCTGGGATTTGAAAGTGAAAATAAAGGCAAGGGCTGGGGTGGGGGCTTTCCTATACAATTCTTCCTTTCTTGCTCTTTTTCCCTCTCCTTGTCTCATACACATTGCATCTTTTGTGTGATGTAAAACCGACAAAAGGTAGCTGAAAGCAAGTACCCCAAACAATGCAATGACTCTTCCACATCCTCAGCTGGCTGATCAGAACTAATGCAATGCTTGAGGTTCTCCACTCATGAATGTCTGAGTCAACACCTCAGGCAGAAGTTGCATTTTTCTGGGTTGCTTGTCTTTCCTTACCCCTTCTTTGAATATTTTTCTTCTTTTGTTCTCCAGGAAACAGGATCTGAGTGAGTAGCAGCAGAAGATCTAGGAACCCCAAACCAGCTTAACTATGTCCTCTTTTCATTCCAGAAGAAATATTATTGGTTATAATATAACCTAAAAGACAGCCAAAGAAGGGAATTACCCCATAAAAATACCCTGCAGCTAAAAGGGATCAGGATAACGTTTACCTGCAAGTTTTACTCAATATTTCAAGAAATTTAACTATTTTCCCTTTTTCTGGGTCTGTAATCAGAGGATAGATTTGGAATGCCGGTTACTACAATGGGAGTTCGCCAGCAATAACTTGAAATGAAACCCCAGACCATACTTCACTATTTATGTTGTAACTATAAGCAAATTATACTAACATCTTATCTTTTGCTAGGCCCCAGACACCCTACTTTCAACACAACACCCCACAGTGCTAAGTAAAAGTAGAACTCGTTTGTACTTTCTGTAGTTTAATACCACCACACAAGAACACATTCCCAACAGCTAAGAGCTTTGCTAAGTATTAACTATTTGCATATTTGAAGCACTCTCTGCTGTGTGTACCACAGAGACTCTTGCTGGGGAAATTGTCGGCTAAGGTGCTTCAGTCACTTCCAAGAATGAAATTTCCAAGAATTTTGATTAAATAGAGCTGAGTTGAGAAGTGAGGCGAGGTGTGATACTGAGACTGACTGGGCAAGAGCCCATGAGGCACAGATCCTGTGCAAAGAAGAGTAAGCAATTACATAATTCATCATAATGCACACTCATAAGGAGGCTGAATTAAGATGGCACAGGGAACTTGAAATTCTTGGACTTCATAATTTATAAATGCTTGACTTGCAATGTTATTATTGTTATTTTAAAGTCATGGTGGTTTTATATAATATTTTCTAACATTGCTGTTAGAGAAAGAAACAAAATACTTCTGTTCATTTTGGAAAGGAATCATTTAGGAGATTGGGAATCTTTATGTAAAATTCATTGTTTTCTTACAATATTGTGACCCCATACTGGTTCACAGCATTGAGAATGCATGCCTGATTAACAAGTTACTAAGGACTGTAGTGGCACTTGCAAGCAATCGTAGTAAATCAATGCCTCTGTCTGATCAACTGTTTCCAGAATAACAGATTATTTATGGATACATCTTCTTTATTTAAATTAAAGAAGATGGATAAATAAATATTATATTACTATATAAATATATTATATAAATAAATATATATCTTCTTTATTTAAAGAAGAGGAGGCTTTCATTTTGCATGTCTAGCAGGTCTTGTGAAAACGATTTGTGAATTATGTCAGATCAAGGCAATGTGGCATATTTTTTGTTTATAAAATGGAACCTTGAAAAGCTTCCCCTGTTTTTGTAATTAAATGGTGAAATAAAAGGAGAATTTCTTTTTCCAGTGTTGCCTCTCTCATTTGTTTCATAATCTACTACACTGTAGGCAACAAAAGGGAACAATATTTTTGTGTCTAAAACCAAATGAGAACCTAGACTTCATGAGAATCTGAGCTTCTTCAATTTCCAGTCACAGCAGAGGTCTTAGCACCTCAAGAGAATCAAGCATAAGAAGAAGGTCATGACATTTTCAGGAAAAACAAATGAATGCAATGTCTATATTCCCATTGTCCTAAACAGTTCGTTTGCATGATAAACAGAGGGGCTTTTTTCCTTTTGGTACCAATAAGTTCAGTTATTAAAGAAAAAGAGATGCAGACTGTTCTCTAAGAAAACCAGATCTCTAGGGAAATGGCATTCAAAATGTAAATTGTCAGAATAAAGCAGAGGGGAAAAAAATAAGGCAGTATTTTATGACTTTTCCTCTGATTTATATGTGCGATAATTTTAGCAGCTATGAGGTTTATTTAAAAAAAAAATCTCACTGAGTGGATTTATTTAATATTCTCACCCATAGGATTGCATTATTAAATAACCGTCCAACGTCAGGATAGCTTTAACTGTTGGGTTCTTGGCAAAGAGCAGAACTAAAAACAGCAAGTCTACCACTGATAAATACCTGACTACCGTGACCAATTAATTCTTCTAGTACCACATATTTTGAGAGTGGGTGAAGAACAATGACTTTATTTCTGTATATACATCTTGAACTATTTATCTGAAAGAAATAGTATTCACAAAAATAGAAGTCTCCTGTAGCTTTACTAAGTTTCTTTGGCTTTCAGAAAAAAAATTATTAAAAAGGTCTAATGTAGCTATTTTTCTCTTTTCCTTAACTTTGTGCATGTGTTTACTGTCAGAATACAGAAGCCCCTGTTCTGTTGAGCCAATAGCAGCAGCAGCAGCCTTGAACCATTTCTTGGTGAGGTGAACAGTAATTTGATGTACCAGGAATGTTACAGCACAGACCCTGTTTGTCTCAACTATACACTCTTGGTGCTGTTGTTTCCTGTTCTCCCTTGTCTCAACTAGGACGAAAGAAATAAAAGAAAAGCACACTTGCCAGTCGTCAAAACACCGAGTCCACAGAACAGGCTACATGGATGGCTCTACCTCACAGGTCAAGAAAAACGAAGTATAAGAATCTCAGGAGGGACGAGTTCAGGATTTCCTCCAAACTTCCCATGAAAAGTATGAGTTAAACAGTAAAGATCAAATGAATGTAGGCTGTTGAAAGATCAGTGAGCTAAGTGCAATAAACAGCTGCCAATAACATAAGAAATTGTGATATGACTAAAAAGGAAACCAGAAAAAAGCTTCTGTGATTTTAAGTGGTCACAGTTCAGATTGTTACTGAGAGAAGGAAGTGTTTGTTGTTTTCATACCTTTTTAAGAACATGAAGCCCTGCAATTGCACCATCTTCCCACAAAAGCTACCTGAACTGATAGTTTGCTGCTAAAGTGATTAAACTAGAAATATTATAAGCCTCATTCTTTTCCCAAAGCACTTTGGTTTTCGTACCACCACTAGGACCTTTGGTAGACACTTACTGCCAGCTGCTCATGGAATTCATATTACTGCCATAATTAATACAACATAGTATTTTACAGTATACATGCATAGTTCATCTAAATGCCACCATGCCCGTAACTCTCTTGCTACACTGAGTGCTTTTTCTTATTCCATAATTATAGTGGCACAACTCTTATCTAAAATCTACTTTGACAACAGAATCTAGGAAATGAGAATGATGTTGTATACAGACATCTTACAGCCTTTAGTGTGCAAGCCATTTCAAAAACAGATGCTCTTTTTTCCTGTGCAAATTTCAGGCTAAAAGTTAAATTATACAGCTCATTCTCAAGTATCTACGGTAATTTGAGATGCCCAGTCTACCCCACCTGGCCTCCAGCTTTAGCTGTAAAAGGGTATGCCTCACCTATAGATTCCGTATTATATCAGTTAGTGCCATTTGGATTTCTGAGGTACTGCAGAGAACCTCAAAGGTTACGAGGGCAACTGTCTCAATCCTTAACTGACTCTTAAAAACTCTAAGATTAAAATGTGTGTCATCTATGAGATTTTTTTTTCTTTCAGCCATTTTTTCCCTTAATTTTGACCTCAGATGGATTTTTCCTTATCTCTAGGTTCTCTTTCCCAGCAAGTGGCTACCAGTTGAAACTAACATGAACTACTGACCCAAATCATACAATGGACGTGTACGGCTCTCTTTAGGTACCACTGAAACGTGTAACTCTTTCTCCGTTACACACTCATGTTCCTCGCAAAGTGCAGTGCATGCAAACGTGAACCCAAAGGCTGTGCCCACTCTTTCTGGTGGAGTATGGCTCAAGAGTAGGCTAAAGTATAGGTCCTATTGTATACTCTGGGCATGGCTTACAGATAGTCATCCAAGGCCAGTCAGACCACTGTTGTCCTGATTATAAGTCCTTTCTGCATTTGATGATGCTCTTGCAAAAGTCCAACAACTTAAATTTCTTGACTAACACCACCAAATAATTTCTTGTTCAGAAGATGCCTTTTTTTTTGTAATTTTTTTACTTTGAAAAGTAAAAATCTGTTCATTCTTTATCTTTAAAGATAAAAAAGATTTTTAAAAAGAGTATTCTTTACTAAACCTATAAAGAAATTAACATTTGTCTGTTTCAAAGAACGATTGACTGACTTCTAGAAATACAGTAATCTGGGTAGTTACCTACCATTATTTCATTCTGTTAACTTCAGTAAGTCATCCAGCAGTCTGATGGAAGGTAGTAGTCTTAAATATGTAGAAAAATTAAATGGGAACTATATATTAAGTTGATGAAGGAAAGTAAGTTCTTTCAAGTGGGGCTTTCAGAGTAGTTTCTTAGAGCTTTCTGAATTAGCAAGGATTTAGACTTGAATAGTGAGGACTGTATTTAAGAGGATATTTCAAGGCAAGGCACTTGACTACAAAGCTATTCCAGGTGTTGTCAGTTACACAGTGTATATATTAAGCCTTTTTTTTAGTATTTTCTATTTCTATGTGTGCTAAACTGCTGTTTTGTTTCACCTTCTTATTTTGATGTCAATAGGGCCCAATCGCAACAAACAGAGCCAGTGGAAATCAAAACAGATGATAAAGACAACCACACATTCAAAAAGGCCTTTAAATTTATTTCAGCCATTTCCTCCATTCAGTCAAGAATTCATAAAACCTACTGGACCAAATCTTTAAAAGTTATGCATAAATATAAAGCCCTTGCAGCTATACCAATTTATAACAGTTAATAGTCAATTCTCTGTAGGTGCTTGCAAAGGATTTACACTTACATAAATCTTCATCCTCGCAGTCCAGGACATATGTAAATCTCTCAATTAACTTTTTGGGTACCACAGGCAGAAAGTATGCAGGCTGTGATTAAGTAGTTGTGGATGCAATGTAAATTAGGGTAAACCCTCTGAAGTCACAAGAATTATGCAGAAAATTTGACTTAATATAACTCATTTAAGTATGTCACACATCCTCTGCAGGTGCAAGTGATTGTTCATACAAAACCACGACTGAATACTCAATGACTGTATTTTGAAATGTGCCCCAGTAAAGGCTGAGCTAGTAAAGAAATTTTAATTCAAATCACAATTAGATGCAGAGAGAGAAACATGATGTATCCCTCTTGTAAAAACAAGAAACACAAAATTTCTATGGCTCAGAGAATCATTAGTCTTTTTTAGCAGCTAAGAGGTTCCAGTCAATATTTTTTAAAAAATAAAAAAAGTTATAAGGCATAATTGTTTTAAAAAATACAAAATTGTATTTTAAAAATTTTATAAATATTCATGGTACATCCTGCTAAAAGCCAGGAAGCATTACATTAATACTGCACCCTGAAACACGGGGAATATGACATGGACTGTGACCTTTACTTTAAGACACAGATTATTCCGTGACATAATTAAAGCTGCTGCTCCTCGTGTGCAAATTTTAGGCAAAACACACACCACATTGTGTCATTTGCACTTTTTACATCATTTTTTCTCTAGTGTATTAGCGTTGAAATAGTAAAAGCCAGTTATGACTTTTCTTTTATGGGAGAGTTCACTTTCTGGGTTTCACTCTTTCTAAAGAGATGGGGTAAGGTAACTGTAAAATTTACTCTTGTTTTACTTTTAGAATGATTTGGTTTGAACTCTCTGAACGCAAAGTTTTGGCTCAAACCAATACTTAATTTTCATATATTCTGCCTAGCTTTAGTCACGTGGTTTACAATGGAAACGAATTACATGAGTATTTTAGAGACTTAACAACCATTGAAAATCTTTGTTGTCCTGCACCTCTAAATAACCATTTTTCAACTCATTTCTAAAGACAGAAAAGTAGGTCAATAGTCCATTAAAAAAAGGTTGGGGCTGTAATGCTGTTCTTGAACTTGTTCATTGTTATAGAATAAATCAAGCATTTACAGAACCTAAAAAATGGTATAGTCAATTAATTGCCCACTGATTGTAACCTAATTTTACTTCTTCTGACCAAGATGTTTTTCAAAGTACTCTATTTACGGTAGAGACATGAAGCAATAGGCCTCATATTAATTTTTTCCGGTATTCCCAGAGGAAATATTAATTTTAGGTTTTTTGCATGAATAGCAGAATCTCACAATTGAATCGAGAGAAAAGACCAGCAAAGAGAAGTTACTGATCACAGATATGACCTTGTCTAAAGGGGTTAATGAGCCACAGCAGCTGAGGAGAATGAGAAATAAATGCGAATGTAGAGAAAACTAAGAGAATATGATCACATAACAGCCACAAGTAAATGTACCGTGTAAAGAATCGTAGAGCAAAATAACATAGAGTTGGAATAAACTGCAGGGGTAAGATACAGTTTCAGAGCAACAGCAGCTCTTTTCTGGAGGTCATTTTGAGGTTCCTCTATGCGGTTTCATTCTCCGCCTTATTATTCTGCACTACTTCGAGGCATGAACCTGCTAAGTATTATGCCAGCCAAGCTCTAGGAATTAGTGGTGTTCAATACTTGGTTTCAAAACGCTCTCCACCTGACAGCATCACATATGTAATAGGCAAATATACTCAGTGCTTTCAACTCTGCTCTGCTGAACCATCAAACTATACTCTTGCATATTTGTATCACTTTGCGGAATCTGAATTTGTGATGATTATTTGATTCTCCTGCCAGAACTCCCACCAACTTTTAGCTTCCTGCAACATAGAATCCTTGCAGCGCTGCCAAGACAAAGCCTTCATTAATGTGTACCTAAGTATTTTTCAAAGCCCACAAATTCTCTATGATGACCAGAACTCATTGCATGTCTGCTGACTTTGATGCTTGCCATCCATGTTTTTGTGACATTAGAATTGTAGAAAAATGGGTCTGAAAGAGAGCTCAGGAAGTTGTCCAGTCTGTACTACTGATCTCCTCTCTGTCTTCCACATACAACTCAGGAAATTAGAGCAAAAGCATTCCCTCAGTAAACATTTGCATTTGGCCCCTGGCAAGAGCCTACTGGCAAAAGGCCCCGATGCCACAGTGAAAAAATAAATTTGCCTATGAATGTCCAATCTTAAAAGAAGTGAAATGGACACTGTGCCCAAAAATACTGGGAACTCATGCAGCTGAAGGGAAAGGTAGCCTTAACATCAGCAAATGTGTGATTTTAAAAATATCCCGTAGAGAAAATTATTTACAGAAATCTAGAAAAGGAGTCTCATGACGTTTTCCTGTTCCACCAGTTCTCTCCCTCGGTTTTCTCCCCAAGAGAGAGTGATTGGGCTTGGTACTCCACAGCCAAATGTTTTAATTGCCATCTAAAATGCTTACTACTCTTAGCCATAAAAATAACCTTTAAAAACCCTCTTCAAATACATATTTTTCCTCTCAAAACAATTCCTGTAAAGTCCTGTAACTATCTCATTACTATTTCCCAGTTCTTCACAAACACTTTAATTGTATGTAGATAGTTGTGAAAATAAAGTTTGTTAAAGCACACTTTTAATAATTCTAAACCGTGAAGCTGTCAATCTTTTCCTTCAGCAGTCTTCCATCAATCTTGCTGCACAGTTGCTCAGCTCCTTCTGTGCTTGGCCTGTATCTGCACTAAAATCAAACACTGTTATACCCACAGCTGTGACATCTCACATAGGCAATAATAATTGAAGCACAAAATTCTTACTCCTAATACAAAATCATGAAAGATAAATGCTACAATCTGAAATTAAGTTTTTGTTTGTTTATTTTCCTTCTGTATAATTCCTCTGAGTACATGTTATTGTGAACACAGCACCACGGCAAATCAAAGTAGCTTTCAAAGTTAATAATGGTACAACTTCCTTTGCAACCTATGTTTTCCTTATTGGTAACACTTTATATCAACTCTCGCATTTCAAAACCTGCAAAAATGGCAAGCAAGTCCCAAGGACAATATACTCTTTTATTTTCCTAATACATCAGAATGAGAGAAGGGAATCCCTTTGCTTGCTTAAGGAATATTGTTATATTTGTTGTCAGTATGAATTGGAAAATAATCTCAATTTTTAACTAATTTAATTAGATAAGTGGAACTTCATTACCTAAGTCAAGCTAGTCTTAACAACTTGGCTATAAATAGTGAGCATTACAATATCGCTGGCACATTTACACTCCATGACTTCACTATAAATGATTAGAAGGTCATACTAAGTTAAAGCTCAGTTCTGATGTCTCCTCTATACTTATACTGCAGAATTTAACCTCACTTTGAAGCCTATCAAAATGTCTCTATTTACTCCACATTCAAAAAAGAAACATCCCCTCTGTGATGATTTTTGTGTACTGGATGTCATTAATGAGAGGTACATTTGCTGCAAGAAAACAATAGCTTTTACCTTGAAGATAGCATAGCAGATCTGTTGAAGATCATGGGCACAGTTTGTAAGTACCATTTCCTCAGTTTGCAGAGAAAAAAAACTTGCTCACGCTCCCAAAACCCCTGATCTGCAAGACCAGCCCATGTTTCTTTTTGAATATACACATTCAGCTGACAGGTCATCTTCTGACTTATCAGTCTTGGGAGCTTTCAAGCTGTTGCCTCTGTCAGTTATAGAGGAAAAACTATATTGAATCAAGACTGTTCTTTGCAATTTAAGAAATCAAAGTCTGTGTCCCTTGTTAGGAGGAATAAAAAGGTCATGTGCTTTACTCATTATTTATTGTAAGTTTGCACCATAGCCTCTCCCCTGGTTCAATCCTGGATTTTTAGCTGGATCATTTCAAATGCATTTACCAAATACGGGCATAAATACAGACCATCACAGTAACTAAAATCAGGACTCAGGCAATATTTCATTTGGCTGTTTCCCAAGTTAGTCAGACAAAGATATTTCAAAAGACATTAGTACATAAAGTCATTGTGGTCATATACAGCAGCAAATAATCACAATACCACATGGATTTCACTTTGATTCTTCCAGTTTTGTGGGTGCATTTGCAAATAGTAATCAAATGCCCTTTCAAACACACTCAGTAGCCTGTGAAGAAAAGAGAGCAAAACTGCAGTCAAATATACAAATTTTCACTTTCTGGATTTTGAGACATAAAAGGTTCTGGAATTTGTTTTCATGTCAGCAACATTTACAAGACAGTTTTGCTTTATGGTGCCTGTGTGATGACCAGTGAAAAGCATCTGTTGAAATTATAGTTATGATCAGTTTTTAATAATAGGAAGGTTACAAATATTAGAATAAGGAGGCTGTGAGGTATGGCAAAGCAATATATCTCTTCCTTAGCCAGACTGCTGACCCCAAATTACCCTAGTAGCAATTGCATTGAACCAGATTGTTCCAGTGGGTTTACATCTTTAGAGTCTCAGACTCTCCTACTTTTCATCTACAATAAATCATAGGGTGGTGTCTTACTAGCTAAAAAGAGAGAAATGCAGTTAATAGTTTCCAAACAGATGGAAAATTTACTGCCATTCATGGGTCACCAAATCCAAGGATAGAGTAAAATAATTATTACCATTTAAACAGTATTATCACATCACTGATAAACACTGAGACTCCATACAGACTCATTAATTTGGATCAACATTTTTTAATAAAAGAGAATTATATACAGCCTCAATTTGATTTATAGTCAGAGAATCAATTTGGTTTTCCTTATTTCAAATCCAGTTTTCAAAAGCTCAACTCCTGGAAGTTCAGAATTCAGATAGTTTGTGATAGGGATTAGAATAAATGCCCACGCAAACAGTTTCTATCTGCATAAACACAAGCATAGAACAACCACCAACAAGAAAGATCTGTGTGTGTCATCAGGATTCTTGGTGGCTCTTGGCTGTGCACTAATGCAACTTATTAATTTTGGGTCAACAACATAGGTATAAAGCAATGATAAACACATGACAAAAAAAATGGGAGTCCTGTTTTTAGGTCCACTACATAGTTTTTGCATAATCAATTCTATAACTCTAAGAATGTTTTCATATATATTTTTCTACTTTAAACATACTTGTGGCATGAGCCTTTGCATTTCATAATGTTGATTTCACTCTTCCATAATTGAGGACAGTTATGCCCCTATCACTGTGCCAGAAAGGCAATAACAGCAACAAAAACATACAAAAATCACTCTGCAAAAGAATGTGATTGCAAGCTGTTTCCCTTGGAAAGAGATAGAACTTTGGGTTTTTTCCAGTTTTCTGTGATTTTTTTTTCTGAAATTTTAGAAGTTCACCTAGTAGGAATCTTCAATGAAATCTATACAAAAAAAAGTGCCTTCAATTCATGAAGACGGAATAACTGTGACGGTAAATACTGTACACAAAGTTTTCAATTATGAGAATACCACATTTCCAAGAGTTTATCATCAGAATAAAAATTTGCTGAAGGTTTTCCAAAATTCTAAATGTGAGCTCTAGGTGCTTGCTAATTTTAAACTTATTCTTGGAATGTGAAACCCTTTGAATATTTTGTTATTGAAAGACAATTTATTCCAGTTCTGCCTTTTCTGAAAGAAATGTATTTTCTGTCCTGTTCTTTTATTTTAAATTCATTCATGTAACTCTTGTACAAAAATCTGTTTCCAGTGTAACTTCATTAATCCCAATGGGTATCCCTGAACTTATATGAGAAATTACTTCAGGGCATGAACCATACTACATAGCTGTTAGAATTAAGTCCAGCCCATTAACAGAGTTCTGGCTCATGTCAGAAGGAACAATAGTCTCTCAACCAAGCTCAAGTGTAGCTCTTTGAATACTGTGAGCTGAGCACCGGTTCCAGTGGCCCGCAGGGATGAGGCCATCTTGCTCTATGGAGTGAGAGTGCACAGTTACCTGACAACAGCCTTGTCTTGTCTCTTGTGCTCAGAAGCAGAGAACAGGTCTTTCTCTGTTTTCTTTACCAGAATAAAGTTTGCCAGTGAATCATTCATATCACTAAATGTAAACAAGCGTAATCAATATCTACTGCACCAGGCACCAGGGCCTTACTTGTCTTCTGGGAAATTTACACAAGCTCAAAAGAAAGCTGAATTCTTTGAAGGCACACACCTCTCTGGAAAACCCAAAATGCCACCAGCAAGAATGCAGCTTAGGAGGCTTCAGCCAACACTAAACATGCCAAAGCCACATACCACTTATATGCCATCTCCTGAGAAACACAGTTTTCATCCCCAAGGCTGGCTGTCTCTTCACTCCAACGCAGCTCTGCATGCTGAAGAGCAGCAGATCCCAGCACGGATACATCACCAGGAGCACACAGTCACACACTGCTGTGCTTGCCTCGCTCAGACCCCGCCAAGGGTGATTTGGCCCATAGGAGGGAGCCCTCACTTTGGAAGGGCTGTAGAGTTTCACATGATGCCTACAACCCTGTAAATACTCCTGCTTGTAAAAAAATGCCTAAAAAGTGTCACTTCAGGAGCAAGCTGGAACCTGTGTTTAAAAGACACTGTTCACACAGTCTGAAGAGCTATGTGTACTTTCCCTAATATTAGTCCTTAATCTTCTTTCAGGCCCCTTGAACAAGAAAAAAAATAATACTGTCTTCTAGAACTGAAACCATGGGCCTTTACACCAAGCTCCACACATTACACAATAATTTCCAAAAGGCAGAGGAATGCCTCTAGGCTGTTGGGGAAATGTGAGCGCTCATCTGGGACAAAACTAAAGGCTCTGTTTTACAAAGGAGTGAGCAGAAAGCAGGATGGGAACGGAGCTCCCACCAAAAGTCAATAGGAGTTGAGACTTGATGTAATTCTGAACTCTTTGAAATTACCAGTTCAGTTCAGTATCCAAGCAAGAACACTTAATAAATCACAAGACCAATGAGGAAAAGGGAAGAAAGGGAAAACCTATCCCACATTAAACAGTAATTTCTACTAATTTCTGTGTAGGAAAATTTGCTAGTACTCATTTCTCCTGTGAGAATAAAAATCCTTCTACTAAGACAAAAAGAAATCACACCTTTTTTAGTATTTACAACTTAAAAAAAATGGTACTTTATTTGCCACAGTGTATTTACAAACCTCTGCTCCTGAAAACAAAGCAAAGAATCAGATTCCCACCCAATGCATTAGGATTAAAAGTATTCACACTAGAACAAAGTCAACATGGGAGAGAGCAGTTACTTCATCTGAGGATTATATTTAACATTTATTTCCCAGTAGGGCGATAAAAATAAAAACTAAACCACTCTTTTAAGTTAGCTTCACTCATTCAATGTCCTTTTCAAATGCCAAGTCCTGAGAAGTTGCAATTTGTCCTTCCATTAGCTTTTGCAGCTGACACAGGGAGTCTACTAAAGAAGAAGAAGATTCTCAGTCTCAAAATACTGGTAAACCAACCTCTGCTCCACTAAACTTTATCTAGACTTACAGATGAACTTCTTATATTGCCAGTCTCATAAAAAACAAGAGGATCCCCCTAAATCTAGCTGCTCCCTGAACAGCTGGCCCAGACAACTGAAAAGATATTCAGTAGCGGAGTAAGTTTTGATATTTCTTATGATTGTTGAACTGCTCACAGGACAGAGGCATGATATGATAGGATATTTGAGGGCAACCTTGATGATAAAGTAATAATAGTTAAAAAACAGTGTCTTCTTTCACTCAACTTACCAAGCAGACTATCGTTGGCTTTTCCTTTTCTCTCCTACAAAGAGGTGCTATGTTACACTCAGATTCTGATCTTCTGATACGAAGATCTTTCTCTGGTCTCTTACCTAGCCATGATTAAACTTCTTTTTCTCCTCCTTCACCCTTTTATTTTCAGAGGCTTTCCTGTCTGACTCTAACAGCTGTTTGTCCTTTACAGGCTCCATCTTCCCACAGCTCACAGCTGCACCACCAGACTTTTCCAGCAATCTGCCCAGTCTCTGAGTCTTTCTTTTGGCTCTCCAGTGAAACTAGAATCGCCACCTGCATCTCTGGGATAGTCCCAACACTCAAAGTGGGACTTTGCTGTAATTTTATTGGCACTGTATTTTAATAGCAACACTTGCTCCTTTTTTTCTTAACTTCACTGGAATAAAGAAAAAAGCTAAGAAAAATATAAGAGGAAACAAAGATGTTTTACTATCAAGTACATGATTAATAGAAGTCACAGAATCAAAGAGATTAAAACTGGAAAAGACCCACTGGCTATTTTGTCATCTTGTCTGTCCTTGCCAGTGCAAGACTGTTCCTCACGGTACTTTTAAGGGCAATAAAGAACGTAGAATTAATAATTATTTGACCTGGTTCATAATGACATTACTGTATTGCTTTCCAGCCTATTTTGTTTCTGCTAGCTCTAGCACTTCCCTTTTCAGTGCCACCGAAAATGTTACCGCCCTCTGTAACAACACTGCTCTTTAACACCTGAGCCCAGATCTTCAAGAGTGTGAAATTATTTTTCCTGATCTGGACTTCATCTATGTACTGAAAGAGAAACATATGCTTCAAATTCTATAATCTGAGTCATTTACAAAGGATCAAAGCAATGGTTTTAAATTAAAGGAGACCTCCTTGCCCTTCTGTTGTCAACTTCTTACTCCTCTTAAAACCACCAAGTCAGAGAACAGCTGGATAAATGAAAATTCTGAACATCAACTGATCTAAAACTCCTGTCCAAGGACGGGCCAGGTCTAAACAGCATCAGGTTGTTCAGGGCTTTATCCAGTTGAGCTCTAAAGATGGAGAATCAATGAGCTGCTTTGGCAAATTATTCCATCATCCTGCCATCCTCACTGGGGAGAATTTTTTTCTTTCTACCTAATTGTAATTTTCTGTCTAGAAACATTAAGAAGCATGGCTGCTCCCCAAGGAAAGGCAAACCAGTGGGGTAGACAGAGCAGGACTGCTCAATTGACTGTTTCAGACAAGGCAAGATAGTAAATCTCTTCCGGGGTCCATCTGGGATCAACAGAAGACAAGACAGAAGACAAATCTACCTACAATTTAAGTCCAGAACCCATCCTGGAGAACCAGCCAATAAGCTGGGACAGCAGGAGACAGTACTGTACATATAACAGAGCTCAGGCTAAGCCTGAGGATCCAGACCTGACCTTAAATGAAGTGCCCGGCAGGTTATGTGGATGGAAGCCTCAGTAAAGCTGGTCAATGCCCTTAAGACATACTAGAGCATTCACATACTGTCATTTCCCTTGCTGCTGTTTATGTCCACTGTTTTACTTCCCTTTGCTGTGAACCTCTGTGCAGAGCCTACCTTAATCTTCTCTACAAGCAATCATTCCTTAGGTAGGCAAGGGAACTCATTTGTCTTCTTTTCTTAGGCAAAACACAGCTCTCTCCACATGTGATGTCTCTCCACAGCATGTGCTCAGATCTCAGTCACTCCAGTGAACTTTCCATTTGACTTCCTTCTGTATGCCAATATCTTGTTTTGTCTTTGTCTAGTCCCAAACTGGACACAGCACTCAAGATGTCGCCTCACAAGTGACAAATAGAGAAGAACCCCTCAACCTGCTGGCTATGCTTTTGCTAATACAGTCCATATGCACCTGTCCATCATTGCTGCAAGGGTACATTTTGATTCACGTCCAACTTGCCCTCCTAGACCCCCTGGACATTTTCTGCAAAGCTGCTTTCAACACCCAGCCAGCCCTTTAGCCCTTTATGCACGAGTTTTTCATAATTCAGGTGCAGGACCTGGTGCTTTCATTTGTTGAACTTCATAAGGTTTCCATTAGCATCTTTATCAAGCCTTCTGAATGGCAGCCACTATATTGGTTACAACACAATTGTGTTGTCAGTAAAGTTGATGAGGATGCATTATGTTCCACCACTCAGACAGTAATGAAGACATTGAACAGTAGTGATTCCAGTAGTGAACCCTGTAGAATGGCACTCATAACCATTCCTCAGCTGAATTTCAAACTGCACTTTTAGCCCAGTGATCCTCCTGCCCTACAGTTCAACTATCACGTTCATATCTCACACTTCTTGCTAGACAGATGCTATGGGAGACCATGTTGAAGGCTTTAGTAAAGTCATTCTCCAAGCCCGTCATCTCCTTATGGGAGACAGTCGTGTTAGACAGACATGATTTATTCAAGAAAATCTATCCTATCAGTTCCTAAACACCTTCTTGTCCTTCATAGCATTGGAATCAGCATCCGGAAGGATATAACTCATAACCTTCCCAGGACCTGAGGCTGGACTGGCAAGACCCTTCTTGCCCTTCTAAAAGGTGGGCAAGGCATTGCCTTTTTCCAGTTTTCAGGGAACTCCCACAATTCCATGAACTTTCAAAGATGATAGGTGAACTTCATTATTACAAGAGCCAAGTCACTCAGGCACCCTCAGATGGACACCACATGGGCCTAGATGCTTGTGTACGTGCAGTTTTCTTAAGCTTGTCACTCAGCCTTCATCTACCATGGGCCTTCATTTGACAAGAATTCTCAGGGATCAAAACAAAAAAGTGTTTCCTCCCTGATGGCTATAATTAAGACTCCCAGGATGCGTTATTATGTGCATTCAGAAAGCATTAGTCTGCGTAGTTGCCCTACTACCTGACTCAGTCCTGACACAGGCGCAACCACACCTCCCACGTCAGGTCCCTATCAGCATCACGTATACCAAAGCTCTATATTTGCTCTTCCTTCCTCTGCTGATGCCACTGTTGTTGTTCCTGGCACACAGCAGAACTGTGGGGATGCCAAAACATCAAAATGTGCTGCTATCATGCTAGGATACGATAAATAAAGACCTGAAGCCTATTTTTATTTCTGTAAAGAATGGATAAACTCCATACTCCTGTGTAGCTCTGAGCCACATTAAAATCCGTTTTCCCAGATTAACTGCAATCTTAATTACTTTGAATAATCCAGTAGTTGGATGATCTTTATTACACCATTATTTTCACATTCATGTTCGATGCAACAACCGTAAACACAGAAATCACAGAAATAAAATCAGTCATGCATTTTCTGAGTGTACTGTAAACAAATGCATTTTTGACACAAAAAGAGAAAAAATGTCACTGCAGACAATCACTATGGCATATTACAGCATATTCATCTACTTCTTCTCTGAAACACACAAGAGCAACCCCAATCTTGTTGTCGCACTCCATATCTTTATTTGTCTCCAAGGAAACTTAGAGAACTATTTGGATACAAAAAAAAGACACAATGTGAGAAATCAGAATTAAAAACAAAAAGAGGTATGAGAAACTGTCTTAAACACAAATTTAAAAATCACAGAAGTAGACTTTTAATGTTGAATATTGGAAGGGCTTACATAGGATTCAGGGAAGTTTCAGTCTGGAGACTACCAATACAGTGAAAGTATGAAAACTGAAAATTAGCTTTTATAAACTTTGAGGCTTTTCCCCCAAAAAATGGAATCTACACTGAGATCGGTGCGAGAATTCTCACCCTAGCAAGCTACATGAATTTAATCAAACTCAAGTAGCTTGGTATTGTATATTTGATCTAGTAAAGGTTGCTTATATGACATTATTTTTGAAAAAGAATTCCTGCCAGCAGAAATTGATGTATCCACTAAAAATCCTCCAAAAAAAACCCCAATCTTTTACAAACCAAAAGAATTTAATAGAAAAATAAATCTTGAGACCCTCAGGTGTTTGGTATTTTTACCTAGGACTTGTTGAGGTATTATCTTTAGTGACAGTTTGACTGTGTACAAACTGAATAAAAATTCAACCTGGACCTCAAAATTGAGCCGTGCTGGTTGATTTTTGCCGGTCCATTGGAAAAATGACATTGTTCCACCGGCTTTGCCATCAGTGGGAATTCTGTTTCGTATTCTTCCTATCTGTGTTAGGTATGATGGGCCTCAAAATTTTAACAAGTAAACAAAAAAAATCTTATTTAAATAGGTGAGGACCTCAAAACTTTTCATTGATTTGTCCAGGACTATTTTGTTATAGCTGCTTGCAACATTCCTATGAAAGGTGCTTAATATGTATTTTTGCCTTTCTAATATTTTTTTTTTTAATCACATACTTCATTAAAAAGAGCTATCTAGCAGAGATTTTTGTGATCTACATTTATCTGGAAAAAAAAAAGGCTGAGCAAGTGGCCCATTAATACTGCTGAATTGAGACATCTACTTTAAAAAAGTGAACACTGTTGGATGCCAGACCTAAATCCATTAGTGCTTCAAAACCATAGCATTAAATTTTTTTAATATGTCACTTTTTTCAGTATTTTTTTCCCCATTTTCTACCTTCTATATGAAAAAATGTCTCCCCATACACATTCCTTTTGTCCTGCTGCTGGTTGCTAAACTACGCCCTGTATTATAGATTCTTTTCACAGCTACCGGGAGTTGGGTAGATCCATTTTATACAGTTTTGTAAAAATAGCAAGCTATCCCAGACAAGGTCTTCAGATGGTTCTCATAAGCATTACTCCAATGAGTTCAAGAAACTGTACTAATACAGACCAGCTGAGGATCTGACCCCCTTTATGTTAGAAGAGAATGAAACCAATTTTCCTTGGTCTGTCTTTGGCTTTTTAATATGTGAAAAAAAGGATGATATTCATGCTGTGTGAAATTCATCCCCCTTCAAAAGCAGCTTATGCCAGCCTGTACACCAATGAAGTACGTCTAAGGGAATTCGGATTCTTGCAGGCAAAGCTTGCTTTATTCTGTGTCCTACTGAATCCCTTCACAAGTGTAGAAAGCTGTTCCCAAAGGAAAAGACAAATTCCCATGAGTTTTGATGGGGAGTTACAAAAACTTCAGTGGTGCTACTGCCCTTTCCAAATTCATTCTTTAGCCCCATAAATATAACAGACTGGAGAAAGGTTCCTCCTGCCAATAGAATGTAAAGCCACAGTAGGGTACATCAGAAGGGTGTGTTTTGGGCAGGCAGCTGCCAGTTTTGTCCTTGCTTGGAGGAGGTCATCAACCATGTGATAGCAGTAGTGTGTCCATGGACCTAAGTTCCACTGTGGGGTACAGTGTATTCAGTATTACATTAAAAGGAGTCACCTTTTCTGGATCAGAGCTACTTCATGTCACATCGCTTTTGATTGCAGGCAGAATAAAATTGCTTTTGCCCACAATGTACAAAGACACATACCTGGTTATCCATGATCCCGCTGTGTTTTTATTGAACCAGGATGCAAGGTCCCAGCCCAATAAACCATTCAAGTCCTAGATTAATTTTCAGAATATGAGCAGCCAGTGAGGCTCTATGTCTGCTTTCAGTGAAGTGCATAATTAAGTACTTTGCTGGAATAGAGTCTCAAATCTTCATGCATTGGTCATATTCCAGACTGTCAGATCCACCATACTGCCTATTCTATGTAAGTGACTGGGACAGAGCAGTCATTCTGCACAGCTGAATTCATATTGGTAATTGTAAAAGAACCTCTACACTTCTCATCTGGAAATCTTTGCATGCATATGTTGCTATCAACTGGTAACATAACGTAGTGAGCATATGCGCAAGGAAAGGGAAAGGACAAGTGCGTCTCACAGACGGTAGAACAATTTTGTTTCTCTTAAAGGAACTCAGAAGAGCTGCCAAGTTCCAGCCACAGAGCTGAAGTAGCTTTGTTCATTGCTGGAAAAAAAAATTATATTGGACAACTCTAAGTACAGTGGTCTGTCCTTTCCTGCCCATCCCTCCCAGTCCAGAACTGCTTTCTAACTTAAAACAATTAAAAGAGTCTCTCTATTGATGTAGTTCTTCTTTTCTGGATCCTCAATACCAAAACAGAAAACCTCTACCAATTGACATGATTCAAATAAGATCATTTGTGTTCACATAGTGCTCAGGGCCAGTGGTAATGAGAGACACTTACTAAGCACTTGCACCACAGTACAATGCACTTACACCACAGTACATGGATGCTGTACATGGGCAAGGCTGTTGTCTATTAAACATGGGCCCCTGGTCTGTGGTTCTTTGTTCATGTCTACTCTGTCACTGGGGTATCTTTTCTCCATTGTTGTTTGTTCTTCAAATTCCCTTCAAATTCCCCTGCTGCTCCATGATTAACTAGTCTGTGTGCATTTCAAGTCTTTCAATGAAAATGAAAGGACCCTAGTAAGCATCCCTGTCAGCACCAGTGCTTGCTGCCCATCTCCACCTGATTTCTTCAGATATACCAATGGGAATTTCTATGTGAGTTGGTTGAGCAGATTTTGTTAATTAGAAAAATATATAGACTTCAGAGGAAGGAATTAGGAAGCAGAGGATGAAGAACAGAGGATGTCAGCAGGAGATTATTTTAAAAAGGAGAAAAAAGAAAAATATGAGGAGATGAAGAGAGGCAGTAGCATGGAATAAGGGCCGGGGTGGGGAGGCATGCTGGAAAGAAACTGCAAAGAACTATTGATGGTCATGATGACTATCAGTACAAAAGGGTAACACAAGGAGGGGTTAGATGTGGAGAGGCCAAAGGTGTCTTCAGAACTGATGCAATATATTTGAAAAGCTGAGAAAAGCTTGACAAAACATCTTTGAAAAGCTCTTTTTAGAGAGAATCTTCATTTCAAACAGGAAGTTTGACATCTCTGCTGACAGCAAGAGAAAGATGCTCACCTCCTTTTTCTGGTATCAAAATCTAGTACTGGTCTACAAATGGAAAAGATTAGGAAGGCTGGCGTAACTCTATTATTGCTGCAACAGGGACAAATTTGGTCATCACAGAACAGTGCTGGCTGTGAGTCTCACAAATCAGCCTTCCTGGTGGTAGCTGAGTACTTGTCCCAGATTATATAAGGGCTAAAGAGGCAAATGAACAGGAAAAGAAACAAACCAAAAGTTTAACTAAACAACTTAGTACATCGGGGAAAAAAAAAGGAAAGAGAGAGAAAGATCTTGGTTTTAGTTCAGGGTAAAAGTTCATGTGGTTCTTACTGTAACTGAGCCATTTCACACAAACCATCTGTAACTGTTCTAATGGTCTCCTTAAAATATATATCCAAGTGAGTCAAAATCTGATATTTTCTTCAGGTAAATTGCACTCTTTTGGACAAAAATCTCTCAAACCTTTTCCCATTCATGCATTCCCATTTTTAGAGCCACGACAACAAAGCTCTTGAATGGATGATAAAGCGCTAGATTGACAAAACTACTTAAGCACTTTAATACATGTCCCTGCTGGTGGGGAGGGTCATCAACCACAGGATAAAAGTCAAAGCTTCTTACATAATGAGTTATATGCTTCCAGATAGCAGCAAACAGGCAGCACATGAGAGAAAATATCTCACACAGACAGCAAGAAATGGCAGCATGTTACATAAATTAAGGAGAGAAAGGAAGTAAACCTATCTCTTCAGAACCTAGAAGACTGTGCTAGTCACTGAGTATTGTATTTAAAAAAAAGCAAAAAACAACAAACAATCAAGCAAACAAGGTAAAGGAAGATATACTCACTGAGCCACTGTCACCACCACTGCCTATTTGATGAAGAAGACATTTTGATTTCTTCAGGTTACAAAGATAGAAGACTATCTAATCTGTAGAGCTTCAAAATGCTTAGCTGTGAGAGTACAGTTCGCAAAAGAAACATAAATGTAAGGACTGTGAATATTGAAGATGGTGATATCTATGGATTTCAGTTGCCTACAGACTGGAAACTGTCTAAGAGGAATTTCAGGATTAGGACTTTGCACTTGGGCATCTACTGTGGGTGTTAGATTAATTAAACTCCAGGTCTTTGGGGCATATAGCTCTGAGAGCTCTATCCAGAGGCATTCAGTCAAATAGAATAGTGTAAACACTCTTTCACATCAACACTAATCATTTCTTTCGCAACTTCGTTGTTAGCTGTCTGCTTTCTCCACAGATGCAACTACGCGCAAAGTCATACCCTGAGGTAGAAAAGCTGTCAGCTTCCAGAGAGTGCTTCTGTTGTTGGCGCTGACTGTACTAGAAGCTGTCCATGGAAACAGTATATTTTCCAAAGCTGGAAACATCTATTACATGCAGACTATTACCCCACAGTACCATTTCTATGCAACTGTCCTTGGAAGAGAATTTATTTCTTTCTTTGTTGAGTCATTTGGTTTGATTGCCTGGAATCAACTGGAAAGTCCCACATCTAATCCTATTTAATCTGATAATTAGTAATTTAGCCAGAGAGCTTTCTATACTGCCAACAATTTGTTTCTGTATAGTCCAGCTTTAGAAACAACCCAGTCCCCTAGGAATAAAGGCCTTCATCTCCTACCAATGTAAGATGTGAAGAATTAAGTCAAACCTCCCCTTTCTTGGAGACATACTTTGTTTTACCATTTTCACCTGTAAAGTTTGTGCATAGGTTCAATCAGAAGCTTTAAAGGAAATTTTTATAATGGCACGTTGAAGACAAGACATTGACTTAAATAGAAAAGATTAATTGGTAGCATAGCAAATTAAGCAAAGAATACCCAGTTATGGAAAAGCTGCAGAAAAGTGGAAGTATATGCAGACTGAGTGAGTTAGAGCTACTATGAGTACGTCCTGGACGTGGTGTACTTTAGAGAACAGGCATTTACATGAAGAAAGGAAAAAAGAAACTAAAATAGTCAAGAATACAAGAGACTAAAGTTTCAAAAACAATTTTAGATGAGGAATCTAGCACCTAGTTACAGTTTAGAGGCTTATAGTGTGTAAATGTGGTAATTGTCATTTTCTGCACTGTGTTGCTTGCAGATTCACGATACTTTTCTTTGCGCAGTTTTGCAAAACAGATGAACAGTTGCCTTCTGCTGGTGGCCATGACCGCAGTTTCATCACAGCTCATGCCTTCAGCAGGAGGGTCCTTGTCTCCTCCTTCTTCACTTCCCATTTAGGCTCCAAGAATCTTCTTACACCCCAAGTCCACCCATACAGCCTCTGTGGGAATTCCTGTGGCAGAGGTAACTTCCTGGCTCACCCTGTGATCTGCTTCCCTGTGCCAGGACCAATAGAGAAAGGAAAGGCTGTGGCACTCAGATGCATTTGAGGTCCCGCCAGAAAATATTCTCAATTCAGCTTCAACCTAATGCTGACAAATTCTATTTAGTCAGAGAAAGATTGTAAAAAATTCCATCCCCCCTCTCTCAGCATGAGTTCCCTATAATTGCACCTCCAATTGTCTTCATACTGAGTGCATATAAATAAAGTTCTCTGAAACTGGAATAATTTTGATCTTCTTTACGGACCTCCATCTGACACAGACAACTGCTGTCACATTGGTAGCTTGGTTTTTATATTATTCCATAAACTGCCTCAAGTTAGCTTCCTTGAAAGGCTGCACTGCATACGTGACACCCCTGGTATGACATAACAGAAGATCCTATATGAAAGCTATGATGTCATAGGCAGCTTTTTACCCAGATGAGTGAATTAAACCTTTCCTCTTATCTTGCCATCACTGATACCACCAATTTTCTTGTTAAATTAACCCATTAAGCCTTCAATGGCTTCCATTATCATCTGCCACCAGCAGCAACATGCTGTTGTGATTCTTTCAATGAGGAAGGATGTGACATTCCTACTGAAGTTCAGAACACTAAACTGTGGGAGTCACCATCTAAATGCAGCCCACTTGCAAGACCCATGACACAATAAGCTAATGAATCATAGGATGTTTCAGTCGAAGTTATTTACTGAAGTACATGAGGTACAGAAACAGACTGAAACAATTGTGAGAGAGACCAACAAAAAGGTCAAGCAAATAGCAAGAGAATTACTAAAATTTTGGCCCTGGGAAAAAAACGAAAGAGACTGGGCACTTCTTGGGCAAGATGCTTTCAGTAAAGGCTGTTTGAAATTGCATTGAAAGACTCTACCTTCTATTTTTTAACTAATAAATTATATTCCAGGATCAAGGTGGTCGTCTACTTATACCCCTGAAGATGTAGAGTAACAGTGAAACATGATGGAGCCTAACCCTCCTCAGCCCTGAAACTATTGACTCTCTTATGGATAAATGTATCACACAAGTCATCTCTGCTGTTGCAAGCTGGAATTAAATATTCATTTTGTCGGAAGCCCTTCAAAATGTCCTCGTGTTCAAAGAGGGGTGAGTTGGGCAGTTTTCTGAGTGATCTGTTTTCTTTCAGTGAAAATCTTTTGGCAGGAAAGAAAATCCACCACAAATCTGACTTTTCTCAAGATATTTTGGCTGTTTGCTTTTAAAACAAAAAAATATTATCTGTGCTTTTCAGCTACCAGAAATGAAGTTTTGGGAGGTAAAAATCTTTTTCTTAAGAATTTGAAAATGGTGAGACTAACACTCATACTCCTAACCATTCGATTTGAAAGAAAAAAAAAAGGAGGTTGCTGAACCTATTCCTGTAAGTAAAAATACCATCAGAAATAGGCTGGCTGTTTACTACTGGCATGATTTTCCACTCCCTGTACAGTGTACATTCTGTATTTGACAGAAAATATATTTGAATAGTAAATGCTACAAACAAGCAAAGTTCTTTTTTCTCCTAAGACATTGTGAATCAGGAATTAGTTCGTTCAATTTGTCCCACATTATGTATTTGAACCAGTGAAAATCTGAGCAAAATTTGGCCGCGTATCTCAGGTATGACTTTATTTATGATTACATTGGTAACATGGTAACGATGAAGAGTGCCGAATGAAGAATTTCTAGACATGAATTGTGCTGCCTTGACAGAGAGAGAGAAAATGATTTATTTTTCCTTCTAGTCGGCAGTGATACCACTTTGTCGGAATGACATGGTCCTGAGTGGAGGAGAAGGATAGGCTGGTAAAGATTAGCAGCGTGCTAGTCAGAACAAGGTAGAGGATAAGGTGGCGTAGAGGAGCTGGGAGACATCTATAGGGAACCAGAACCTCTTTCTCACTTGCTTCCCTGGTCCCACCTCTGCTTACAGCTAGCCTGACCTCCCTTGGGTGGGTGAAGAGGCAAGGGGAAAAGTGAGAGAGGCTGAGATTGGAAGGGACCTGTGGAGGTCATCTGGTCCAGTTCCCTACTCAAGCAGGGCCACATAGAATCAGTTTCCAAGCACTGTGTCCAGGTGGCTTTCGAATATCTCCAAGCATGTAGACTCCGCAACCTCCCTGGGCAATCTTGTATCAGTGTTTTATCACCCTCACAGTGAAAAAGTGTTCCCTGATGTTCAGAGGGAATTCAGTGTGAGCCCATTGCCTCTTGTCCTGGCACTGGACACCAGTGAAAGCAGCCTAGCTCTGTTTTCTTTGACTCTCCTTTCATGTATTTACAAATGTTGATGAAGATGTCAAACAAGCTTGGACCCAGTATTGATCCCCAGTTAATGCTGACTGGGAGGGCACACTACTAGTTACTTATTTTTATTTGGAGACCCTTCCAATCCCAGCAACGTGAAGAGAAAAAAGTAACGTGGGGTGTGCACGTGCACTTTCTTTCCCACCTACCCCGCATTCCCAGCACCAGCAGGGGAGAAGAGGCCTCAGAGGCAGAGGAAGGCAAGTGAGGGCCATGCAAGCAGAAGAACTAAAGCCAGAGAGCTGGCCTCAGAGCTCTAGATTAAGCAGGATGTACTGTTAGGCAATTATTCCTATTGTCTTTGCTAGTATTTTGCCCTGGTGTCACATTATGCAGTGACATCAGTAAAGTGTGTCTAGCTCACTAAACCATGATTTCACCCTGCAACATGCAACTTTGTTACATAATCTGTGAGTAATAACTATGTTTTCTACAGCTGTTCTCACACTATTCAAAAATATAACCCCTTGACTGCTGCTGAATGTACTCATATTCCCATGTCAAGCCAAGATGACACATACTAAACACCACAATGACGCATGGAAAGGTCTGGTACAGTGTTTCCTGTCTTTATGACCGTAATAGAGGGTTACTAAACAGAGAAAATTATGTTCATTCCACTCCAAAACACTGACCTCCAGTGGCCAAACCAGATGTCATAAAATACAGCCTCTGCTTTAGGACAAATGTGTTTTTCCTTCCAATACTCCAAGTTGCATGATGTAAATATTCCCATAAAAATGCTCAGGTTGATTTCCTCACTGATGTCTCACCTAACCCCAGGGCCTGCCCCAAAGTGTGATCCTGGCCACAGCACGTCATACAATATGGCATGGAGGTTTCTTTTGTTTACAGAGTGAACACTCACAAGCAAGATCTGAAGAAAACTCTTCACAAATTTTGCAGCATATGCTGCAGCTAGAAAAGTGGGGTTTAAAACACAGTAATGGTCTAAATTCCCACTAATGTTCTTTTCTGTCTTGAAGGCACCCACCCATGTGTTTGAACTGCTTTGCCTCAAGAGTCCTTGGTGGTTGCCAGATAAATTACAACTGAGACAGACCTGATTTTCTGTAATTTTTCCTACTGTCCCACCAAAAGACTGAGTCCCTTAGAACAGCAAGATCCCAGAAGCAATTATGATGCTTTAAGATGGGCACATGATAACATTTAACAAACCATTGTTACAACTGGGACAATGAGGTAGGGCTTGAACAAAACCCAGATGTGCTCATGTGGCTTTAAGCAATCCCAGCTTTAGTTCACTGTGTCACTATGATGTAGTAGCTCAGCTGAGCCAACACAGGGAAAATCTAGTGGGCTCCTCCCATCACCTCATAAGCCAACAAAAGAGCTCACACTCAAGCCTTTCAAAATATGTGTCATGATTAAAGTCCCCTTACAAGGGCTCAAGCTGGGACAACCAGCAGTGACCTGGTGTGTGCATACAGCAAACCCAAGGCTAAGGTTCTAATCTAGAAAGCAACTATGTGATTGAAGAGTCCAAACTCCTTTAGGCATCTGCATTTAATTGAAAAAAATGATGAACTTTAAGCTTTTGTACGATTCGGAACATTCAAAATGCAGTCTAGGTGCATTAAATATTACCAAAATATTAGGCTTTCATGAATTTTAATCAAAAATACTGGAGTAGAAACAGTGAAAACCTCAGGAAGATGTGTTATTTCTTGTCTCATTTTAGGTACTTAATATTTGAATGTCATACGTAGATGGGAAGTTACAGTTCTCAATCAACTAAAAAAAATACTGTTTAATTTTACCCTAAATTTAAAGATCTCAAAAGCCTTTGAATTTGATCATGAGAAATTAATGGCAGAAACATACCTGGAGAAACTCCAAATGGTATTTCCTTTTTCCAAGTAGCAAACTTCTGGATTGAAGCTCTCTATTTGAGAAATAATTTTCTATGCCCAGTCCTTAATTTTTATACTAAAGTGGGAGGATGCTTTGAAACAGTAGGTCTTTATTATATGCAGTTGCAAGAGAGTGCTTACAGGCCTGATAGCATCTAGGCATTTAGAGTAATGAGCTCCAAAAAACATTTATGAGACACAAAATTCACTATTTATTCTGACATATATGCCCACAGTGTGGTAGAACACAGTACAAAGGCACCTGAGCACAAATCCCTCTGTAGAAGACAGTCACCCATGTCAGAAACGGTATAGTGGCAACTGGTATTCAACATCCCTGGGCGTTCCAAACTTTTTTCCAGCTCACAGCAGGCTCAGGGACTGTGCTGTCCTGAGATATACTCCACCATAAAGTCTAGGTGTGTGCCCCTGCAGGGCTATGCTGGCATCACACCAGGAGAGGACAGAATATGCAGCAAGAGGAGAAAAATCATGGCCAAAACACTCTCATCCATGTATCAGGAGGCAGGTATGTCAGCAGTGGAAGTACATGTGTGTGTATATGCACGTGTGTACATAATATGCAGTGATCCCACCTTGACCATTACTACTTTTTCACCTAAACCCTATACACGATGGCAGTGAGATTTGTGAAGAGCAGGTATGGCTGCAGTATGGCTGTAGTACTGAAACAGACTGGCTTGATAATCTTATTCTGGCACAGGGAACAACTGATTTCTTCAGACTATGCATGCCAGCCCTGAGAAACTTTTGAAATGGAGCATATGCAAAGGCACATATATCCTAAGCATCCTTGCTGTCTCTTTCTGTATAAATGCATCTATGACATAGTCACTAAATTTAGTAGTTGCTATAGTAGGAAGTGTATTATTGTTTTAAAAACAGGAAGTAACACATTCTTTCCATTCTTTGGTATCTGCTTTTATGGATTTTAATGTACATTTAAAAAACAGGTTTCAGACACAGGCACTGTCAATGATTATAGCATTTTTTCCCTTTTTCCTAGAACTGTCTTTCATGTAATGCTTTCCAGACTAGCTCAGTTTTTCATAAACAGTGTAGTGAAATTGTAATAGCATTGCTGCAGGTTTGTTGAGAGTAAAGCCATATTAACTCTGGCTGGCTGTTGGCTTGGCAAAATTTGCCAGCTGTATGATGCAAGGTCAGTCGTTTTCTTTCTTTTTTTTTCTTTCTTTTTTTTCCCCAGAACCATCCAAATCTCTTTCTCTTTTCCAGAGTGTTATATCATTTGCCAATCTTTTTTTTCCAGAGCACTTAGTGTAATATATCCCTGAAGCGGAGAAACAGCTATATTTTGACATTTAGCAAAAACAAAGCACAGAAAATAATGACTCAAAAACGAAGGCCATCAGACTTGTCTTCTGAAAGGTGCACAAAGAATGAACACTCGTGACTGTAGGCCATGTTTTCACATCTGGAGGCCTAAAATTAAGCTCTGAATGAAGAGTGGTCCTGGTCTGCTTCATTGTATCAGACATTCTGAAAGTAAGACCATGTTCATGAGGAAGATCTAAAAAAGAAGTATTCAGTTTTACTATTCACCGTCTTTTTTAATAATTCAGTCAAAAGTAAGTGATCTTATTAGAGGAGAGAAGGGATTGCTAGCTGAAGTGTTAGTCTTCAAGCATCGTATATAATCTGACAAGAAAATAAATTCCTTGGCATTTCTTACAGTTTCTTAATGGATTCCAAGTGCCATCATAGCTAACTGTAAGGAAAGGTAAGAAGAACCTCAAATAACTTCTGGAAAGAAAAACAGAGGGACAACATTAAGATATAGACTTCCAATTTATTAAAAAGCTAGGAAGCCTTTGGTTAGTAGATGAGTACTTGAATTAATATGTTCAGAAATAAAGCTGAACAGGGAATTTAATTTCTATTCTGTGATAAATTCCAAATTAGTAGAATATTTTTCATCCTGCTTTTGCAGGAAAATCCAAACACTTGAAACACAGAACTTAAGTCCAACCATATTTAGTTTCCAAAACTCTCAAACACAAGGTGTTTCCAACATGAAATATGTTTCCTAATATACTTGGCAGTCGCCAACAGGATCGAACACAATTATTGTTAATAGTAACAGGATCGAACACAATTATTGTTAATAGTAACAGTAACAGCTATGCATTACTGAAAACTAGTCTAAAATAGGCTTGTGATGGATTTCTGCATAACCAGCATGTTATTATTGCACCAATTGCAGTCTGCAACTGCCAGGATTTCTCCAAACCCTGCCCCAGAGCAGACAAGGGTTCAGAGCTGTGGGACTCAGAGGACCTGGACCTTCAACCTGAGGACATTTGGGCAATAGAACTGATTCAGAGACATGACACTTGAAAACTCATCACAGAGTTGTCATTCCACAGGAACAGAGATCCCTGCTCTCAGGATGGATGGTTTCTCCAGCTACCTGGAAACCCTGGGGCTCCCCAGGGCTTGCTCTATAGACGGCTTCCAAGGAAGCAGGAAAGGGACTGACTAGGAAAATAGACAAGTTTCTAATCAAAGCCTGCACAGCATTTAAAGTTCACCTGTCATCCACTAGTGTGTAGGAAAGCCTGGCCAGCTGCTTCCCCACACTCTTTGCTGCCTTCCCTACTAGAACTGTAGAAAGCACTGAACCATGGATATGTCCAGTTCATGTACTCCGGCAGCCTGCTCTGGCTGCTTTGGAAAGGATGCTCCTTTAGGGCACCCATTTGTGCAACCCTGCTCTGTAGAAATAAAAACTTGCATGATCCAAACACTTTGAAGTGTACAACATGAAATCAGAAATGTGGCATAGCTTACTTTACAAAATAAGCAACAACAAATTCTATTCTTACTAAAGAACCTGCTCTGTTTTTTTTCTTAATGCACGTCACCCAGCAGCCAGCTTACTTCTACAGCATTAGACTCCTTATCTTCTGCCAAGATGATAGCCTCACTGCTGCTTAAAACTCCTCACAAAGCAAAAAATCCCACTGTTTATGGGTTCTTCATCGTGCCTTTGGTATCTATGCATCAGTCAGTTCCAGCATGGTTGCTTTTCTTTTTCTCAATCTATGAAAAGTATGGACTCACTGCTGAACCTTAAATCTGAGTGACTGGCCATTTCAAACAAGTCCAGCTTCTGTGAGAGACAGAGAAGATAACCTGTGTAAGCTACATTATCACATGTAAGGATAAGATAGAAGTTTCCTAGGCAGACTCACACAGCATTGTTATAAGGGCAGACTCTGGCTTTCTATATTAGAAGCCTTGAGTTTCCCCAAAACATAAGCCTGACCACCTCTTTCTGTTGTCTCTCTGTTTCTCCATGACCTCTCTTCAAAAGTGCTGATTTTGTAGCTGCTTCAAAAATTCTTTCAGGTAGATGCCAATCCCTCGTTTTTCCTGCAGTGCCCTCACAGAGTTGTACTTAACTTCTGGCAAAGTTTTTTCTTACTGCCTATTCCATTGAGACCACAAACAGTTTAATTCTCCTCCTGGAGACTCCTCCAACAGCACAAAGGTGTGCAAAGATGGTAGAAAGCTCCACCTCTATCTATCTTTAAGAATTAATTATGCGTACAGCCTCTGGCCATGGACCATCCTGACAAGACTTTGTAACCAGAAGAGTCACACAGTAAGTCAGGGATTATTTAAAAACTTAGGACATGAGACTGGAAGGAGCATCAAATCCAGTCCCATTCTGCTTAAGGAAAAAATTTACTATAATTCCATTCCTGCAATTATCTTATAATTCAATTTCCCCTCAACCTTCATTTTGGTAGCCTAAACAAGCCAAGCTATCTTAGAGTTTGTCTCCATCTGAGTCCTATTGCCAAGCTGAGCAGTTGCAAGATGGGTCTGACCCCAGAGCCATGTAAAAGCCCTCACACAGCACTGTGCTAGGGTTAATATGCCCTGCAGAGAGGCTGGACATGCTGTCTTGGACACAACTCTGTTAATGTTGCTCTGTGGCTCTAATAAATGTTGCTGGAGTAATTTGTAATGAGAAGATGTCCTGCCAAGATCTCAAGATCTGCTGAACATATAACCACCAATGGGCAGGGGGGGAGTTGGCACATCCCAGTCAGATGGGAGGTGGTTTCTGCCTCCACTGAAAAAACGTGCAAGCCTATGGCAGACTGTCTTTTGCATGTCAGACTTTCCTTGGGAAAGGTAGTCTAGTAAGACCTGGCTGCAAGACAGACTGATTTTCCTGAAAGACGGCATGTGGCCCTCAAGCTTCGAGAGTCACAGTTCCAGGTCACCTTCATGTGCTCTTAAAACATTCTTACCTTTCTCAGTCAGTGATTTCTATTGAAAATACTGAGTAAGTTGGTCCAACATAGATCCTTTATGAATGCCTCTAGTAATTTTCCGTTAGCCTCTGATTTCCCTTTTAAAGAAAACTCATGAAGTTTTCTTTTTAGTCAGTTCCTTACACACCTTGCAATTTTTCTCCTAATTCCCATTTATTTCAGTTTAACTAATAATTTCCTATGTGGCAGCATATCAAATGCTTTACTGAAATCCAGATAGCTCTACTGTATTTCTCTAGTCTGAAAATCCATTTTTATTAAAGAAAAATATTGGGCTAAACTTCAAGATCAGTCTCTGGTAACCCTATATTGCATTTTATCCTATTTTCCTTTTACCTCCAGGTGCTTAATTATTTTTACTTTAAAATTAGTCCCCAGTCTCTTAATACAGCTCAGACTATACTAATATGTTTGACATTACCCAGAACTTTTTCCCCCTCCTTTCTGTTCTCCATTTACACAATACTACCAATTATCTCAACTTATTAAATATCCCTGTTAACTGGTTTTGAAAGGTCAGTACATTCACAGCTGAGGCTAGACTCTAAGTTCAACGAGTGTTGCTTCCATCTCAAGTGCCTTAATTTCCACTTGGTGCCCTTTCAGACTTGTTAACTGTTCTGCCTTTGGCCTCATGTTCTACATGACTACCTTTATTAAAAGCAGAGACTCCTTGTTTCATAAATTTTGGCGGAGTCACGTTCAAACCCTGCTGACCCCTGGGCTATGCAACCACAAAATCATCTTACAGCATCTCCAGTTCAGTGATTTTGTTCTGTGAGGTTATACAGCTTGCTATGTGGGAGTTTACTTACTGTTTATACATGTGTTGCTGGGACTGTTTATTCAGAATATTGTACACCTGCTTTGTAACATATTTTGGGTTGGTTGAGAGGATTGTATTTCTCACTATTTTATAATCACAAATAATTTAGAGTTATCTGCACTCATAAAAATGTGAGAATATAGGAAGAGTCGACATCCTCTCAAGTTGTGTGTACATCTTGGAACAATATGTAACACTACAGCATTAATTTTGATATTTTAAATGTCACACTGATAACATAGGTCTTAAGAAAGCACAGTACCACAACTTTATGGCAGCCATATGATTAAATCACACATGAGCATGTTGTTCTTGAAACAACCAAAGACCTCTTAAGTTTTGGATTTCTTTCAGATTAAGAAACGAAAATCAAAACAAATGTTCTTGTTCTTTGTTCTTTCTTGACTAGATAACAGAAGGTTACTCTGAAATTACTTCGTGCAGTTATTATTATTGGAGGACTGTTTTCTGCAACACGGGTTTCAGAGTCTGCAAAACAGCTTAGCAGGTCTCAACTTTTTACACTAAAAATAGGTTTTCTTGAAAAAGAAACCAAAATTAATGCCAAAATCAAAGAAGCCTAAATATTCAATAACCTTTTGGCCCACATCTTCTAAAGCACCTCCGGTGATCTAGGAAGAAAAAAAATAAAGTCAGCTCCTTTGCAGGATTCTTAACATAGGCTGTTAGTGAGACTTTGTGAGAAAGTGCACACAAACACACACTCTCACACACATATATCTAAGCAGGAGGGACCAAAGGAGCAGGTTACCCTGACAATGAAGTGATGTTAGCCAAATGTGACCTAATTTCTCCACAGAACAATCCAGGCAGAATTACTTCCAAAGGATTTGCTTACATAGAGAAAAATCCTCTTTTTGGTATCTTCTTCATGCTGATTTTGTTTGTGAGGAGGGATTGTTTATGTTTAGTTTTTTGAAATAAGTACCTCAAATGTTAAGCCCTTCTTCAATAATCTATAATGTAGCTGCTTATCCACTTTTCCTAAGTACATTAATTTGACTGAGAAAGTCCACATTTAGTCAACAAAAGTGCCCTACTTATATATAAAGTTCTGTTGTTCTAGGAACCATGCAAACACATGTGAGGGAATGGACTTTCCCCTAAATCACTTGCAATAAATAAAAATCCAGTCAATATAAATATGGATAAGAGCATGCAAAGAAATAGTAAAGAAAGGTATGTAATTTTAGCCATATTTGTGTACGTTAAAATGTTGTAAAGTCCTCTTTTATTTTCACTCTAAAATGTAGAAATAAGATAAAAATGCAGGAAATAAGCTAGGAATACTTATTACAAGTTAACACTCTCCGCGAGCTATCTTTTTATGAGCTTAGCAAATGGTGGAAAGTAAAATAATGGGGGAAAGTCTAAACCTGTAAAAGGTGACCTGGATGATTCTAGAAGTGGTAAATTTCCATTTAGATAAAATACCCACTATACAAAAATTAGTTAGGGGCTCTACACTGCTTCAAGTGCTGCCCTGTGAGTAAGATACTAAAAATATATCTTTTTATTTTTCTCTCCATAAGACCATTTTGTAAACAGGGAGAGATTAACAAGGATCTTAGAAGCTGTTGTCCACTCCTGAGATTGAACTTCTTTTCCCACTTGACAGTCAAATTGTGTATACTTAAAGAGCATTTGGTAAGTTTCTCTTCCTGTGCTTTGAAATATTGAATAATTCTATGGCAGATATAGATATATTACCATATCCTGTATGGCTTCTGTTCAGTACAGGGCAATTACAGTAATGGCCAGATTCAGTCGCATACAGAAATTACAGCAACCTATCTACAAAATGCAAAATATAATCGTATGTCAAACGTAAATAAAAGATTCATACATTACAGGGTTGATGTGCATGCATGACTTGCTTCTGTAGGGTCTCTGTCATCATTCCCTTAGAAACTCAGTATGTGTCCATAGAACAGAAATCTAATCATCATATGTTGCTTTTATGGTTAAAATTTAAGAGTCCATACTATTGGCTGGTAACTGACATTGTGTAAATACAGTGTATCTACGTCATTCTAGCGTATATCAATTATACAAAGAAAGCGGTATAATTCTGTTGAGAGAAAATTCAAACACAGAGAGATTTTAAAACAAAAAAACCCTGTTTCTAGGGTTTTTTTAATGCATGCCTGTCCATTATTCAACACCATCCTTGGTTTTTGTTAAAGAAATTTCCAGAATCTGCTGGGAGTTTGCTTTATTTCTTGAAAACTCATTTAACAGTGCTGTTTGTTGTGCATTATCACGTATCCAAACCCACATAATTAGCACACATCCCATATATGTCAGGAGGGAGTAGAAGAAGGATGACCAGGTGTCACACAACTGCACTACATTGCTTGGTTATGGACTAGTTACTTAGGGTCGTTTTTACTGGAAGACTTTGTGGAAGAAGCATATCCACAGTCAGACACTGACAATACAGCACAGTGAAGCCCACAGAGTGAAAGGATTTCCAAGCACGGGACAGAAGACACAACCAAAAGGTAAATTTTAAAGAAAGACAAGATTTTAAAATGTATCATAAGACTGAAACAGGGAGATGAGATCTGAAATACAGGTAGTGTTGCAGAACAGTGGCAAAACGGTTTAATATGGAGGAGAATGCCAAGGAGAAAACAAAAAGGGCATGAAAGAGGAACAACTCAATTAGTTTGTGTAAACAGTTATGTACAACCATTTGAGAACCCCTGAAGTGTCTGGGGCATCTTCACAAAAAAGGCAAATTCATTTACCTTTGGAGACCCAAACCAAGAGCTAGGTGTCAGCTAGAGTACTCCAATTGCATTAGAGGATTCTGCTTGGAAAATCAAACTCAGCTCTAAAGTTTAAGTGGACTAGGATTAGAAGATGGTTTTCAAGAGCTACAAGAATCTTGAAAAGTTACTTTTGCCTCATTGAGTCTTCTTTCTGAACAAAGTTAGGAATTCATAAAACCAACAAGGATATATTTTTATGTTTCACAATCCTTTCTGGCACCAATACCTATGTACACTGTATTTTCAATTATTGACCATAGTTTCTCTTTCCAAAGCCTATCCACCAATTCAACACCTCTGTGATACAGCAGTCAACAGCACTTATCCTCATATTTTCTATGACATCCTCCTGTCCTCCCAGCCCTGTTTCTTCACTTGCAAGTATTGATCCACCCTTACGTCACTTTACATTTTAGAACTTGCTCCCTTCCTTTCCTTTTAGAATAAAAAAAGTGCTTATATATATATTAACTTGTCTTGTTTTCTAATATGTTTTCTTTTTTACACATATTCTACCATACATTGCAGAGATGGGGTCTGGATGGCATAAACCTACTTCAGACAGTGTTTGTTTTAAGGTTTTCCTTCTCTATATTATGGATTGCCTATTTGTTCCCTGGCTTTTAAGGTCATGGAGGAAGTTCAAGATGCTAGTCCTTACTCAGACAGCCCTCTGTTATTCAGCACCTGCTTAGGTCTACAACCTTAATCTCATTTCTCAGGTCTAGCCAAGCTATTCAGTTCAAAGTCCAAGACATAGGCAAATATCACCATTGTAGCACTTCAGCTTTGTTACATGTCAGGAGCTGATTATGATCCCAAGTATGTGAGTTGAGCTTTAGGAATGATCCAAACTCTGTCTCTGCTACTTCAAAATCCAACCAAATAATCAGCAACCAAAAAAAAAGTGTAGCAATGGAAATATTTTCTTCCATTTTCCATGCTACCTGACACCAGAAGTTCCGTAAACTAAAGTTCAGTAACATTCAGAGATTCTGCCTGTATTGAGACTTTTAACAGAGTACAATGGATCACAGTGAAGGCCCATTGATATCTGTATCTCCTGGCCGTGGGCCAGATCTCCTACTGCGTTAAGGGCAAAAGAGTACACACTGGGAATGTTAGACAGACGGGTCATTGATCCATTTGTTTTCCTGTGACTTTTTCCCAGGCTTGATGCCTTCTCCAGTCTTCCTGACTATACCCATTATCTGTTCCAGAAATTGACCTACCACACAGGGTGAATTTTGTGTGATATAAGCCTTTGGTGAATCAGACCTTTTCCCATAAACATTCATTTTTTCAACCTAGGATTTCTTAAGGGAAACTGTTGCTATAAAGCAGAAAGATACGGAAATCATTATGAGCTTCACTTTTCACAATGGCAGAGCATATGCTTGTAAATATTTTGCTTTTATAGAATGAAACTGAGTCTTTTTTTGGCCTATCCTCATTTGTTTGAAATGAGATCTCCCTTTGACACCGTGTCTCAAAAAACGCACTTTAAATGTTTCATGCAGCTTGCTTCATTTCAGAATACTGGCACTCAGCTCTGGTTTATGTTGGGAATTTTGCCTTTTTTTGGCATCTGTAAAACAGCACATTGGTCCAACTGCAGATGGACTAGCTTCAATACAGTTTAAGAACTGTTGTCTTATTTTCAGATATTTCTGAGGTCTGTTAAAGCCCCTTTAGCTCCATTCTAACATAGGAAGCATTTTAATACCGAGGCAGGTATTTTTCCTTTCATAAGAATTTTAAACAATGAAAGAAAAGGGACAAAGACACTGGCAAGCAACAGGCTTCCTAAAAATTAATCTGGACTTTACATGTATTTCAGAGGGATGATTTCAAAACTTTTATTTTGTCCCTTTTTCCAAACCAATATTCTGCAGATTCTAAAATCTTCTGTATCCCTTATGTGGCTGTATGTAATGTTTTAACCAGAAACAACTGAAATTAAACTGAATTCAGTAATCAGCTGACTGTCCATTAGAGTTTATTAGAAAGCTGACCATTTTTGTCAAGAACAAGGGCAGCATTTAGGAGTCCTTGGAGGTTTCACTTTTCACATAAAAAGCAGGTCTACAGATAGCCAGCCATAGACCAGAAATGGATGGATGAGAAGGAAAGCTTGAAGCTACTGCTGTTTAAATTGATTGATAGCACTCTCACAACATCTGTTAAACAGGAGAAAGTCCTTAGGCCTACATTTGCTAATGCCATTCAACCATTTGCTGTAAGCATTCCCTCAAGCAGGGCTATCATGCAGGCACCTTGGCTGAACTGCCTTGTCTTGAAAGCTGTAACAGATACAGTGGGTTGCAGTGAAGTGCTCTGAGGGGATATCCTATCACACTCATTAGTAATTCTTCTTAAATTGAAAACTTAGTTCAATCCTTGTTGGTCATGGTCAATCTAAGTTGACAGGGTTTGGTTTGTTTGAAGTTATTTAAAATGCTAAGCAAGCAGAATACACTTTATGGATAAGATTGGGCAGTTTCATGGACTTGGGAAGAATTCTCACCACCTTGCTGACCTTTTGCTCAGAAGCTATGGTTACATTTCAAATATCTCACTTCAAATTATTTCCAGTTTTCTGAATATATTTATTCAAGCATTGCATTCCAGAAATTCTAGTTCCTTGGCATTTAAGCCATGGGATAACTGGTTTAAAGTGCCTGAATTTAATTTGGAGAAAAGGTTCCTATAAATCATATACACCTTTGTCCACAAAATCTCGTATTAAAATCAGAGAAAGTGGAAAGCAGCAAAAATATTTGCAGATAAAGGCCACAGTCTTGACAAAGCTCTTTCATTTCCTAGTTCTATAGCAATTCCTCTGACTTACTTGCAATTATGAAAGGATTTACATAATCATGTTTTCTGTGGTAACAAGTGAAAATTACTGGCTCACAAGAACCCTTGCTAGTCTGCATTACTAAGACTCCCTACTTCCATACTTCTTAGCCTGGGAAGAGCAGGACAGTTATAAGGGTTGTGGAAAAGCTGGAGGGTTTTGCTCAGCTCTGCAAAGCCTACTACTAAAAAGACTCCTTACTTCCAGGTTTTGACTTTTCCCTCCTGCGACACTGAGTATGAATAATATGTGCATCATGAGAACCTGTGTTTCAAAGGAAATGCACTACTTGGCAATCAAGGAGGAAGCACATACCATGCTTAATGATTGGTTGGCATTTAACCACACATGAATCTAGTATGGGATTAAAAATCTATCACGGTGCCAGACACAGGAAAATAAATACACAGCAGCAGAGACTACTTGTTGCATATACACAGAGCCCTATCTGCCTTTGTTGTGATTACAGATGTATGATCATTTTCCTGAGGCATTCTCTAAGAAAATGAGGTACAAATGTTTAATTCTGGTTTATATTTCCTAATAAAGGCTAAGGAAATCCCTGTAGTAAAAGTTTAGAATAAGTAATAATAAACAATTGATCAATAAGTAGACTGAGTAATTAAAACTATTTTTCTTTGCATCTCACACACAGAAAAATGGCTGATGGTCTATAATTCTGAGAGACTGAACCACCTGCGGCTGACTGTCTCTTTTACCTCCAGTTAAATGTTTTCCTTAGCCTTTATTCCACTTATAACTTTTCACTTTGGCTAATTTGTTTTTAAATCTGAGGTCTGGGTCACTGTGGAAAGAGTCAGATTATATGTTCCTTTTGGAGTTCTTGGAGTTTGGGGGACATTTTATGATTTAAAAGTTTTTCTCCTATTCCAAAATAATTTCCTGAAATAAATCTCACTGGCTTGCATGCATCTGTATGATTATTTCTTCATTTGTATACATACAGTTGTATACATTTGCCACTGTTTTTATCTGTGCTTAAAGATCAAGGATATATATAAAAATATATCTGTTATGGATGATCTGAATGAATCACGGAATTATTGAGGTTGGAATAGTTGTTTTCCCTTGTGCCATTACTTCCCTTTAAGTGTTTAAGGATGAGGTATTTCTTTTAGCACCCTTTCTCCAGTCCTTCTTGCTGGCTGAGCACCTGGATTATCATCTCAAGATGTTCTACACACTTAGGTATCATGGGAATTACTATTACTTCGATCACTACTTTGGGAAAAAAAAACCTACTAACATGAGTTAATACTCAGTTGTCTTTATTACATATAATGATGTTTTGATGAAAAGCAGACTACTTAAGGTACATTTCACAAGAAGTTATTGTTTCTATAAAAAAACTATTCTATGCTGTGACTTCCCTGCTCAGCTGGTGAGACAGAAAAATACAGAAGTCTACTTCCAACCAGCAACTGAAATCCACAAGTAAAGATACATGTTGTGGCACTGAAACAAAGATCGGAGATTTTCTGCCTGGTGAGTTCTCTGATGCAGAGGGCATAAGCGCCATTCTGATAGAGTAGAATGAGCATGGGATGGAGGACACAGAAATTATCCTGTCTCTTGTGTTAAATTCTTTGCACTTGTTTGGCCCACGGTAATATATAGACAATTCACTGTTGTTCCCCAAGAATTCTAGAAGGTTAGCAGAAAGAATTTGCTGGTTCAGTTTCCTGGATAACAATTTACTGGTGAAAACTATTTGCCTTGGCAAGAGGTTTTTCATTTTCCAACTATCACTAACATGTGCAGCCAAAGTCTGAACCCACAGATACTTTGTGTTTACTGTTCCCAAATAAAATAAATAAGTACAAGTAAGTTTTTCTTCAAACATCAGTTCACAATATATGGTCCTATTTATTTCAGTCAACACATACTTACATAAAATATTTAGTCCCATAACATGCAGCAAAATCTTTTTTTATTCATCAAATGGCAGCATATTTGTCTGTAATGTTTGAAAATTTTTTCTCTTTCTTTAGTGTCAAACTGGAGAAACTGAGAAAAAAAAATAAAATGCAAGCTGCTGCAGTCTTCTTAGAAGACCATCCTTGTCTGTCATTGGAGGCAACTGATTTGCAACAGTGATGAATGAAGATTATGGTACACAAAGAGAAGGAGTTGTAATGACTAACTGAAGAACAATTGAGGGTAGGTTGAAATATCTTAGTTGGCCTTCTCAGACTTTCTACAATGTACCTCCCTACAGAGCATGACTTTGCACTTATCTTATAGCCATTAATATCAAACAGGAAACTTTCAGGATTCAGCAGTTTTGTGAAAGCAACAAAGTTCATAAAGCATACAAAGGGAAGAAATCTTGAAAGTAGAGCAAAATAGTCGAAATAATTTATTTTAAATATTGTTTCTTTTAATCATATCCTCATAGAATCATTTAGGTCAGAAAACATCCTTAAGATCATTGAGTCCAATCGTTAACCTAACACTGCCAAGTTCACCACTAAACCGTGTCCCTAAGCACCACGTCTACATGTCTTCTTAATAGCTCTGGGGATGGTGACTCCACCACTTCTCTGGGCAGCCTCTTACAGTGCTTGGTAACCCTTTCAGTGAACAAGGTTTTCCTAATATCCAATTTAAACCTCCCCTGGTGTAACTCGAGGCCATTTCCTCTTGTCCTATCACTTGTTACTTGGCAGAAGAGAATAACATCTGCCTTGTTACAACCACCTTTCAGGTAGTTGTAGAGACTGATAAGGTCTCCCATCAGCCTCCTTTTCTCCAGTCTAAACAACCCAGTTCCCTCAGCCACTCCTCGTAAGACTTGTTCTCTAGACCCTTCACCAGCTTTGCTGCTCTTCGTTGGACACATTCCAGTACCTTAATATCTTTCTTGCAGTGAGGGTCCTAAAACTGAACACAACAGAGAAGATGAATGCATGTCTTGAGTACAGTAACTATCAGATAGGTCCAAGTTGCAACTTTTTTATTAGAGCTTTAGTTACCAATAATATGGTTTGACATGAAAATGGTTCCTTCTCTTGCCTGAAAATAAGATGGTTGTCAAGAAGAAAAAAAAAAGGCCTTTATTTGTTTTAATATTTTAACATAGGTAGTCATCACTTAACTGTGTGGAAAAATAATTGAAACCTGAGGACACAAAAAATTTTTATTGTTGTTATCTGTATTTAATGAGTCTCATTCCAAAATAACCCTTTCATCTGAGCAACTCCTGTTGCTTTAAATATTAGTTGCACTAGACCAGTAAAGCACTAGAGGGAGCTCCAAGACAGACTCAAAGCCAGCTCTAGTCAAAAAGTGGAGGCTTTACTTAGGAGGAGGCGTAACAGTGAACACAAACCAGTATGTCTGCAAGGGTTGCATTTGCCTTCAGTGCTGTCTCTCATGATTATTACCATTTTAGTCTTGTGGATATGATCATAGAATCATAGAATCATCTGGTTGGAAAAAGACCTCTGAGATCAACAAGTCCAACCGTACCTGTCCCCTTCCTAAACCATATCTGTAAGAAACTCATCTACCTGCCTTTTAAGCACCTCCAGGGATGGTGACACAGCCACCTCCCTGGGCAGCTGTTCCAATGCATGACTACACTTTCAGTGAAAAATGTTTCCTGACGTCCAGTCTAAACTTGCCCTGGCGCAACTTGTAGCCATTTCCCCTTGTCCTATCACCTATCACTTGGGAGAAGATACCAGCACCCACCTCTCACAACCTCCTTTCAGGCAGTTGTAGACAGTGATAAAGTCTTCCCGCAGCCTCCTTTTCTCCTAAAAAAAACCCAGTTCCCTCAGCCGCTTCTTGTAGGACTTGTTCTCCAGTCCCTTCACCAGCCTCATCACCCTTCTCTAGACACTCTCCAGCACCAAAATGTCCTTTCTGTACTGAGGGGCCCAGAACTGCACACAGTACTCAAGGTGTGGCCTCACCAGTGATGAGTACAGGGTACAATCACTTCCCTGGGCCTACTGGCCACACTGTTTCTGATACAGGCCAAATCATACTCTACTGTGCAATATCCACCAGATGCTTTGGTGATGATACAACTACTGTGCGTTGCCTCTCCCAGTTTGGCAGAAAGCTCCTGTGCAGAGTATGACTTCCTGGTTGGGAGCTAACATGACTAAATAACTAAAGATTATTTTTCACATACGCAAAAGAGAGAGGAAAATAAGGCTGAAAAACTGTTTTTATTAATGTATTTTTATCTTAATGTCAAAAGGCTTGACTCTGCACTGTTAAGTTACTAGTTTAACTTTTTGGATGCAACACTTTATTGTACCCAAAAGAGTTAGACTTATTTAATTTTAGAAAATAAACAGGCATTTTGTACTTCAAAACAGATGGTGAATGCCCGGAAGATATATTGCAAAACATTAGAAATAACTAGGCTGTTTCCGTAACATGTCACCTGAAGAAAGTAAGCAGGTAAACTTAAAAGCTTGGTTTGGTTGCTTTGGAAAATATGAGGTGTAATACCTAAGTGGAAAGCCTCATTCTCAGAATTCAGTCTCTGTGGAGGTCCTTCTGGGAGCTTTCAGAATACAGAATTAGGATTACTTCTTTTTTGTTGTGCTTTATGAGGATCTTTGTACAAAGATTTTTTCTCATTTGTACTGCAAAAAAAATGTTGTAGCAGGTAGAGCCTATGGGGAGATAATCTACAGCAAAGTGAAAGAAATAACACATGTGCAGATATTACCTCTGAATTACTATGAGTAGCCTTAAGAGGCTTAGATTGAGACTCTGGCACAGAAGGAAACTACTTCAGCTTATCTCTGTCAGTGATGAGTACTATATACTGCACTGTAGAGGCTCCTAAAGAGTACTCATGACATAAACTTCCTCTAGAGAATTTTTTCCCGAAGCTAATAATTGCTTTGCTAAACCATGAGGATTTATAGCATGTAGCCTATGCATTTAGCCCAGAAGCTAGCATTAACAGATCCTGCATTCCTTTGGAGCATTTTATATCAACAGAATTTTACTAACAACATTGAGGGGGGTGTTTATCATTATGTCCAATTGCCAACCACTCATCTTTCAATTCAGTTAGAAACTTATTGGGGGAAAAACACTTAAAAGTCAGCAAGAAGAACACAGATGGAATTCACAGCTCACCATTTTGCCTTCCAGTGTCTCTCCCCCTAAATTTAACAGTTACAAATTTACTCTGGCAGCCTTAAGAGACAAAAATTTGTACAATAATGCCTGCTTCTCTTCCATTTTTCTCCAGATTTATTAGAATCTTCCTCAGAGAAGAGACTTGCTTTTCAAATTTTCTTCTGACTTTTTCAGCCTGAGAAGCTCCTCCTCATTTAAGTTTCAGTGTAAATGTTTGTTGCTCTGTAACAGCCACTCATTGGATGACACTCTGCCAGTGTTATGACAAACACTTTCAACCAAGCCCTTGCCATAAAATCAACTGCCTTCTCCATATTCAAAATTTCCATTTGAAACAGTATCTTTAAAATAAAATTATATTCGCAAGTAGACAGACCTGCCAGCTAAACCTGCTGCTTCCTCTCTCTTATAATCTCTCCCAGGTGGTGTTACTGTTTTTCACACTCTGCCCCTCTTCAGATATACCACAAAATTCTCCTACATTTTTTCATTTCTTTGTTATTCACCATAGGATGCGTAGCATGAACCCATCAGCCCAGCCTCCATCCGGGACTCACTGGAGGTGACTACTGATCTATAGGGCTGTATAGGAATATCCCATGCTATGAAAATATAAAGCGTATGCGAGTACCTTCTTCTTCATTAAAGCCACATTAAATTCATAAAAGCAGCGATTTCAATAGACAATAGAATCCTAGAATAATAAAAAAAATATTCCTAATTTCTCTATTCTCAGATTGTCTATCTTAGATCTTTAGTGAAGTTTAAAAGTATCATTGTGTCCCTTCAGACCAAACAAACACTAAAAAAAGAAATCTATTATTCTAAATTTAATTTGTAGATTTTATTCCAAGTGCCGTGTTGGGGTTTGCAGTACCAAATGACGGCTGTTATCGTAGAACATTTGAATATTATGGGGCCTTACAGGAACTAAGAATAAAAAAATAAAGCTCTTAATAACAGAAGTGTTCTCAGTAGTAAGACCCAGGTTTTCATTACCTTCAAAATTAAAAATAATAAAAAAATACTTCAAGATGATTTAGAATTCTTTGGAACAGATTCTGATCTGTTGGTTTTCCAGATGTACAACTAAAATGGAGCAATCAAGGAATAATACACTCCAGACAGTGCATGTTGGTATGATTACTGCATGCCTCAGGTGGTATTATAAAACTTAAAGTCAGTGAACTTGAACCACCCAAGAAGAAGATGAATCAGTCCACCAGCGTTCCCTGGAAAGTCAGTACGCTATTCTGGAGAAATTAATGCAGACCTGTGTAAGCACTCAGTTCTAGGCAGCTTAGGAAACACCACTTACTGTTTGTTTGTTTGGAGTATTTTTGGTGAAGGAGAATCATAAAACACACATTTACATAAAACAAGACATTGGTGATACACAGTGGTTTAAAATTATCAAAAGGAAAGAAAATAAAGAAAGAAGGAAAGAAGGAAAGAGAGAAAGAGAGAGAGAAAGAGAGAAAGAAAGAGGGAAAGAGAAAGAAAGAGAAAGAGAGAAAAAGAGAGAAAGACAGAGAAAAAGAGGAAGAGGAAGAGGAAGAGGAAGAGGAAGAGGAAGAGGAAGAGGAAGAGGAAGAGGAAGAGGAAGAGGAAGAGGAAGAGGAAGAGGAAGAGGAAGAGGAAGAGGAAGAGGAAGAGGAAGAGGAAGAGGAAGAGAGAAAGAGAGAAAGAGAGAAAGAAAGAGAGAGAGAGAGAGGGAGAGAGAAAGAAAGAGAGAAAGAGAGAAAGAGAGAAAGAGAGAAAGAGAGAAAGAGAGAAAGAGAGAAAGAGAGAAAGAGAGAAAGAGAGAAGAGAGAGAGAGAGAGAGAGAGAGAGAATCAGGAAGAATTTGAATGTCTAGGATGGAATTTCTAATGTGAGAGAACCACTCCTATATACACCAACTGTCAGCTAATCACAGTTTCCAACCAAACAAGTACGAGTCTTACTCAGTTCAGAAAAGAGTTTTGGGAGATCTCTCTCAGCAGTCCACCTGAACTTCTGCCTGAACTTGATCAGATAAAAGGTCTTCTCCATTCTTTTCAAGAATAATTTTTTTAAATCTGTTTAATATCACACCTAAACTTTATTTTTCTTTCAAATTGTACTATTTTTCCAAGAAAAAAAATTCTTGTTTTTTATAGATATCCCTATGCAGCACTGTAGTAACTATAGAAAACCAAAACCAAAAAGAAAACCAAAACAAAAAAAAACTAGAAAGCTTTATACATATTCAGTGCATTAGTTTATAAGAAAAGTATCAATTTTATGTGCAGATCTGGATACAGGCCATATGATTAAACTTGTTTCTCACCACACTAATGACCTCCTAAACTTCTAGAGAAAATGAGCTTGAGAATCAAGGTTTGCTAGAAAGGCTTTGTGTTACCTTGTGGTACAGGCCTCAAAAGAGAAACTCACAAAGTCTTGTTTTGATTTTCATGCTGGATGGCTATGGCAACTGTCTTTAAAAATCCGTATCAAAGCTTAGGAAGCATTCTTGAAGGGTTAACACTTCAGATATCTAGGTTTCCATTCTGAGTTGTTTTGCTCACTGATTTCCATATTGTGAATAACAATGCTGGTGTTTATCACATTTCACACACACAATGGAAGTGATATAAAAATGTATTTATGATTAAATATTCTTAGCTGAACCAAGTACACATATGCAAAATGGCTACTATCATCTTAACCATATTAGGCCTGTGATATACTTTACCTACCATAATCACAAAAGTAGAGTTTGCTATGAGGTTTGACAAAGCATGTGTACACTGAATTGCAGATTTACTTGAGTGTTTTGTGCCATAACGGAGAGAATAAACAGGTCTTTTTAAAACCCAAGAAAGGCAGACCTTTCCAGAAAACTTTGGATGGAAAATAGATGTAATAACAAATTACCATATTCTCAAATTCAAATATAACTCTTTACACCTCTATAGAAGATTTCAGAGACTAAATTTGTGGCCCCCACTCCTCGTCAGAGGATACAGAGTGCAATTCAGTTGGCATATTAGTGCCCTAAAGGGTGCCCTAGAGTGGTTCACTTGGTCAACAGGTTTCTAGGGGACTATGGAGTCTAGAGAAGATCTATCCCTTTCTGAAGCTGAAGGTGGACACAAGACAAATTATACCATAGGATCTAATATGGCAATAAATGTTCGTGTTTGTGATATTAGACCATATTGCCTTCAAAGCTTTTACTGACAGTTCTCGACTTTGACTCTCAGTCCTTACTTCATTCACAGGACCACAAATCTTGTATGTCTTTGTTTCCTCTCAAAGCTAGGATCTTACAGTCACAGCCACCAAAGGGAAGATTAGAGGAGAAGGGTATGCTGGAAGGATAAAAAGAAGTAGAGATACAACAAAGCTTAAATGATCCTCAGGGTCATCTCCTGCTCCTTCTAGATTATTCTGAGCACTTCCAAATACTCTCACCGAAGCTCAGTTCTCAACAGTTTAGGGAGCAGAACAGAGGAGAATTCATGTGCATGTACAGGAGAAAAATACGAAAGAAAAGAAGTCATTTGTCTCAGAGTCAAAATAGCTTTTGATAGTATTGGGTACCAATACGTTGCACCAGAAGTACCATGACAAATATAATAGCAAAAATACCAGCCACTTCTCATTTATCAGAACCTAGCAATTGAATAAAACGACAGAAAAATGAGAGTGGCCCCTGCAAATCTATGTACTCATTGTGGGTTAATGAAAGTTTAATAATGGGTTTGCTAAATTAAACTCAACTATCAAGTGCCAAAGCCTATCCTGGCCTGGCCAGGATTGTCAGCATTACTTGATCTTCTGTTTTCTTTGGCATAGACTGCAATTTCCTTCACTTCTCTCTGGAATTACTTTGCAGTTTCCTTCACTTCCCTCTGGAATTACTTTGCACATGAGGAGCTACAAATAGAACAAAACAAAATAAATCAATTAGATGTTGGCATAGAAATAAATATTGGTCATCTTAATATTTAATTAGATTTGCAACTTAACATGTGAAGCATGAACAAAAGAATCATTACCTTGCAGTGATTAGAGGCAGGTCATCAGTAAGCACCTAGCTGTACTGCTTGCACCAAGGATTATGGTTTTCATACTCCTGGAGTAGAAATATCAATAACATTAACTGTGTACTGAGATTACTTCTCAAGCCCTCAGGGTTTCTTTTTCCAAATATATATGTGAATTAAATGGAATAACTTTCTAGAGTTGTTCAGCTATTTCAGAATGAATGATGTTTTTGCAACCACATATAAGGTAAGTATTCAGAGTGCAGTGAAAAAATACCAAAGCTTGTTCTGGAACCAGTCATTGATACAGCCAAATCTGGCCCACTTAACATCCCAGCTAGAGTTGCTGGTTCAGGATTAACACAGTCCTTTTACTTCCAGACCCTGTCTCACATCTATGCACAACACAGTGCTTTACTGAATGGAAATACCATTATGTTCACACTGCTCTTGTGGATCTCTTAACACATCATTGCATTACTCTGGGCAAGTACTCACAAACTAAACCATAAAACATTTAGAATCATAAAATAGTTTAGTTTGGAAAACACCCTTAAGATCGAGTCCAACCGTTAACCTAACACTGCCAAGTTCACCACCTAAACACAACGTCTACCCATCTTTTAATACCTCAAGAACAGTGACTCAACTACTTCCCCCAGCAACTTGTTCCAAACAAACCTTTCAATGAACAAACTTTGAAATTTGAGGCCACTTCCTCTCATTCAATCACTTGTTACCTGGGAGAAGAGACAAACACCCACCTAAATACAACCTCCTTTCAGGTAGTTGTAGACAGCGATAAGGTCTTCCCTCAGCCTCCTTTTCTCCAGATTGAACAGCTCTGGTTCCCTCAGCCACTCCTCATAAGACTTGTTCTCCAGACCCTTAATGAGATTTGTTGCCCTTATTTTGCACACATTCCAGCACCCCAATGTCTTTCTTGTGGTGAGGCGTGCAAAACTGAACACAGTATTCAAGATGCAGCCTCACTAGTACTGAGTACAGGGTCACAATCACTTCCCAGTTCCTGGTGGCTATGCTATTTTTGGTAGCACCCAGGAGGTTATTGGCCTTCCTGGTCCACCTGGGTTCCCTGATTTCTCATACTCAGCTGGTTGTCAACCAACACCCTCAGATCCTTTCCGCCAAGCAGCTTTCCAGCTGCTCTTCCCCAAGCCTGTAGCATTGCATTGGGCTGTTTTGCACGACCTGACAATTAACCTTGTTGAACCTCATACAATTGGTCTTGGCCCATTGATCCAGCCTGCCCAGATTCCTCTGTACAGCCTTTCTTCCCTCAGATAAACACTCCCACCCAATCTGGTGTCATCTGTAAACTTACAGAAGGAGCACTCGATCCCCTCATCCAGATCATTGATAAAGAGATTAAACAGAACTAGCCTCAACACCAGGTTCTGAGGAACACCACTTGTTGCTGGCCAGCAACTGGATTGAACTGCATTCACCACAATTCTTTAGGCCCGGCCATCCAGCCAGTTTTTTACCCAGGAATACACCTGTCTAAGCCATGAGTAGCCAGTTTCTCCAGGAGAATGCTATGGAAAACAGTGTCAAAGTCCTTACTAAAGAATAGGTAAACAACAATCGCAGGCTTTCCCTCATCTACCAAGCAGATCACTTTGTCATAGAACAAGATCAGCTGAGTCAAGTAGGACCTGCCTTTCCTAAACCCATGCTGGCTGGGACTCATCACCTCAGCATCCTCTATGTGCCACATGGTGGTAATCAAGATTACCTGCTCCTTGATATGCCCTCACACTGAGGTCAGTCTGTTAGGACTGTTGTTACTTTCTTGTAGATGGGTGTCATATTTGTTAACCTCTGATCAACTGGTACCTCCTTGATCAGCCAGGGTTGTTGATAAATAATTGCTTTTTGTGGAAATTTCACCTTAGGCCCTTGGATAGTAGGCAAATCAATTTCCACTAGACTGATTTGGGGGGTAGAGTTAAAATTTATACTTTTTTAAACTTTCTTAAACACATTGTCTAAGCAAACCAATCCCTCTCATGATAAAATAGGTAAGTGCCAACTTTCAGGCTGTTTGCCTGTCACAAGTACCATGCTAACTGTGAATTGCACGCTCAGGGCCACAGCCAAGGGTGCAGGAAAGGTTAGAGCATGGGCACAGCGGCAACAAAAAGTGTGGGGTTTAAGCCAATATGAATGTGAACATGTCCTGAGATTCCCTTGCTTTCAGGCAACCTTGGATGCAAAAAGAGAGGTTGGATTTGCATTTTTGGTCCTTCTTCAAATGAGAGATTCTAGCTTCACCAGCTCCACGCAGTCACTTTATTCATTTTTCAGGTAACACATCTGTGCTTTATATTCATTATATCCACAATCACATTCCCTTTGAGGTATAATAGTATCTCAGGATCCAAACTCACATAGGTGTATCGGAGAACAGGCAGCAACACAAAGCTAAGTATCTAAATGCAGCTACATAGCAAGGAACATGAAATCACACTCTGACAGCTCCCCTTTGTCCTTAAGAATAAGACATTTAGATAGTGTCTGTCACATCAAACAGATATTGGATTTTACTTACCTGAGTTGTATACAGTTGATCAAAGTAGTAAGTCGAGTGCTTCATTTCCTTCATTCAGTAGTACAGCACAGATTTAGGCCCAATAAAGTCAACAAAGACAAAAATTAATCTTTTGATTAATTAGTTCTTTTCTGAACTAATATTGTGTTCTCTTACAAGTTCTAATAGAGGGATGCTTTAACAAACAGCAATACTCAAAAGATTTAAAAGCAAAGCTGTCACAAATAAGCCAATTTACTATGAAATAATATCACATGAGAAGTTAACATTATGCACAAATAAATAAGGAACCATCTTCAGTTGTCCACAAGCACACTCATCAGAAAATGCTCAACAGCCATGTTATGGGCAAGTTCAAACAAATGCTTACATCTTCCCTGTAAAATCATGTTCTTTAGTACCATCAAAATGCATCAACTGCAAAAAGACCGATGATGTAATTGCAGCAACATTACATCCAAATTGTGTTTCCACTTAGGAGATCCTTATCTGTTACTGATGATCTGTTGAGAAAAATTGCCATTGCTAGCATGATAGTTTTATCAGAAGGAAGGACACAAAGGGACATGCAGTACTGCAGAGCCTTCCATTAAATGATAAGAAATAAATGAAGTTTCAAGGGTTTTGTGAGAAGGATGGCCAAATGGGAATTCTGTTACAAACAAATACACTATACAGAAATGTCCTCAGCTTACCCCTCATCATACCAGGTACTCTGGTTTGACAAGTAAGAAGGTCTGCTGGAGAAATAGCTGGACTATTCTTACACAATCTGACTCATTTTCTTTGTCATAAGACTCAAACACCAGGTTCAGTTACTACAGTTCAACGAAATACAGTGCCTCAGCTGAGCAGCAGGAGCAAGCCAGGAACAACTTTCAAACTCCGTATTGCGACAGTTAAAATGTGTTCACTAGAACATCTTTCATCGCAGTCTGAGAACATTTTTTACTTTGCATTTGCAACGAGCTAGAAGCACTCCCCAAACTCTTTATCACCGTTCCGCTGATGCATTATGCAAGCAATTGCAACTCCATCCATCTTGAGTCCTGGAAGCTTCCAGACACAGAATGTCACTCAACTGTTTGCAAAAACTCCAGCAAGCTATGATTACTGAACTGAAAGGATATAAAAAAGGCAGATTAAAAAGATAAGACAAGATCAATGTGTGTGTAAAGCAAAAGTAGGACAAGTGAAAAAAAGTGTTTTTAGACTATTGAAGAACATACACATAGCTCTTGTACAGTAGCATCCTAAGATTCCCACTTCCACATCTCAGATTAAATACGCCAAATTAGCGGCAATACCTTTGAACTTTGAGTACAAAGTTATTCCCTCTTAAGAGAATACAGAGTTAGACAGAGATGAGAGAGTTTGGAGAATCCAGTCGTTCAGTGCTCACTCCCAGTCCCATCAGAGACCTGCTGTACAATCTTTGCTCACACTTGGGGAAAATTCAGAAATAATACAAATTGCATGTCTGTAACTAGTGTGAGTCAGGCAATTTGCAGCTGGAAAAATCCCTAATCATCCCATCAGTTATATGGTACAAGCTGGAATTTGTGATGATTTAACTGGGGGAGAGTACAAAAGAGGGCCAAGATCTATCCCCAGTGAAGCCATTAGGAAAAGATTTCAATCCTGAATTTTGTGAAAGAGGAATAGATGCTATACTGAAGTAGTAGAGGGGAGAGAATGATAAAAAAACATCCAAACAACAAAACCATAAAAAAAGAGGGAATATTTATCATTAAATTAATCTTTGTTTATCAGCTGACCTCTCAGATACGTGGGTGTTCTTTCACTATGTACAAGGCCCCTGCCATTTCGTCCTAGTGCTTGCAATTCAGCAAAGTCTGTCATATTTTTAAGACACTGATACATACAAATGTTCAGTTTCCTTTCAAAATGAGTACTGTAAAGGTAAAGGAAGACACTGCTTTTTCAAAATTCTCAAAATATTTATCAGAACATAAATCTTAATAAAATTTTTTTCAACCGTTCAACCATTTCAGGTAGCAAAAATTACCACACTTCAAGTTCAGTACTTCTGCTCTCTGGTTGCAGCAGAAGAGGCATTTCTCAGCACGGCAAAAGCCAGAAAGCCTAAATTTTCTGATATCAGTAACAAAATAAAGAACAGTTTTTATTTAACACTTTATTGGATGTTTTTTTCCCTCTTGAAGTTGAGGAGGGATTCAGAAAGTATCCTGGTCACCACAAAGAACAGTATGGGAGCAGAAAAAGCACAGTGAGGCAGAAGTGATGCTGTTCCAACAGTTGCGTTCCCTCCATCTCTAGAGTGTTTTCTCATCTCTCCCCAACACCACCCTGCACCTCCTTGTTGGAGATGGTGTACCAGGTGAAAGCTCAGCTGGTGAGAAGCCACATGAGTATGAGCTACCTAGAGGGGAATGCGTACAGAGCACCAGCAGGTTCAGCTGACTGAGGTACAGCAAAGTACAACGAACCAGGCTGCATCTCTGCACACCGATGGGCAGGGGATAGCCCATCTCTCTCCAGGGAAACTGACAAAACAAAGGAAATGAACCTGTATGAGCCTCAGTGGCTACAAAGATAATGAAGCTTGAGGAAGTGGAGGTATGAAAGCTTTAAAGCAATTATCACAATTTGACTTCCCCTTTAACTGTTCTGTTCCTGTCTGTATCTCTGTTACTCATCTTCCTCCCTTCTGCTGAAGCATAAAATAGGGGACATATCTTTACTGAGACATAGTGTGGCTACCCAGCTTCCAACCCAAATCACAAGGAGATGAAGGTCAGAACTGTTTGTTCTCTTCAAAACAGATGCTTTTTAACCTACTCTGGTAGTGTTTTAACTTAAGGAGTGTAGTAGAGCTTATTGAGCATGGAAGGATGCTGTGCTTTAAATTCACATCTCAGGTTATTTCACTGTGTGGAAAAAATATGACTTAGGAAGGAAAGGGACTGAGCTGTTTGCAAATAGTTGGAATTTAAATGCAGAATTAAGAAGAGAAGTGCTAGTATTTAAAACTAACCAGAGCACATGAGGTAAACCAGCCTGCAATACTTTCATCTTTTCCATTACACTAGCCTAAGCTCTCCTGATTTTTAGCACTGTCCCCAATTCAAGGTCATGACTGTTTATATGCAGACAAGTTTGATGCCTCTATTTTCACGAAGATTTTTACTTAGTTATTAAATTTACATGCAGGATTTGTGACAATTGATTACAGATTTTCAACAAGGTCTACTTTAGACACTGGTGCCATGTCAATTAAGTTACCTGCATGCCCAAAAGGTCGTTTAGAACATTTGGCTAATAAAATCAGTGGCCACAGAGCTATTCCTACAACTCAACAGAATTAACTCGAATAGTTCTGCAGAGCATTCTTTGACACATTCCTACCATAATAGATATTATAAATATAGCATTTATGTTCCCTCGTATTGTCTTCAAAAATATATCACAATTAAACCAGAGTTTCTGCATTTCAAACACAAGAATACTGAATTTTCTTATCTGCCGAGAACGGAGACTAAGACGGACAACAGTAAAATAGAGAATAAAAAGAAAAATACTTTGCCCAAGGGTAAAATAAGTATTTTGTGCATTAGATTAGATAGGCATTTAAAATGAAACAAATATGAGCCCTTAAAAAAATCATAGTGGCCTGGATGTACAAAATGCTGAGATCTACATTGTTCCCTCCACTAGTCACTAGTCCTCTAGTCACTATGCATGTAGGTACAAACTGTAAATGTGACAATAAGAAATTAAGAAATTAACTGATAAAATCCCTCATCTGTTATTTCTTTCTTTTTCAGCATTCTAAGTTGCACAATTGTAAAGTGAATGTCTTTTGCAGTAATGAATTTCATTAAAATGTGGTTTGAAATCATTTAGCTGTACTATCATCATCTTGCAATTATTCTGCTTAATCCTTACGGTGTTAACTAACCACAGCTGTTTCCCTTGGCCCATCAGTAATTCACTCTGAACTTGTGTTCTTCTTTGGAGGAACTGAACTATTCCTGGAAGGCAGTGCAGAATTTTCATTTATCATGCTTCTCTCCAAGAATCTGTAGCTTTTGATAAGCATCAGAGAATTTGACTGCTTTCAAACACCACATGTTCCTGCTCTCTGCTTTGAAATTATGTGTTTTTCTGAACAAAAACTTTATTTCATCAAGTACAACTTCAATTCAAAAACATGTCCTAAGCTGACAAAGACTGCACTGCAAAGTATTCTATACCTTCTCATAGCATCTCTCAGGTCAGGTTCCCAGAACATTTAAGTTTACTTAAACTTAGTCATCTGTGAGGGAAACAACAACTTAAAGCAGAAGTGAAGACAGAAAACATTTACTGTCCATGGAATACTTGCAGCTTGAAAGAGAACTCATTAAGAAAGTGATAATTCTGGAAAAAATCTCTTTTAAAATGTATATTTCTGAAACTGCAGTAGTTAGCAAGACTATTTAATTCCCAAAATGATCATTTCTTTTGATCACACACACTGGTTTCAGCTCAGAAATAGCCAATGCCCAGCTTAAGAAAAGTTAACCTTAAAAAAAATTCTTAAAAGAAATGCATCATTTCCACTCTCATTGTTCAACTCATTCTTTGGTTGATCAGAGGTAGAAAAGCCATTGTTCAGAATGAAAAGGAAGAAATAAACAAAAGATTAAATAACTATTTGCAGTCACCCACAGCAATAGTACACTGGTCTTTTCCCATGTCACCTTACACTCTTGATGTGTTTATAAATTTATATATCCCCACAAAAAGTACAGTTCAAGTCTTCTTTAATTCAACAGCATGAGCTGAGCTCTAATCCATATCCTCACTCGCAGCTGAGTCTATCATCTGTCTCCAAGGAAACAGAGACACTCGGTTTATCACCAATTGTTGATGTTACTTGCTATCAAATTGACTGAAGGGAATTAAGTGCTCATGAGCTGACCCCAGAATGGAAAAAAAAAAAAGAATGCTATCTTTTTTTCCCTTTAAATAAGGTATAAATCAATTAGACAAAGAAAACAAAACATCCATATCACCATTTGAGAAAGGGAGAAAAGCACAAAGTGTAAGCTAGTGTTATTCTCTCATGTCATGGCAGAAACAATTACAAAAGCACTGTGACTTCTTTTTCCTAGAGCCATAATACAGTGAGAGCACTTGCGTCAGCAATTTACAATAGGGCATATCTTTTTAAATTTCTACTGAAAATCCAACTATAATTCAATTCATAAGCACTGGCAGAAAATGTAGTAAAGGCAAGATACGTTCATTCAACAAAATCATTATAGGTTACATTCACTCGTTCAAGCTGTCATGGGAAAAGAGCACATATTGATTTTTTTTATAAGGGCTAAAGGAATCACCTACAAAATAAAGAAGGAATTTCTTATAATATTATTCCATATAATTAGCACAGGATTTGATTGCTTCAGCTGACAGCTGCAGCTGTCATTAGATACTTTCAGAAATGAGGTAAAGACCTGATTCTACAGCATGGACTTTTATTAGGCTAAAACTAGCATAAAGGGATGTCAGACCTTTACTGCAAACAGAAGTTGCAACTGCTGTCTGAATACCTGATTACAAGATTTTACAGTTTGAAAAGAGGGCTTGGAAAATCATCTCTAATGAAAGATTAAGATAAGGTGATGCCTTGACACTAGAGTAAAATAAAATAAGCAGAGTCAGCTGGCCATACCAATTCAATCTTACCAGTGGAAATCTGGACTAACATCACAGAGTTTTGCAAAGTTACCCTTGCATAACCCAAAGTCACTGGCTGCCTACGTAGGAGTTAGAGGGCACATCATAAGAATGAAATCAATCTATTATTTTTATTAGTCAATATCACTATAAACCATGGACTTCAACTGATACTAAATACTAGCTTAAAATTACACTTTAGTAATAGAAACAAATAGTAAATAGAGAGAATTATCTCTCCTTTGCCAATATTAATGATAGATTTGGGTTTTATCTATCATGGGGTTCATTAAAGAACTCATTTTCTGCTTTCTCCAATCCAAATGCTTCTTAAAGATTAGTTCTCAAAATGGTTCTTAAAGCCTCTGTCTCTTGAGGATCTCTCAGTGGCTACCTTTTATCTACTAAGTCTAAGGTCTTTACAGGTCCTGCAAAAGGAATTTGCAGTTCTGTGATAACTAGTCCTAAATTACATTATTTTATATATTAATTAAATTTAATCAGTAGGTCTCATTTAATACAAAACCTGCAGCTCTGTCTTGTGTACCTGCATGGTGCTGGAGGTCCTCAGAAGAACAGAAACACTTCTTTGAAGTTGCTTTTAGTATTTGAAGTGAATGTCAATACATGCTGAAAAATTTTTTCATTGCTTTTTCCCACGGAAGTGTGAAAAGTGTAAAGGATATTCAAATAAAGCCAACAAGTGGGAGATTCAAAACAAACAAAGAGACAGGTTTTATACATAATGTGAAAGTTATTAAATACCTTAACATGGGATCATGACTGCTAAAAGTGTATGTGGGTTTAAAGGGACACTGACAAGTACATGGAAAAGAAATACAAGAGGGGGATTAGACACATCATTTCTACCTCAAGAAAACCCCGTGCCCCAAACCATTGTCAGCTGGGACTTTTCTCAAAAAAATTGTCATTGTATCACTCCTCTAACCTTATCTCCTTTACTATGCATTTGATACAGGCCATTGTTCAAGACAAGAGAGTGACTTAATACAGCCTCTCTTCTGAGATGCCGATTCACTTGTTTTTGCATGCAAAGTATAAAATGGGCTTTAAAACAACAAGTTCTGGAAGAGATGTTTAGGTAATGACCTGGTTCTTTCTCCCCACTGCCCCCCCAGATTTATCCGTTCTGTAGATCAAATGTGGTACCCTCTAAGCTCAGACTCTTTTCAGTTTCTGGGCTTTCTTTCCTTAGAAGTTTCTAAGAGGGAGGTCAAGCCCCAGTTCTGCCTTGGTTCTGTAATTGTCTTTAAATGTTGACCAAGATAAGGCTTATCTCTGACTGTTCTCTTCTTGTTTGCTTTCTTACAGCTCCATGTTTAAGTAAACAAATAGCACAACTGTCATCCCAACGGTCACGTCAACATAATGTATTCATTAACTATTTTAGCAGCTGCGCATCCATCAATGTGGATATGAGAGCTTGACCTGGACATGGAAGCCATTGTCTTTAAGGACAAGCATCTGTTCAGTTTAATGTTCATTCAACTGACTTAGCTCGAAGTGATGATAAGCCCAGATGGGTTTATTCAAATGTAGAAGAATATAATCTAAAACACACTTTAAATACATAGATTCAGGTATTCCTTTTTAACAAGAAGTGAACTAATGACTGAAGCAGGTTAACAAAGGAAGTAAAGGACCGTCTGTTTCCTGGCAACTTTATGCTGAGGTAGATGGGTATGCTTTACTCAAACACGTTATTCAGTGAGAACCAAGCGTAACTTGGAGGAAAGGGATGAAGGGAGTAAGAAAATCAAAGCTTTGTGGTATAGTACAGGTGACACTAGAATGATCCTGACTGGCCTATGAAAGCTGCCCTGATTTCAAAGCCATTTTCTAGTGGAGCATTCATCTAGTGATTCCACATTAAATATGATGACTTGGATCACTCATAAAAATTGTTAGTCTCCCATCAGATTGCATAAATCAGTAAAACCAAATGTGAAAGAAGAGAGAAGATATGACTGTCTTCCTCTAAATTTCCATTTTGTTTTCACTTGTCTCATTCACATTTCTTTTTATCTTACATTAAATAACTACCTGATAATAGATTCATCATTTTCCAAAGTAGTGTCTTGTTTATCTTTTATATATGACTCCAAAGACTTTTCTATTTCTGCTGCCATAATGATGTTTTAAAATATTTTCCAGTGATTTGACATTTACTTGCCCTGTAGTTCTTGATTCAAACACTTAAGTGTTTATGCATTTTCAAGCTGCAGCTGTAACCATACTTGATCTCAGAAATAATACATCTTATTAAAGATGCATTTTTTACAGCAAAATCCCTCTTCAATACCTGTCAATTTTACTAAAATAACTGCAGTGCTGGAAATAATTCCTCATGTAATGATGGGGGCTTTCCAACTGTTTATATTTTCCTTGCATTGGGGTGTTGTCTGTAATTGCTATTGTCAAATGCAGTTTTGAAATACTTAAGATGAAAAGCCATATTTTCATATTTTTACTGTAAGTGATGTTGCAGCTGCAACACTCCAGTACTTGCTCTTAAATTCTGCATTAGGAGGCAGATCATCCTTCCTCATCAAAGGAAGTGCTTCAGGTGTAGCAGAACTAGAACTATCAGTGAACTTGATTGGGAGGGATCAGGGGCATAAATACATATCCCCGGGGCTGGTTTCATCAAGGCAGCCAGGTCTCAAGGGAAGAGACAAGTCATGTGCCAACAAGCAAAAAAAATTGGAAGAGTAAGAGTTGAAAACCACAGGGATTAAACCCCCTATTATCACTACATTCTATAAGGAAGTACTTTATCTTTTCTTACCCTCTTTGCTTACCTTTTCCTTCCCGCAAGTGTTTCAAATCCAGCCTACATCCATAAGGTGCATGGAAGTTCATACAGCTTGATGATTCTTTGGCTGGTGGATGAATTAATCTCAAAGGATTGCTTATATATGAGTTTGCAGAATTAATAGTTCAGCTGCAGAAAAACAGGAGCACTGTGTTTTACCATTTAGAACAGGAGGAAAGTTATTACTGAGCAGCGAAATAAATATTTTTCTACTCCTACTGTAAACTGCTGAGGTCAAGTCAAAGACTTCAGTCCTTGCCACCGTCATGGCAGAACCTTTCATAAACTTTGAATTCGTCTTCTTTGGCTACTTTTGGTTAGATTTTCTTAACTGGATTTTTTAATGCAAAAGTTAAACAAGCTAAACAACTACCTCCTTGCCTCTCTTTCCTGCCTCATAGTAGCACATTACAAGTAGACTACAAATAATCTCAGGTAACTTTCATCCGTAAGTCACAATTTATACAACCCCACCTTGTCATGGTTTAACCCCAGCTGGCAACAGAGCACCATGCAGCTACTCACTCATTTCCCTCCATGCCCAGTGGAATGGGGAGGTGAGGGGAAAAAAAGTTAAACTCATAGGTTGAGATAAAGACAGCTTAATAGAACAGCAAAAGGGAGAAAGAGGAGGAATAATAATAATGATAATAACAATAATAAGAATAATAGGATACACAAAGCAAGTGATGCAAAATACAATTGCTCACTGCCCAATGACCAATGCCCATCCCATCCCCAAGCATTGATTGCTAACTCCACTGTTTATATACTGAGCATGACATTGTGTGGTATGGAATATCCCTTTGGCCAGCTTGGTTTGTTGTCCTGGCAGCATCAACTCCCAGGTTCTTATATACCTCCTCTCTGGTAAAACATAGGAAGCTGAAATGTCCTTGACTTAGGGTAAACACTACTTAGCAATAATTAACAATCAGTGTGTTATCAACCTTATTCTCATACTAAATACAAAACACAGCACTATACCATCAACTATGAGGAAGAAAATCAACTCTATTCCTGCCAAAATCAGGACACATCTTAAAATATATAACCCCTTCAAGAAGAAGTAATAGATCACAATAATTATTTTATATCTTCCAAAATTTCAGTAGGAAAATCATTGCTGAATATAGTACCTAAATAAGAACACAACTTTTATGAGGAGTGTCTGAGGAAACTGAGGCTATTTAGTCTGGAGAAGAGGAGACTGAGGGGAGATCTTATTGCCCTCTACAACTACCTGAAAGGATGTTGTGGAGTGGTAGGTGTTGGTCTCTTCTCCCAAGTGACAGGTGGTAGGACTAGAGGAAACAGCCTCAAGTTTTGCCAGGGGAGGTTTAGACTAGAATTAGGAAATATTACTTCACCAAAACGGTTGTCAAGCATTGGAACATGCTACCCAGAGAAGTGGTTGAGTCACTATGTGGTGTGAAAGGTGTGTAGATGTGGCACTTCAGGACATAGTTTAGGTTTGGGACAGAATCATAGACTCATAGAATCATCCAAACTGGAAAGGACCCAAAAGGATCATCAAATCCAACTCCTATTCCTACACAGGACGCTCCCAACATTCACATCGTGTGACTGAGGGCACGGTGGTGTTGGGCTGATGGTTGGACTTGATGATCTTAAAGGTCTTTTCCAGCCTTAATGATTCTATAATTCTATGATTATATACAGAGATTAAATAATTAAGAAACAAATAGAGTATAGTGGGAAAGAAAGAAGGAAAGGACAACAGGTTGAAGAGAAAAAATTAAGCCCAGAAAAATGATAACCAGAAAACACCGGGGGGGAGGAGGAGAGAGAAAGAGAGAGAGAGAGAGACAGAAACCAACAGATAGACAGATCCAAAATTTTCTGGGGAGAAGTGAAAAATAAATTGGGAACGCAGGGAGAGAAGCTACACAAAATAGGAGAGAAAACCAGTGTAAGCAAAGTGCTGGTGAGGAAAAAGAAAGGAAATGTATAAATATGGGTGGAGGCCTGGAGGAAAGCCCAGTTTTGAGAGCTGTAAAACAAGAGAGATAATGGAAATTTAAAGAAGGTTTAGCACAATAAAAAAGTAAAATTAGAGACAGAAGCATAAGAGAGTTCAGTGGAAACATTAACTTACTTCAGAGATGAAGCTGTGCTATGTAGATTTGTCCTTTATTAGGGAAAAACATTTTTCCTCTGTATAGCAAAAGTGGAACAGCTTGGCACAGCAAAAGAAGTGGAGCAACATTTCCTAATTTGTTATTCATCCACACACTTAACAGTGATAACAGTTTTCTGACCACCAGCTCCTTGCCAGCCATCTCTCTTCTTCTCAGTTTGACCTATATTTTTCAACCTGCTGCAATAAATGCAATCCTGACCAAAGTTCACATGGCAGCATTTCTAATCCATTGATCTAAATGCTGCTCTCCACCAAAGTGAACACCTCATCATTTTGTGCCATGGCCAGTTCCCCTTTTAGCACACATGACACTGGGCCAGTGGAGACTGGAACAAAGTGATACTCAACCGGTGTATCACTGGAGCTGCAGTGCCACCGGCTGCAGGGAATAAGCACCAGGCACACAATTCACAGGGCTATGGAAGCAGAAAGCCCCCCACTAGAGAGAAACACAATGATGGTTGTCACCTGTAGAGCTCTGATCTGCTGACAGCAGTCCCTCAAGGTGACCTTGTCCCAGCTTGGGCTGCCCATACCCATAGTGCCTCAAGGTATATGCATGTGCCCCTCAGCAGCACCCAACCCTCTTTCCTAAATACATCTGCTGAGGGGCCCATGGGCTCCTCCAGCAGCCCAAAGTTTTGGCATATATTGAGGTGCTCATACTGGTGCCAAAGGTGTTGGGAACTGGCTGTGACCAGCACAGGGCGGTCCATGGACTCCTCCTACACCCACAGCTTTCTTTTGCCCCCACCTTGCCCCACTCATGGCCAGCACAGCTCCTGTCAAATGGTCAAACTGAAAAGCAAAAGAAGAATCACACTTTACTCAAGGGAGGGACCAAGTACAGGGACACAAGTAGGGGTGGACTCGTGAGCCAGCACTTCCAGCTCTCCCATAGTCACCTGGTTTCTGCTGTGTTTTTGGAGAGACTTTCCATAGCCCATTCTCAAAGTCCCCTGAGCAGCTCAGGCTTATCCAGCATTCCCAGTTCATGCCCCACGGCCTCAAGAGGAGTTGCTATGAGGACTTGTTAAAGTTTTTTGATAATCTGGAGACCTGGTAATTAATTACATATTATTACTATTTATTCTTAAACTAGGATGGAAAGTATTTTGTACAATACCCTAAAGCTGCCAGAGTCACATATGATGTCAACTTCTTGGCAAGAGGGAAGATTTTGAAAGTAGACTCTAAAATGACAATTTTTATTCTAATAATTCATCACTGTTTTCTTCATGGTCAAGAATGCCTTTTTTGAATGATCACATTGTTGGGATAATTAAAACAATATAAAATAAATAGGATGAATAAATTTGTTTTTCTAACAGAAACCAGCATTGAAAAATGAGTATACTTTTGTGACCGGCTTTCTGCATTCAGCAGGGATGTTTATAGCAGTACAGATGGCTTGTGATTCAACCTTAATTTAAGTTTCTGGCTAGATTGTACTCTGTATCAACGGGAACTATAATTTTAATACCAGTCCTGTATTTAATTACAAAACTGTTGGATTTGTGTGTTTGTTTACATATCTTGGTCCAAGACAAAATCTCAATGACAGTAAATAAACAGTGTCATGAAATCACTATTTATTTATCAGTACTAACAGAATTCATTTGGACTGAACTGATTTTCCAAAAGGGTTTTTAGGGATTTTGTGGGTTAGTTTTATTTTGTTTTCTGTTGGTGTTTTTTTGCAAGCATTTTAACTTTATTACTGTGTTGCTGAAAATGCTGGCTTTGCACTGAATAATGCTCTCACTTGTTGTGTCCTTCTGTGTGATAGACTTTTATTTAGCAAACACACTTTTAAAGTAAGGGTTCCAAGTATTTGCTTATAGTCTTACCTGTTGGGGAAATATTTACGGGGTAGGGCATCCTATGGAAATTTTCTTTTTTCCTTCTGTAAAATACACTGGTCTAATAGTTTTACTCTACTATTTTGTTTTGCTATTTTCATAGACTAATTATTGCACATAGATACATTATGGTTATATATACCAGGAAGAAAGGAGACCTGCTTAAGCTCTAATAACGTTACTGGCATGAGGGCAAGTGTGTATGTATGAGCTATGAAAGCTGGAAATAAGCTTTGGTTAGAAATTTCAGCCATCAAAGAGCTGAAGTTCTACTCCAGCGGGAGGAGCGAGGGGCAGGGGGGCAGAGAGGGAGGCAGCAAAAACGCTGACCCAAACTGACAAAGAAGTTTGACAAACAGAAGAAGTGCCTTGGGGGAGGAGGAGGCACGATTTTATGTGATGAATGAAATGGGTTTTTTCCATGGTAGTAGTTTACAGTTTAAAGCATGACATACTTTAAAAGCACCACCTGGATTATTGTGTCCAGTTCTCGAATCCCCAAGATAAGAAGGATATGGAACTTTTGGAACGGGTCCAGAGGAGGGTTACAAAGATGATCAGAGGGCTGAGCACCTCTGCTGTGAGGACAGGCTGAGAGAGTTGGGCTTGTTCAGCCTGGAGAAAAGAAGCCTCTGGGGAGACCTCATGGCGGCCTTCAAGTACCTGAAGGGGGCTACAGGAAAGTTGGGAGGGACTTTTTACAAAGGTACAGCATGGCATGATAGGATGAAGGGGAATGGCTTTAAACTGGAAAGGGGAAGATTTAGATTAAACATTAGGAATAAATTCTTCAAAATGAGGATGGTGAGACACTGGCACAGGTTGCCCAGGGAAGCTGTAGATGTCCCCTCCCTGGAAGTGTTCCAAGGCCAGGTTGGATGGGGTCTTGAGCAGCCTGGTCTGGCTGGAGTTGTCCCTGCCCATGACAGGGGGTTGGAACTGGATGAACTTTAAGGTCCCTTCCAACCCAAACCATTCCATGATTTTATGATTCTATGCTGTGAAAAGGCCAGGGCTGTTCTGAATTTGACTAGGAAGCTCCATCTTCAGGCCCTTTGACCTTTAAACTCTGTACCCAAATGAGGACTCAGTGATGACCTTGAAATGGACATTTAAAAAGCACTGGTTCAAAGACTTGTGAAGAGGACAGAAAAATAGAGAAGTTTCAGGACAGACATAAAACATAAGATAAAAAACTGGAAAAGCAGCAAGAAGTATTTGATAAAATGGTGTCTTGATAGTGATAAACCTGCTGTTAATTATGCTCACTTTGAATCTTGTCTTACATGAGGAAGGGAAACAGACTTGTTGAAATTCTTGAAGTAATGATAAACAGGGGAAATAGTGCTCTGAAACCAAGGGTCTCTTTATACATCTCCAACCCAGAAGATCAAGAAGACTGGATTTTTTCAAATCAGCTGTGACAATAAGCTGAGAGGGTGGTTCTCAGATACTTCTCAAAGTAGGACAAATTTAGGCAAGTTACTAGGGTGCATTTCTTTTATTCCAGAAAGTGAAGTAAGCAACTAATAGGATGTTCTTCTACACTGGTTATAACCAACCATTAAATGGTGAGCATGAATTAGCAATTTCATTAAGACTAAACAATAACAATGAAGGTTCATGTTTATTAGAAAAAGAGGAAAGGAAAACACAAAGATGGGAATTTGAGGAAGCACATTTCATAACCTCCATAGTGTATTTTATATTTTCCCTGGAAATTCATGTAGGAAAAAGAGGAGTTCAAAAGAGCTGACAATTTCTTAAACAGCCTGTGCTAAGGATATCAACTATTGCAATAAGGAGAATGAAAAAAATGTATCAAGATCTCTCTAGGCAGATAAAAAGCTCTCTAGTATTCTCAGATTACAGGGAAGCATTTGAATAAGGCCAAATTACTACCAATATTAATAGCTTAAGCATAGAGGCTGAATTCATGAAATAAAGTGTCTCTTCCTCTTGTTAGTTATGTCAAAGGTTATCAGAGGATAGTGTTAGCTGAAATATGAAACAAAGACTACTTATTCATGATTCTCTGTTGTGCCACTTCTGTTCTAGGTCTGGAGAGGTCTTTTTCAGAAATCAAACTTTCTCGTGCTCCTTACATGCATTGTATCAGCCTGACTCCAGAGACTAAAGGAAAAATAATTTATCACATACAAAAATTGCCTGTTTTAAACATGGCCGTCAAGGTTCATATTCAAACAGAGGTACTACCAATTACAAAGCTATCTACTGTTTTCTCAGAGTTACTTGAGAAGACAGTGTGGAGTCATTGCTACTTGAGAAAATTATGTAAATGTCTTCCCCAAACACTGCTGACTATAAACCAGCTCCTTCTGATGAAGCAGTGGCTACACTTCAGCAGCAAATATTAAAGTGCAGGCATGTACACCCCATAAACATTTGGCATAGCTGGGCAAGAAAGGAAAATTCCACCATTAGCACTTATCTGAAATCTAGCTGTCTCCCAACAATACAGAGCAATAAGGCAATTGCTAAAATAATACATTTAGGTACTTACTGTCCATTTCTCCATTGAGGAACGAGGCAATTCACATTCCCAAACAGCTAACTAGCCCCCTTTTTTTTTTAATCTATCTTGTGTTCAGTATTTCTCTGCAAGTACAGAAACGAAGTCTTAATGTATAAACTACAGAAATACACACTGGCACTTCTGTTGAGCTTTCCACTTGGTGATATTCTGGAACAGTGGCAGTCAGATTGAAAAACTATTACCAAGTATTTTAAAATACTTCTGCAGGAGTCTCATTGAACCTAATCAGGCCACTTCCATGAGTAAGCTCAATGAATAACAGATTTACAGTCAGTACCCAGTGATTTATCTGTCAAAGACTCAATCTCATTTTTAGATTGTCTGAATATGAGTCTCAAAAGATAAAACACAGAAAATGTTACTGCAACTATAAAAGAAAGAAAATTTTCTACAAACTTATATAATGTCAAACTTCTGCTTTTGGATAAATTCCCAGTCCATCAAGACTGTCGCACCATCTATTCTCAGATACGCCCATTATATTAAATCAATTTGAGGAATCTTACATGTGAAAAGGACTTATTTCTCAACCTTACCTGTGCACGTTTCTCCCACATGAAACACATTATATGTAATAATATAGACATCAATTGTGGGCCTGATCTCAGAGGTTCTAACTATCCAGAGTCTTCCTGAGTTAGGTGGGAGCTGTAAGTTTTCAGTAGCTTTGAGCATCAGACTGATATATTCTCACAGGCAGTCACAAAAGATGATTGTGTTACAGATGAAGTACTCACAATATTAAATGGATCTCTGTTGTTTAAGATCTGGAGAATTGGCATTCTCCTTAGCAGATTACTGCAAGAAAGTTTCAGTTACATGTATAAGTGATGGAATTGGAGCATAGAGTGTTGAAAAAAGGCAAAGTTAGAAATATGCATGTGTTTTCCTCATGGAAAGCTAGAAAATACCAAAAGTATCTGTCATATCAATTACAGCAAATGCCAAGCAGTTGTTATTACCAAGAACCTTGCTGTAGAGCATATGAAGGTTGATAAATTCCTTGCTTTCTTAAGCTCAGCAAGCAATTCCTTGAGCCAGCATGTGCAATATTCAATGTCCTTACACATAGCACTGTAAATACAATTTCTAGCAACACTAACAGAATAGGCAGCATTAAAATAGATAATTGTTTCATGAAGAATTCTGCCTAAGGTTTTGTCCCTTATCCTTTTCTTAAAGGGACATCAACCCCTCCCAGTTTCACTATTCCCATAGGGAACTCTACCAGTTCTGGTAAAATTGTTAAAATAAGAAAGTGTTCTGGGTATGTTTTTCCCATTTGTGACACTAGTTTTAATATAAAGCTATTGTAATATTAGAGTATTCCTATGTTAGTGAACATATCTCATTTACTTCTCTTATGTGCCTTTAAACTGCCAAATACCCAACGCTACAGAAGCGAAACATATAATCGTGACATAAGTAACATTAGAAAATGTCAGTCTACTGCTGCAAAATCCAATTCTGTGGTTGAATGTCAACAAGATGCAACATTACATAAAGTGCCCACAGCCAGCAGGAGCCCGAGGAACTGCAGGTTATAGGGCAAACAGCCCAGATTAGAACTGGTTCTGTACAAACAAACATGAGATGAAGGACTGCAGTGTGGCAGAACAAAACTACTTTTGAGGAAACATCCTGTGGTGAGATTAATTATAATACATGCAAAAACATAAAATGTGTTAAAAGCTAATAAATCATTAATTGAAGTAAGCAGGGAAAATACTTACTGCCATCTTGAATTAGTGTTTTAAACTGTGGTTGAAATACAAAGAATCTCATTAAATAGAATCATTATTGAATGAGCAAATAACCATGTAATCATGCTTTTCTCCTTGCGTGTTGAACCACTCAACAAAGAGGTGTTCAGATAAGCTCTCACATACAGTAAGCAAAGTCTCTGCCTGTTCATCAACAGACTACATCCTGTGACTGCATCTCCCTCACAACAGTATTGAATGTATTGCAGTGTAGCCATCTCATCAGGTGTGGATTTATTCATTATTAAAAAAAACCCAAAGCATAAATTGCAGGGTTATCAGCCTGCTAATGTAACTTACCATTTCAGGTCCTGTTTCTATGTCTCCATTACTATCTTCTCCATCCCTTTTCTCTCGGGTCACATTATGTGCTGAAGCGTGACTGTGTGAAGCATTAAGCTAAAGCCTGCATTTCAGAACTAATTTCTTCCTAAGGTAAGAGTTCTGCCTCTCCTTTACAGCTTTTCCTCCAGAGAAAGCTCTCTTGTTGTTTCCTTTACGCAACAACATCTTCTGTAAGAACCAAAAGACTTTTTACAATTTGGAAGATCAAGGAAAGGTTTCCAATCTGTCTTCAGGACACCCTGAGGAGAAGTGAGAACTCCAGTCTTTAAACAATAATACTCCTCTTTACTTAAAGGTGTATGAAGTAAATCATATGGTTGACCTGACCAGCATCTCATCTCTGTTGCCCCTGCTCTGCAGAGGCTGTCTTTGGGCTGCCTTGAGACTTTCAAACATATAACACTGGCTCTAAAACTGTATCCTTTTTTCTTCTTGTGTCTTTAAAAGAAAGATATAAATATGCTTTTCTCCATAAATATATCTTCAAGCCATACTCTACACAAACACAAGATATAAACTTTTTCCTGATTCCAGATCTCCACGTACAGGCCTTTGCCAAAGCTTCCCTGGACTGACAACTGATCCAGCCAATGGTAATCCAGCCTGGGTATCCTCTCATGCCAAATTACATAGAGATGTTAGGGATTGATTGGGCATCTAGATGTGCAACCAGCTTGAAGGATTTCTGATTTTAAGCACTGCCACTTCTTGTGCTGGGTTCAAAGCTTGGTTTGTCATAAAAGGCTGGTGGATTGCAATGAAGTTCTTTCACTTGCTGCTGGACTTTCACCTCCAGGAACTGCAGTCTCAGTTGCTGTTCTGTCAGTCATTTCGGGAATATTTGCACCTTTCCCTTTGTACAAAAGAATCCTGGGAATTTATGAAAACATGCAAGAACAGGTAGAATGGGTAGAACTCATATCCAATATGATATTCCTCAGAAAATTAGCTGAACACAGTTATTTTTACTCTTTTTTTTTTATATACGTATATACATAAAAGAGAGATCTGTCGCCTATTTACTTCCTTGTATTGTGGTCACAATTTGCTGTTAACAAAAGAAAAATGAAGTCAGCTACAGCTTTTTGGTTCTCTTTCAAATCCAAAGAATAAAAAATTTATGATGGTGTTCTGGGATCAGTCCTAAACATACATTCTTAAGACTTTTTAAAAGAATTCCTTATTCCAAAAATAACTCCATATTCCAAAATTTTTGATTCAGTACGTGCTGCTCATATTAAAAGCTTAAACAGCTTTTAAAAGCTTAAGCTCTGCATATATCCTTTGTTTCAGAAAGGTATTGTGCAGCTTTCATTGTCTCTGTAACAAATAGGTTGATTAAAACAAAACTTGTCAAGGCAAAATCTTAAAATATGATTCATGGTATAATGACTTTAAAAACATATTCAGATCTGATATAAGTAGATGCACCACTATTTCTTTTGTAACAATGACTCATACAAGACCTGAATCTGGCTCTTCGTTAGAAACTGAAATCTTGATACCTCCATTACTGAAACATCAGCCAATTTTGTTTCCTATGTAACTTTTAGTGGCTTCTTCTTCTTCTGTATCTTAGAGTTGTCTAAAATTCAGCACAATGGAAGGGTGCACAGCTTCGTAAGACACCAGATCTGGACAAAGAGCATCTGGCCTCATCTGGTACAGATTTCCTGTGAGATCTTTGTCTCTGGAGCCATTTCTAATTAAAAAAAAAACCAAAACAACAAAACCTGAAAATCTAAGCAATAGGTCCTTCTACTTTTACTGTCTCTTGTTCTAGGGTGCGATCCAGACCTCTAGTTGGTGTCTGCTCTTGTGACGAGGTGTCTGGGAGAGTTACATAGTTTGAAGCATATGCTTTCACAGTACCTTTCTGAACAACGGTCCAACTTAAACATGTGTGTTGGGAAGCTGACTTCACCACGCATTCAACAAAGACAGATACTCCTTCACAGTGTTTCCCTCCACTGATTTCACTTAAATAGCTGAAGTGAGCTAAAAAAAAATACAATCTGTGAACTGACAATTCAAAAGTCTTTCTCTACCTACAGAAAAGCCAGCCAGAGCTGGGTCAGAAGAACTAGTGATGCAGTTTCTCTGGACAGTTTCTTCTCTGTTTCATCTGAACTCGAGTCTGAAATTCTCCCCTCCTCACCAAACCTGTGTTACGCACCTAAATATGTTCCTTCCAAGAGGTCAAGGCTTGCTAACTGCAGACTTAAACACAGCTGGCAGAAGAGACAATGTGGCAGGCCCTGCTCTCCATAAAGTTGCTGAGCAGACTCAGCCCTCCACATGTTCAAACTACCTTTTGTCAAAGGAAATGTCTCTGATTTCTGCAAAGCTGGATGTGGTTTGTGCTGGTAAATAGAGATCCGGACTGTGCAACCTACTGCATAAGGTACATATCTAAGAGAGGGAGTTTTCTTTCTACTTCTGAGTTTTATTAACTTCAATAAAAAGTGGGGGAGAAGGACTTCACTTTCTGTAAGATGAATTCCTCAGCCAGCAGATGGCAGAACCAGAGGTCTCCTCACAGCAGGTTTGGGCCTACGAGCACTCTGTTTTCTGCTGCATAGGGTAACACAGGCAACACCTACTTAAATGTTTCAAGTTAGGTAACTTCTCTGAAACAAGCCCTAAATGAGCAATTTTCAGGATGGCATTTCTCAACAGCTAAAGCTTTTTGTCCAGTCTAAATGCAGTACATCCAGCTTCTGATAATGATTATCAGCTAAAAAGAAACTGCAAATATATTAATGTATGTTCTCAAGTCCCTGTATTCATGATGTTACCAATGTTACCAAATACTACTACAAAGCTACCAAAGGAAATAAGGACAGACAGCAGTTGATGATGTTTCAAGCAGAAACAGTGAAGGGGAACACATCTCCACACAAAAACATGCCAGTGACACGTCTGACTCATTCCTTCTCCATGTGTTCCCCAGTTCTGCCTGAAAGGCAATTATCTTCAGAGAAGCTGTTTCTCTCATGACATTCTTTAGCCATAACCAGGCATGCAAAGAACTTCTCGTTTACTCCCTTTCAGGCTATTGGCAAGGACCACAAGGTCTGACACAAAAAAAACCCCAAGACTTTGCCCATAACTCTTTATATTTAACAAATCAAGAAAATCAGCTTCTATCACCTTCAAAATAGTTCCCTTCTGAGCTGACATACAGCTGGATACGTCACCAATATTCAAAGCTATTCCACAGATCATTTTCACTGTTGAGGATATCTGTTGGTTTTGCTTTCACAACTTCTGCCAACAAAATCTGGGTTCTTTTGAGCACTGACTTGATCTTTGGGATCTCTTCACGGCAAGCCTCAGCCAATAACTGAAAAGTTTCTGTCAAGGATTTCTTCAGTTTCACAAGAAACTTGATGTCAACTTGCTGTTCACTCTTGCACACTGACATTTTCCAACGAAGGATAGGAAATGTCTACATTTGAAAATGTGTCCACTCATACCGAGTGAAGCAATCGAGCTGAACTTTGTCTCACTGTGATAGATTAGAATGTGTCCTACAACCATCTCTTTGTTTCTCCTCTCTGGTTTCTGAGCTATAGAGTTAGTCTCAAGTTTTTATGTGTCAAACCTTGTATACCTGCCTTCACAGTAGGATTTAGACAATGTCTTCAGTCATATAAAGGATGTTAAAAATAAACAAAAATCTATTTAAAGCACTGAGTTTGAACCATAAAGAATGATCTTACTGTCTTAATTTGAAATAAATCAACAGAATTTTCATCATTTTAGCTTTAGAGATGGACTTTATAAATACAAATAACATAATTGTCAGTTACCCATTTTTAACAGAAAAATTATGGAAGGGATAAACAGGGATATTATATAGATGTATATACATTAATACATATTAATATCCTTTACATAAAGTAGATTTATAGATGTTATTATGTATTAGTTTACACAATACACTTTTATACTCATATTTTAAGCTGTAGTAAAGAATAATGTCCATGTAAAGCTAAGATGGAAATATCTAGGACTACAACTCTTCAAATTCCAACAGATTCTTCCCACTACATTACGCTTATCCACAGCTTAACTATTTTATTGTCCAACATTTTTAACTTCACATTAAATAAAGTACCATAATTGTAACTTGGAAAGAAAAACAGAAATAAAATGCTACTGAAGTACTGTATGAGTGAGTTAACAGTATTGTAAGAACTCTGGCTTCTGGAACTTCCTGAGTTTTGAGTGCTTGACTTTTTGACTTGGTACTTGGGATTTTTCTACATGCTTTTGACTTCCTTATAAATTGCCTAAGCACAACCTTACACCTCTTTGTCTAACATCAGCTACACAGAGAGAAAAACTTAATAAGGAGGCCTCAGTAAATAATAATCAGTCACATGCCTTATTGCTGAGTACACTGTACTTCAGTTAGCTAGATCCACTACTTCTCATTTATTGTCTTGTGCGATCGATAAGCCCCACAAACTAAGGTATGTCAATCTGCTCTCTAAACTTTAGCAAACCTCCTTACTCTTATAAAAGTAAGACTTAATTAAAAAATACATTTAAAAATGTGATATTCAAAAGTGGATGTACAGCTATATGAATCTGGACAAGGTATTTATACTTGGCATACTTACCTTCCCATTCACTCTTCCTCGCCCGTTTAGACACAAGCTTTTCATAGTAAGGTCTCTGTGTGTACTTCTGTTTAACGCTAACATCAAGGCCACCTCAAAGTTTGTCGATCACGGGTGGCATGATCTCCTGAAACTCAAGCCCTACCAGCTGTCTATCTGATCCTAGAGTCTCTGCTGACTTCAGAAACACTGCGAGGAAATACATGCAAGTCTCAAGTAGTGTTGTCTCTTCCTCTGCTTAAAAGAAGGTCCAATGAAGACTGTTATAATGCAATATTGGGGGTCGAGGGGGAGGAAAAAAAAAAAAAGACAAACTTATGGCCAGACTAACACTGGTCAGGGCACACCTTTTAGTCTCATAAATAACAGTATCAGTGTGGATCCAGTTACAGTGCTTGTCATACACCTTAAAGAAAGCAGTCCCATATAAACCAGTCTAGGAAACGGTCTTGGAATCTGTTTATTGTGCAGGTCCCACATACAATGATATGGTTTGAAACACATCTGATGCATGACGTGAGAGCAAACAGTAAATGAAAACCAGAAGATTGTGTGTGTTTCCTATCTAAATAATGTCCAGAAGTACCAGAGCAAAGAAAAAAGCCAGGCTGAAAAGAAACTTCACAACCACCACAAAAAAGCTATTTTGCCTAAAGAGCCATATACAGCATATGTGCTTCTAAATCTCATCCTATTTTGAGGAATTTAATCATGGTTAAGCCTTTTGCTGCCACCTGTAACAGAAATCAATGTTGCACAGAGTACTTCAGGGCAGTGAAAATAGGCACGCTGTCAAACACTTGAACCAACAGACATGAATTAAACTAGGGATCCAAACTTTTTGGCAGTAGAAGTATTATCCCTGTTCTGTCCTGCAGATGACAAGTTTAACTGCTCTTCAGAGACATCCATTTTAACGTGAAATATTTTCTCAACTTCGCTCTCTTGTTTATGTAGTGTAAAAACTACACACAAGCATAATGACAGGTACCAGAAAAACAGCCTGTAGCAGACTAAAGCAGTTGTTTCAAGAGCTTTTGAGAGACTGCTAGTCTGATGAGGATGCTCAATTCCACATCACGCTGAGGTCACAAACATTTTGTTTGTAAAAAACAGTGTTTTCCATGCACTCAGAGGTATGCCGAAGTGCAGCCCTGGAGGACCACTGACACCTGGTGGTCATTTCAGTCCTTCGGAACTATACCTGCAGCTCCCAGCAGGCAATAAGGGCTACCTGAAGTGCAGAGATCCCTGAGGTTTGGGGAAAGTAAAACTCCTTCATCAGTAATCCACCTGTATCACAGCCCACAGGGCTTCTAGTTTGAAGTAAACTGGCACACCTCTGGGAATATAAGTGTCCTTATCTAAAACTAAAAAAAAAAGAGAAAAAGTAAAATAAAAAATAATTCTAAAGAAAGCTAAGCCATATATATTGCATTTTACCGTGATTTGTTCTGATTATATTTTACAGATGGTTTGACAGAAATACAGGTCAGGGAAGCATTAAGTTACAGGCCTTACTCTGTGTTTATTAACTTAGTGGAATTTGTTGTTTACAAGTAAATGCAGACAAACTGCAACATACAAAAGACAAACTCAGTTAAAGCAGCCAGCACATTAATAGTATTGTTGGATTAAACTTACTCTAGAGATAACAAAGCTTTTCTAAATCGAACACATTTAATTCAACAAGTTCTTGAGAACAACTGGGTCATGACATAGAATTATATAGAACTGCATTTTTTGACAAATAAATAAAAGCATTGTTCCCTAAGGAAGATGTTTCTTATTACTAAAAAAAGAGCAATGAGATTTAGGTCTTCTTTTGCTAGAAAAATAACACAATATTAAATTACAAGCAGGAGTATTCAACAATTGTATGCATTTTGATATCTGCTAGATGTCGAGACTGCCCAGGCAGAAACAGCCTCATTTCTCTCCTGCAACCCTGAGAGCAGATCTTCTTGGTGCTTAAGAGCAATTGTGTAGAGACCCACAGCCACCAGCACTGCATCTACATAGGCCTGTTAGGCCCAGTTGTCGATAGGTAAATATTTAACACTACGTTTTGCTTCTTGCAGATATCTACAGCTTGTAAACAAAGCTCTGAGGCTTTCAGACATGCATCAAGAATATAAAAACCTTACCTAACTGTCATGAGAATTTTCAGTTCTTCCCAATTGCTTTCTTGCTGCAAAATGATTCAGACTGCTTTCAGACAAATGCACATTTCTCATCGAAATGGGAGCTCAGTTGAAAACTATTAAAACTCCCAACATGTGCCGAGCAGTGAGAAGCAATCAAAGTGTTTTTAAACACCCCTCCTACATGCTACAAGAGTGCACATTTGCAAAAAATCTGCAATACAAACCATCTGTCTCCAAACTGATCTGTATTTTTCACTCACCACCAATATAAATGACACCTCTCTGTAAGTAAATGGATTGCTAAATTAGTTTCACCTTCAATCTAGGCTACCTAACCATACTGAAAAATAGTGAACTATTTCAAATTACTTTTACAAAATGCATTGTTGTGCATACATTTTCTAGTTGGCTGTGGCACGCTGTGGGAAAACATATCATAGAGGCACATGCAATAGCTAACAAAGCCAAGTAGTGTGCAAAAAATAGCCAGTGCTCAGAGTGGAAACAAGAAAGTGTACATAGGACACCAATATGGAGACAACTATATGGAGCCACCCCAATGAAACCAGGCAACATACACCAAGATACTAGGTTGGCACAAAAATAATCCTTTTTTTGTCAAACTGTGATGCGTATTTTGCATTAAATTTTCATTTAACTGTGTTCATGTAGTATACCATTCTAAAGCACAAAATTCACTGTACTTATTCATGTGCATGGTTTTGTTTTCACTGTTTACTCTTTTTTTATATTATGCTGAAAAAATAAAGAGTAATAAAAGCAAATTTGAGCAATTTTATTGTATGTCCAAAAAAGTTCAAAAGGGGATGTAAAGCAGCGGAAACTGCTAGCAACATCAGCCAAGCACTTGGCCAAGGGACTATCAACAAACATGCAGCTGAACTTTGGTTCCAAAAATTTTGTAACAGAAACAAGAGCCTTGAAGATGAGGAGGGTCATGGACATCTTTCTGCAACAGACGACAACCAACTGAGAGCCATTATTGAAGCGGACCCATGCAAAACAGCTTGAGAAGTTGCAGAAGAACTAAAGGTTGACCACTCAACAGTTGTTCAACATTTGCACCAAATGGGAAAAATCAAAAAAGCTCTACAAATGAGTGCTGCACAATCTGAAAATCAGAAACACTGTCAATACAAAGTCTGTTTTGCACTTCTTTTGCACAACAAAAATGATCCATTTCTTGATTACATTGTGATATGTGACAAAAAACGGATTCTAAATCACAACTGGAGGCATTCTGCACAGTGACTGGACCAAGGTGAAGTACTAAAACACCTCCCCAAACCAAAGCTACATCAAAAGAAGCGTACGGTCACTGGCGGTCAGCAAGTGGAATCATCCACTACAACTTCTCGGATCCTAGCGAAACCATCACAGCAGAGAAGTATTGCCAGGAATTAAAAAAAATGCACCAAGAACCACAATGTTTATGTCCCACTTCGGACAATCAAAAAAGACCAATTCTTCCCCATGACAACGCCTGACTAAACGTCTCACAAATGACGTAACAGAAGCTTAACAAACTGGGTTACAAAACTCCACCTCACCTAGCTTACTCATCAGATCTCTCTCCCACTGATTACCACATTTTCAAGCATCTCAACAACTTCCTGCAAAAGAAGGTTTTCCACAACTAAGCAGCAGTCCAAAATGCCTTTGAAGAATTCATCAGTTCCAGGGCTCCAAAATTCAATACTATTGGAATAGACAGACTCGTTTCTTGTTGTCAAAAAAAGTGTAGCTTCTAATGGTTCTTATTTTGATTAATACATTTTATTCTAAGTGAAGATATACTGCTTTAAAGTAAATTATTTTTACATTCATTATTTTTACCCCAACCTAATAGTTTGGTTTGTCTCAGCCAGGGCTTGTTGCTGAGCTGGGTACATCACTAAGCCAAAGGCTACCCAAAGGTTTTCAAAAGACCAGTGTTAGGTTTTTCACTCCTATTTGTATTTCAGCAGAAGTCTAGCATCTGTTGACCACTAATGTCTCTGGAGAATTTCACTCGTGTGGCCCGCAAACCACTGATGTTCCTATGTTTCAAGTCTCTTCCTGTACTAGTGGCAGAAACATACAACGACAAAAGAGGCTCCACAAGACTACTGTACACAACAGGCACAAAGCCTATGTTCCACTTAAATCCTACTCTGAGCATTTAAAGTAAGTCCTATTTTCAGTATTTCAACAATGTTGGTTTCTGCACAGTAATGCATTTCACCCACAGTGAAAAGCTGTCACATCGCTGCAGATCTATTAAATAAAAGCATTATAATAAGGTCAGCTACTTGGTGGAGGAAACAATAACCACTAACAAAGTTCTGTCAAAATCCTTATAAGAAAGGTCTCTTCTTTCCTTTGTTGTCCCCCAACATATATTTTCCACATATATCTCAGCATTGTCAATCCAATTATACAATAGCAGGAGACGATTACTGTGTGACAATGTTCTAATTTACAGACATAACCTTTCTTCTGTGTCTTCTACGTTTATATTTTACTAGGGATATTTTTTTTGGGGGGGGGGGGGGGGGGCAGGCCAGGATGCCCTCCACTCACCACCAGGGACAGACAGGTCTAAAAATAATTTTGCCTGGTTCTAAACGATAACGTCATGTTGGCAAACCTCTTCCGAAGACACACAAAAGCAAGATAACCCATTCCTGCCAAGATGCTGACCAGCAGGGTGGTGCCAAGAACCCTGGGTGCCCCTTTCTTGGCCACCCGGAACGCCGTTGGCAGAACGGCTGAGATTAATATATTGTTGACATGTCCTAAAACTTGGTAAAATGCTTTTCTCTTCAGGACACGCTCATAATAGGCTTCCAAGTTGGGCCGCTTTCCATTTCCCCAGTTTCTTCTTGCCAATCCCAGAAACTTGAGACGATGTAATGTGACGGCAAGAGATACGTCTGCCAGACTGAAGAAATCACCACAAAGCCAAGGCTGATTTTCATCTTCTAAGCAGAGATAAAACATAAAGAATTAGAAGCTAATGAAATACAAGCACATGTAGAAGTCTCCATGGGCTAACATCTAGTTTACTGCTATTTCAAAATGCTGTCTAAAACACCATTACCACTTCAGCTAAGATAATGACTTTAATCAACACTTTACTAATCCCAGCCCATTCTTCACACAGTATTGTAAAGTCTTATGCACGTCAGCCTGACTTACATTTGTTAAGGAAAGAATAGCCACATTTCAAGTTCATAAATTAAAATCCCCAGTAAACACTTATTTTCCTCAACTACATTTCTCAAATCTGAATTAAATTAAACAGGAGTGGAAAAAAGTAAGGCAGTTTAGTTTTTACCAGAAAGCTACCACTTGCCTGAAGAACTTATCATCTTGCCTGTGTCACTCAGCTCTATCACATTCACTCAAGAACTGGAGACTTCAAAGTCAAAAAGAAACAGATTAGATGACTGACCTGAACCAAACACCAGCTCAGTGCGAAGACAGTTTTCCTACCTGTCCTTCCTTTGTGTCTCCTAGACCCCAAACCATGGGATTTTTACACTGAGAAGTTTGAGAAGAGATCGATGTTCACACTGCCCACCAGGAGCACAGATGGAGCCCATAGGCTCCATCTCCATTCAAAGGAAAGAGGTGAATCTTCCTGGGATGGTCCAGAGCAGACACTACCAGACAGCATCACATCTCTAACTTCAGTGATCTCATCTACAACCACCTGAAAGGGCTCAGCTGTACTAACTACACAAACAGCTCTTGAAACTCAGGATATGAAATTTGGTAGTTAGCATAGCTGTCAGCATAAATCCTCTGCTCTAGCCTAGATATCAAACAGGACTATGCCATTCCCTACCCATTTGCAAACTTTTCCAGTTCCTCCCACACAACAGGCATGCAAAGCAGCTGGCCTGAACATTCAGTAGCACCTCTGCAGAAACAGAGAAATTCTGTGATGTCCCTTTGAACTTATTTGCCACGACAGGAAAGTAGCAGCTTGACACACAGCTGGTACCAGTCTATTTTGACCAGTCTGGAAGAAAGGCCTCTGCAGAGAGCAAGTATATCCAATGCTGGAAGCATACTTGTGATTCATCCAGTGCATTAAGTAAGTAAGTAAGATGATGGAAAGGAAGACCAAGGAGGCTAACCCATGTACAAGAAAGATGCCTGCAGTGGCAGCAGCAGTAACTGAATGAGAGATCTGGGCAGCAACAAAAGAAGCAGAAGCTCAGAGGTTGACCAGGATCTGACAAAAGCATTGTTCACAAACCGAAAAAATTCAAATACGTCACATGAAATTCCAAGAGGTACATAACAGTCTTATGTTTTACTAAACCCTGTGATCCTGTTGGTTTTCATAATCACATCAATATTGTATCAGTTGGTTCCCTGAAAAGGCTCATCAGCAGAGAAAGCAAAGGGGCATGACGTATTTAATTTGCTGATCAAAATCCTACCAGCCTTTGTGAGTTAGAACACTTTATGCAACTCTTTTGCTTTTGAGTCAGTAGAAAATTTAACTTAGATTTTCAGTTCCTAGGTCAAATCTACTGTCTTGATAGTAACGGTAATTCTTACAACAGCTATTTAAAGAGCCAAATACAAAGAGTTAGTGATCTGAGCATATGCAGCTGATACTGACTGATGCTTCATGCAGCTCAGAGTGAAGTCAGAGGAAGAATTCCTATTAACACCACTGGGAGCTGGACCAAACTCTGAATAAGCAGAAGGATAACCCCATTTAATTAAAACTCAATTTTCATTTGGGAGGATAGCCCAGAAACACTACTGGTTTTCAAGAGCATCAGGAAGGGGTGCTGCTTAATGATTAGAACACTTAACCAGATTGCTGATTATGCATATATCACAAATATCACCACAGTATTCAAAGAAGATCTTTATAAACCTGAATTAACATCACAATTATTACAGTGAACTGAGGCCTACAACTACAACATAAAGAATAATATTCTGTAGTTAAGCATTTTATTTTGTTTATAAAATACTGCAAAATTGTGCAGCTAATACTACTCACTGCCACAAACGTGATCAAGCACTCCCATAAGACTTGAACTCACTGAGAACAGCAGTAACCCAAACTAGTGCTTAAAAACAGTGTTGATACCTTCTGTGAAGTTAAATATACTATAAGATTCAAATTTGATACATTAAAACCAGGCCTGCAATGGTGTTGTCAACTAATTAACTCAGTTTCTCCAAAAATAAGCATCAACAGAATTCATCAAGAATAATTCCTGACCTGGTGTTTCCTCATTTCGCCGCTGCAACTCAGTCTCAACCTGGTCCAAAACTTTTTCCAGTTCATCCAGTATTTTCTTCAGATATTTTATATTATCATGATCCAGCAGTTTAGACTAAATATAGATACAGGTTAGTGTTTTAATCACAGTACAGAGTTAATACTTCTATCATAGCAACTACACTGCATATTCATAAAACGTGATTATTTTCTCCACAGAGTCAGATGGATACCATTTGGATACTGGTACAATTCAGATAACAAAAGAAAAACATTAGAGATGCTAGATACCGAGGCTCCCCTCACCCTGCAGGGTGCTCAACCTCCCAACACCAGCACCAGCGAGTATTTACCTTTGAAAACAGAGGGACCAATCCAATATTTCAGCACCTGATTTGGGAAACAGAATCTGCTTCACCCCTTGTAGCGTTAAACCACTGCATGACATTACTGGTAATGACAGGTTTGTATCAGGACAGAAAAAAATCTGACACTAACAAGCTCATAATAAAAAGGGGGGAGTACAAAGAGTTTTCTTACTTTAAGGCGCTTCTGTTTTGCTATATAGGCATCTTGAAGGTCTGGATTTTCTTCTGCAAGTTTTTTCAGCTCTGATTCTGTGTTACTTATTTGGCCTGATACAAAAAAAAAAAAAACCAAAGGAATAAGATTAGCTCTCCAAACATACCCATAATGCAATCCACAGGAACTGATCAATGGCTTGTGTACAAATACCACACCAGAGAAATGGGAAATGGTACTTCATGAAGCATCACCATCAAGCTGGGATACAAAAATACCATGTTTTGGAAAACTTAATTGCTGTATAAATTGATCCCACCACACCTTCTGCACAGCTGTTTGAAATGAACTCTATAAAGCAGTGATCTGACAGGCAAGAAGGATGAATTCTTGCTAATATTTTCCTCTTATTCAGATGAGACCATTTTGCTGCAAAAATAGTGCTAAATCCATAAAATTCTATTGCAAATCCCTTAAGTCTCTGATGTTTTTGTACCTCAGTTCCAGGGTTACTAACACACTTTTCATGCTGTGAAAGCGCAGATAGGCCCATAGTGAGATTTTATGCAGGTCACCATTGGTCACATGCATAATTCCACAGCAAAAGCCTAAATACCACTGAAGATGGAACCAAGGTGTTTTCTGTTAGCTAGAATGTGACACTAATAACTGTGAACCCTTTCAGAAATGTTCATTACAAAGTATATGGGTGTTATAGGAAAACATTCAACATGACTTAAAGGAGTAATTATGTGAAAAATTTAAGATCATTTTAGTGATTTCTACTACGTATGTATAGCCTTTTCTCTCCTTAAAATGGGGCTTTGCTTGAAAATGCCATACTTACAGACCTAGAATACCAAAAGATAGTGAATAATAACATCTTCTAAAAATAAATATTTCTAGTCACAAATCGAGAACAAAGGAATAATTATAAGGCATGAATCACCTCTCACTGACACTTGATAATTAAGTTTAGTTCCAATTAAGTCTTATAAATTAAACTAATAAAAAATTCTTGCTAGAGAATAATGAACTCACTGTCTCGCATATTCTTTGTTTTAATCTGACATGACAGTAAAAGCCATCTTTCAACACAGGATATGAAGAAACTAAAGGATGCAATCACAAAACTAAAATCTTCTACATGCAATTACTTAATTGGATTTGGTGTGAATAAACATAATTCATAGCTAGCTGGTGGCTTATTATATTTAGCACTTTGAAAAAGGTCAGCTTTTTTCCAAAGCTGAAAACTAAGCCATCCAGAAGAAGTCTGAACAAGCAAAAGAATTGTTTGGGAACATCCATAAGCTATTTTAAAAAATGCCTCAAATCAAGAAAGCAGAGTATGCTTTAAAAAGGTATCAAAACATTCCAATTTAGCTAGGTAGTAATTTTAGCTCTACCAATATGAATGCACTTGTATAAACTGACAACAATTAATACCACGGAAAATCTAGAGAGGAAGAACACATATGGTCAGCAGAACAGAAGACAACCTTGTAAAGTGGACTATAATAAAAGTACTGACTATTACTGTGTGAAAACAGAAAAACTATCAATAATGCCTGTAAGTAGAACTATTCAATAAACTGTTAACATCCGCATTTCGGGGGAAAAAAACCCAAACAGACTGTACCCTGATATAAGCCAGAATAAAAGAATGGCAGGTTGGAAGGGATCTCTAGGATCATCTAGTCCAACCTTTAAGATAATAATTCCTGTTGCTTCAGTAAAAAAAGAGAAAAAAAAGCTAATTACTCTTACTAACATCGCCCATTCTAAATCTCTCCAGATGCTTTTTATAGAGAATTTATTTTTAAATAACCATCTATTCCTGGACCTGCAGTGCTGATTTCTAAATACTTTGCAATGCTCAAGAAGTTTCCAGCAGACAGTAAAACTAATTCTGCGCTGATAACTTTAATAAAGTTTTATAAAGGATAACTCATAAAATCAAAAGAGTGACTAAGTGCCTGACAACTTCTGACAACATAACAGCATGGCTAGTAAGTGACCTGTCTTGCCAAAATTTTCCACATTTTATTGGAAATAGAACTTCTCAAATAAACACAGTATCATCTTTTATGGTATTATGAATTTGGTAATAGTATAGCTGCATTACATTTCAGAGTCTCTGCAGTATTTGACTTTGTTCTATGGAGCATTCTAAAACATACAAAAAAATTAACATGATCTAAAGCACAGAAATTTACAAAAAAAGTCAGAGATCTCAGAACATTACTGTAAACAGGGTATCATCACCCAATCTTATTCTCAGGATTTGATCCCTGTCCTAGAACTATTTAGTTCTTTCATAAATACTTAGAAGGAAACATAAAAGCATTAATTAAGTTTGCCCTGGTACAAAGACTAGAAGGGATTTAAATACAGAAAAACCACATCACTGGCATCCAGCACTCTGCACTGATTGATAAACTTGGCCTAAGCAACCAATTGAGGCTAATCTGCATTTGCTCCACTTTGAGAAAAAAGCAATTGCTTTTTTCTCATAGTTAAACTTATTACAAGTTTACAATCACCAAAAAATGGATTTCCTTCAGTGTAGTGGTTTAGTGTGAGCAGCAAAAGTGCTGTTCCTATAAATTGCTCTGTAAGCCTAAACAGCAAGAGCAGAGATGAAAATATTCACCGTTGTCAGTTTCTGCTATGCATAAGAAGCACATTTTCAGTCCTTAGGAAAATTAATTACATATTCTTCCATCTCAAAACCAAAACTTCCTCTTTCACATTTTCAAATGATAAAGACTATAAAATCAATAAAAAGTGTATGCACAAATTATCAAGGACTGCAACTACAACTGAAAATTAGTGCTCAATATATCCTACTTCAGGTGCGCTGAAGACAGAAGATGAATGTAAGGAAACATCCTATTAACTGATAGGCATTCAGAGCTATACCAGTACATACTACGAATTCTGCTGGTAGCATAGGCTGGAATCATGGAGTCCACTGTTAACTCAGGGTGTAGGATGCAGCCATGAGTGTAGGCATCCATAGGCAAGGAGTCTAGAAGCTCTCTATAGTGTTGCACCCTTGGATAATACATGCTCCCTTCTTCTGGCATTAATCTTGGTACTCCCTCTGCAATAAAAAGTTAAAAATAGAGTCAAGAAAACAAGAGCCATGTAATTGATCACGTGCAGTATTTTCAAAACTACCTTGGTTATGTTCAACTGGCACAGGTATCAAAGCCACAGTTAACAAAGTTTCACTATACTCCACTGTAACTTGACAGTGTTATCTCAACTGAGCAAACCTTATATGCACATACTGCATTTTCCAGCTCCTGGATAATTCCAATTCGTATGCAGCGAGACACGTAAACACATATTTAAGTGACCTTCAAATCAGAGAACCCGATTCAGCATCTGTTTTGTATTTCTAGGATGGGAGATTGTGGCATGCAACCGTTTAGCGCTCTCACAGTAGGGCACAACTCCAGCTGCAACAAGCCCTTACGGCTGAAACATTACTACAGCTGTAACACTGTAAAAATTACAGTATAGGGATCCTACTCAAACCATGGTTAGAAGTATTCCTGCACAACACTGAGTTTTCTCCTGCCCTTGATCTGCCTGGGCCCTGAGTCTTCATTTGACGAACTTGCCAGTGTTAGATGCATATTCTGTTCATCTAACAATGAAGTTTTCTCCATGGCTTAGAGAGCACAGCACTAAATTCCTGAAACACAAAACTCTATATCTTCGCACCTAAAAACCCCATAACTTTGCATTTTCTTCAAAAAAAGGAGGCAATCTTTTTTTCTGGTAAAACAGACACAAGGAATTTCAAAAGCCTGCATGTGATCACTTCTAATGTTTTTCTTCCAATGTTTTTACCACTTCACACCATTTTGGCTTCAAAAATAATTGACCCATTCATTTCCCTCCCCCAGCTCCCCCAAGATTATTCTAGAATTAAGTACTAGGACAAGAGGAAATGACCATAAGTTGTGCCAGGGGAGATTCAGATTAGATATTAGGAAGAATTTCTTTACCAAAAGGGTGGTCAGGCACTGGAACAGGCTGCCCAGGGAGGTGGTTGAGTCACCATCCCTGGAGGTGTTTAAAAAACAGGTAGATGAGTTTTTGAGGGACACGGTTTAGCGGATGATGGGTGCTGTTGGACTCTATGATCTCAAAGGTCTTTTCCAATCGGAAGATTCTATGATTCTTTCTCGCAGAGAAGCTGGAGTCGCTCAACAACAGCAAAAGCTGTGCAGCCCGCTGTTCAACACATTATTTTTTGTGGCAACCTCACAACAGTTACCACAACATGGTGCTGCCATATTACTGACTTCTCCACCCTGCCTGAAGGAGTGAGGAGGACAGGGATGCATTTTTACTTATTGCTGCTTCTAAAGGTTCTGGAAGGCCATAACCAGCTCATTATAAAGGAACGTGGTTTTACTTTATACCACCAACTATTAGAAGAATTCATTTACTGGTAAGACTATAAATGTTTTCTGGTTCTGAACAAACCAACATATAGTGACAGGCAGCTGGTCCAAACAGCGCTGCACGCTACACATACATGGGGAAGGATTTCACACCGAAACGCCTATGGGGTTACCATCTACAAATGTTGCTTCGAGGTAATCGATAATCTGTGTTGCCTCACAAATGATGTTTTCCCCGTGGATCAGGACAGGGACTTCTCCAGAAGAATTTAAGCGCATGAACCACGGCTCGTTGTGCTCACTCAGCGGCAGGTTTACATCATGCTCTTCGCACTTCAGGGCTTTTTCGGCTATTGCCAAGCGCACCTGCAACGGTACCATCGGGGTTACCCCAGGAGAAGCGCTCCTGGACAGCTGCTCCCGGTCTGCCGGGGATGCAGACCACTCTTCTCCACCCTCCATCCTTCTCTCCCTTCCTCCCTCCCTCCCGCCGCGGGCAGTCAGGGGCTGCCGCCACTGCCCTCCCTCTCCCAGCCGGCATCCCGGGAGGAGGCAATGCGGGGCCTGCAGGCTGCCTCACCTTCTGCGAGGAGAAGGACTGGGTCCAGTGGTAGAGCACCAGCGGCGCCATGGCCGCCGGCTCCGCTCCCTGCGCTGCGTCGGGCGGGGCAGGCGGGATGCGCAGCGGCGGCCGTGCCCGCCCTGCGCCTGCTCTCGGAGGTCAAAAAGGATGCCCGGGGAGGGAGGATCTATGCAGGGGAGACCGACCTCGTGCCCCCAGTCTGTCCTCGCCCTGCTCAGAGCACGGCCCTTCGTAAGGGGAAAGCGCCTGCAGCATACCCTCGGGAAGCGCAGGAAGATGGATGCACAGGTAAAAACGTCACGTGGCAGGATTTCGTTTCCCCCTCTTTTTATTCTCTTGAACAAATATTTCCACAATGAATTTCAGGGACATTGGCATCAGGCTCTTGGGGGGGAAAAAAGAGCGATAAATGTTATCAATTAGAAGGCATCCTGAATTGGACCCTGTGAATATAAAGGCTCCATTGCCAAATGCACTTAACTTACAGCAAAAATAAAGATAAATCTCTAGAATAATATACATTGCTTTTGCCTGCACATGTGTTCTTTCATTCTCAAGAGATAAATCTTCTCGATGAGTTTTTTTAGACAAAATTAGAAAAAAAACCTGCAAAATTGTTCATTGTTCATTTTTTTTGATATGAAGAAGGATCCTGAAAAGCATCTAGTAAAAAACACTAGCTTCCAATATCAGAAAATGCTTCCTCTTTCTCTCACACTGGCAGTAGTTTAGAGGATGCAATCACTGGTAGTACAAGCCTTACTCATTAGACACTATCTGCTGCATCACAGAGGTGAGCAAACTAAAACCCATGGTGAGATATTGTCATCGAATGATTAAGTTTAGAAAAGACCTCTAAGATCCTTCCCTTCATCCTGATTGCTCAATCCACAGTAAAGGCAACTAATTCAGGTGAACCTGAATAACCCATCCCCACATGCAATTTCCGTATACTGGTTGAATCCCACTGTTGGTATCCTCAGGACCTAAACCTGGTATGTCCACAGCAGCAACCCAATAACAATTTGATTTTAAGGGAAATTCAGACTAATATTGAGCAAAGGAATAGGATTTAAGTCACTGAATGAAACAAGGTAATGTACAAATCTTATAAATCAAAAGCAAAGAAACAAAGACCCAGCTTCCAGCCCCACACTGTTCACAAGAGCAGCCCTATGCCTTCTGCAAAGACTATTCCCAGCTAGAGTCACAAACAGAAATAATCTCTTCAGAAGGGCAATCATGATGAAAGACTTTTCACAAATCCCAGCTGGTATTAGTCTGTGTGTTGTTGATGGTAAATCTTACTTTTTGGGGAATTTAATCATGATCCTTCGAAAGACTGGAGAATGTGCTTAGAATTGATATTAAGAATGCAGCCAATGGAATGAGTTAAATACATTACTACTGGACTTAGTTCTTTCCATGATCTATGTCTAGTGTAAGAGTGCTGGAATATCCCCTTATGCCCTAGGGTTTTAACCTGTGACTCACAGGTAACACACACGTTCTCACAAGTGTCTACCTGGATTGCTGTACAGCTAGATTATACACTATCTAAAGGCAAAGAACTCAGTACTGGATACCACAGACATTTTTTCTTTAAATTTACATGCACTAGACACTAGGGTTTAGCATTTGTTTTTCTTAATTTTGCATTTGAATCAAAATGCTGACATTTTGTCAGTTACTAGACCGCTACTCCATTTGAATTCTCTTGTTCAACTGATTATCATCAAACACATACTTAAGAGTTTGTTATACTTTGTTACCTGTTTTGGATGCCTAGAAATGCAATGAAAGGTATCTATCTTCTAACACAATAAGGAAAATGGAACAATGAGAACAGAGTTTCTTACTTCAGACCTGTTCAATAACAGCTGTGATCATAGAATCATAAATGTTGGAAAAGTCCTCTAAGACTACCCAGTCCAACCATCAGCCCAACACTACCACACCTACTAAACCGCCTCCCAGAGTGCCAAGTCTACTTTTTTTTTTTTAACACCTCCAGGGAAGAGACTCCACCACTTCCCTGGGTAGCTTGTTCCAATGCTTCACTTTCAATGCTTGTTTCAATGCTTCTTTCAGTAAGTAATTTTTTTCTAATATCCAATTTAAAACTCCCCTGGTGCAAATTGAGGCCATTTCCTCTCATCCTATCACTTGTTATTTGGGAGAAGAGACCAGCAACCGCCCCTCGCTACAATTTCCTTTTAGGTAGTGGGAAAAAGCAATAAGGTCCCCCTCAGCCTTTTCTCCAGGCTAAAATAAAAAGTATTGTTTTAGTTTTTCCCCACATATAATTAAAAGAGTGAGTGAACACAAGTCAGGAAGTCAGAGAAATGATGTATTTACAAGATGGTTAAGCTATCAGTATTTTTCTGTCTTCAAGATCAAAGCATCACAGATTTTTGTTAGTTCCTCATTTTCTTTAGTCCTTTGTTCAAGACTCCTCTCTGAATTCTGGATTCTTATTTGTTCCTAGCAGAAACTGGCTTGTAGTGCTGCAGTCTCTGATTTAGCTTTCCTTCATACCTGGGCAATTCCCTCATTTGCTTGATGCAGCTTTTCTTCACCATGTGCCTGATATCTCTGGCTCCTCCTTTTTTAATTCTACCCAGGTGTTCTTCAGCACATTTTTTCAGAGCTTCTTCATTCGAGCACTTCATACTCAGGCGTTTCCTTTCCCTTCAATCTAGCCGTCAGTACTGCTATGAAATGCTTCCATCGTGGCCCGGGTTGTGGTCCTGGCTCGCCTCGCAGCCGCCGAGCTGCAGGAGGGTCTTCCAGCAAGACTCCCTCCGCCCCGCAAGCAGCTGTTCCCACGGCTGGCCACGCGAGGCCTCCCTTTCCCAAAAATACGATGCACAGTATCTTTTCCTTCCGGAGACGCTGAAGAAGAAAAGGGGCAGAGGCCTTTTTCTTCAGGACAAACACCCATCCATCCACCTATGTTTGCTCCCAAGCCCAGCCACCTTCTCATACACAAAAAAAAAAGCAAACAAAAGAGCCAGGTTTATGAAGAAGCATCCTGGAAAACCTTGTTTCATGTGCATTTACACAAAGATATAGACAAATGAAACAAAAACTAGTCTCCATAAATGTACTTTTTCACGTGTAAATGTAATGAATACAAAGGCAGCGCAAGGCACAAAGTTACACCAACTGCAAATCTAACCAGCATCTTGGCACCCAGCCCTTGCAAGCAGACCGCCAACACTGTGTGATAAATCACTTTTCTTACCATACTGATATTCTTGCCACGTTTCTCTCCATGGCCTCTCTTGGGCCTTTTTCAGTATCTTGTACATGTTTACATGTATATAGATGTATACCCCTCTACAAGTGTTTTTTTATGCACGTTTTTACATTGTGAAAAGAAAATAACATTTACAGGTATTACTAATAGATAAGCGGTACCAAAATGAACTTAATAAACTGTTGTATAAATTCAGTCAGAAATCTGAAAATTCATATTCTAATTGTTTTCTTCCTTATTTCACCACTCACTGCATGATACTGTCAGGAAATATATAGGCCAGATGTGTCATGAAAATTATTACTGCCAGTAAAAATGACAACTTCTTTCTCATGAGCTCATTTATTTCTGCATATCTAAAACAAAGTTTGATTAGATTATGGGGAGAGAGGGGAAAATAGTTTGCCTTTTTTCCTATGCAGCCAGAGTCATTATAGCTGAAAATTATCTGGATTCTGTGTATGCATCAGTAACAGATGCATTGGTTCAGTTCCAAGTGCAGACCTGGCCTAACTGACAGCGGTGCAGGAGTTAGTATTTGTTTGTGGTTCTATTCTGGACCTTCTGTCATCAATAGTTATTAGCTAAATTCCAATTGCAGATGCTGCACTACTGGCAATGACAGGTGAGATTTAATATTGACACAAGAACTGGTTTTAATATGACTGAAGAATTAGATATGCAACTCTTCAGAAACAGTGAGAACAAAGTTACATCTTGACAGTCAGAGTTGAGACTGACTGTGCCCTAATTTAACTGTGTATAAAACCATGGAGGGATGCCAACCTAAGCAATTCTAGATAGCTGATGCATATTCTTAAGAAATACAGTTACTGAGTTACAATTTTATATCCAACAAAATTCACCTGCTAGTAGAAATCATCTTGTCCCTTTCAAAGTTACTTTATGTATCACACTAGGTTTTCTTCAGGAATTTCACCACAAAATTCTGTTATCTCTAAATACCATAGTCCAACCTGTACCATGCAGAACCTATATGTCAATACCTCAGAAATACTGCTTAATAATTATTTTTTCTATATAAATTATTCTTAGTAGTTTTATAGGAAGTCTATTTCAAAATAGTTAGTACTGATTGCATACATTTCTAGTTCTTGAGATGCAAAAGTATTAATTGTTCTAACACTATAAAAATTTCAGTAGTTTTGATAACTGGAATAACTTTCCTGAAATATCAGGCTTTTTAATCAACCACAGAAATACATTCAATATTTTTACATAAGGTGCAAAAGGGCTATTTCTTAGCCATAAACCTAAAAAATAGGGATTATCATTACAGCTTTCATACAAACAGCATCTTTAACAAATTCTAAAATTTAATATATCAGACAAATTCAAAAGATCTAAAATAGCGGTTTATATACCTGCCCATGTTTGTTGTCTCCTTGGATATGTGTAATATGCTGGCTAAGGAACGTGATTATTAGTGAGCTATCGGGAACAATTTTGTATCATCACTTCATATGCTCATCTTCCCTCACATTAACTTAAATGTGTAACTCACATAAGTAAAAATTCTATTAAAAAGTTCTCCTATGCTCTGTACCTCTGCGCACAACATCCAGGTGCTGATTTTTATCCTGGTTTTAATCTAACAGTGATGACATTTTGTTGACAGCCAACATGTTACATGCTTGCACAGCACTGACTAGCACGTTGGGTTTGGCTGCCCATTAAAATATTACCACAGTACAAACAATGAACGTACACAATAGTATCTTCCAGCTATTGCCTATGGCAAAAAAACAGAACATGCAACTTGGATCTAGTAAAATAGGTTATTTAGATGCTGAAACAAAGTCCAAAACAAAGTTAGTGGGGTGTTTTCCATTGACTTCAATGAGTCAATACATCAGGTCTTAGGCCTGTTGAAATTCTACTACAATCTCACTGCAAAATACAAAGATCCAGTAACTGGGATGACAACCAAGCACAGAAAGCCCTAAGAAAACCTAATGGGTCAAATGCCACTTTGTAAAATGTCCTTTGAAGCCTCATGCAGTATTTTCTTTGACTCGAAAATAGTTTTCAAATATATTACCTGAAAAATTATAGAAATCAGATTCTTTCCATCCCTGACACAAGACCAAAGTTTAATTTTCAAAAATTTCTAAAAACCTCAGTTACGATTTCTAGTAAAAATGTTGTGAAAACTTTTTAAAGTTAATTTGTAATGAATTTAAAGTAAGCACAAAAATAGTTTTAAAATACTTAAAAGGGTTATCATGTACTTCCAAACATTTTCTTTGCAAGTAGGAGATAGTTGCCACTGAGGAACAGTCATTACTTTTAACAGCATTAATCATTAAGACAACACAGACACCTAGTTCTCATTTAAATAGGGAAGTTCTTACTTCTTCAGCCTTAATTCTTGCTGTTTGCTCATTACCTTGTTGCAAGCTGGACTAAAAAACAAACAGTAACTGGCAAAAAATGTTTCAGTAAGCCTCCTCAAAATCTCACTTCAAGAGATAGTCAGACATTCCATAAATGGAAGTACAAAAAAAAGTGCTTTCAAAAGCTCTGTTCCAGAACACCCTATGCCAGCACAGCAACAGGGACGAAGGCTGTTCTGCCCTGCATCATTCATGGCCTCCAGATCACCACAGGAAAATCATCAGGGCTAGCTGGGTAACCTGGTTCATGACTGCTTGTGGAGGAGCAGTGCTCATAAGTATAGGTAGAATATTGTCTCTTACTAATATTCACTCCCTCAATCTAATAATATAAATTATGCAACAGTATTGCAGTGTCTAAGGAAACTGTACTGGTCAATTATGATACACCAATTTACTGTATTTACTAAATTTTGAAAGCTGGAGAAATTTTCTTTAAGTTCCGTTTTTCACTACATCTGTATTAGTCAAATGGAATTTTTATTCCTGATATTTCCCAGAGGAGGGTCCTCCACATGCATGACTTCCAGTACCAGCTCTCATTTCTGCGCTTGACAAAGGACTTCTCAGAGTTCCCATTACACAACTTCCATCTTTTCCAGCCAGATGTCAGGATACTATTTTGTTAGGCCTTCAGACAGATTAATATTTTTTCTCCCGTTTTTCTTCAAACTAACCAAACTGCTATTCCGTATCTGATTGATAATTGTTTTTTTGAGTCCCTCGGCACAAAAGCACAAAAGAACTGCACTATTAGTTGATACTAATTAGTAAACCCCAAATTTGAGCCCTAATCCAAACTGATTTCCCTTTGATTTAGTCTATGGATGAGTCCTGTTTCTCAAACGTCTCTGAGGTTAGTATTGGATATTTATGATTTAGGTGTACTGAATAACAAGGAAAAATCAACTCTCTTGCTTTGTAGACAAAGGTATTCTGTGGCACCCAAGTATTTTCAGTGACGTTAATTCCAACACAAGTAACGATAATTTAAGAAACTTGGATTCTTTGACTTGATTGTTACAAACTATCTATGCCAATTACAACCTTAAATTTTCAATGCATGAAATCAAAGAAGAGCAGAACGTAAATCAGCTGGAAACATTCATTACCATGAATTCATCACACAAACACAATATTCACCTAACTCCCCTTGTAAAAAAGACCCTCATTTATGAAAGTATAAATAGGACACGGTACAGTTTTGGGCAGCAATAGATCTGGGCACTGAATCGCTGTCTGTGTTCTTTTGGCACTAACTGAAACATGCTGGCATGTTTTTTTCTCAACTGCATAACGTCACTCACAAATAGGGAACAAATACCAGAGCTGCTGCTCTAAAAACATGCTTCCCTTGTCACATGTAGCCATGTAGCTCAATGAGATTTTCTTAAGAAAAACAGATGCAGCATATTAGTGCCAGCTAAAGGCAGTAATGCTTGCTATTTACCATTTACCAAGTAATCTGACAAAAAAAAAAAAGGCTATAGAGAGAAAGGGATGAATTTAAATCCTGTGTAACTGATACAAATGAAAGTATGAAGTTGTCTCCATGCCCTGTGCAAGTGCAGGGGAGAAGCGAGTGCAGCAGGCGATGGTATGTGTCTGAAATAACAAACCCTTTCCACTAACACCCTAGCTAATGCACCGAGTGCGGAGGCAAAGCCAGAGGAGAGAAGCTGGAGAAGCTGAAGCAAGCTTTTCAAATTTTAGAGAGACACATAAACTGGCAGGGGGGTGGAGGAAGATGCAATGCCTCAACTTAATTCCTGTAGCATCCTATCAAATCCCATGGCCAGAACACAAAGACAAAATTTGACTTGTGTATTACAGTCCTCACAGCAAAATAAAAAAAATTAAAAAGACGCAGCAGCTGCATTAATAGAAGAATCAGTATGAACAGAGCTTAGGGACAAGGAAGTGAGAACATCTTTTTGGCCCAGAGGGGATAATCAATCTTTACAAGACAAAGAAATTAACAGGGTTTTTTCTTGGCCTTGAATAATTAAAATTTTCCCTCTAACATGCTACACAGGCCACTGCCACAGACCTTCAGGGCTATCTTACTTTATTTCAATGTATTGCACAAAGTCAGAAATAACTGGAACTGGAAACTCAGCCTCTCTCTAACTTCATTTTATAATACATTTTAATTCTACTTTTGACACTGTGTATGACCTAAGACATTTGAACAAAGAACTACTTTTTCAGTCCATCTTTCCTCCTTTACAAAAGCTTAACACTTCAGTCGTTCTAAGACACTAGAAAACATAGTCAAGGTAACATAAATGGGGAGTATAACAAGAACACGGTTCATATCTTGGAGCAGTGTTTTAATACTGTGATTAATTTTGTATTTCCCCTTGTTTGAACTCCCTGATGTGTGATCCCACTTCCTCCTGTTTTCTTGATGTCAACTTCTTCACTGCTGGCAAAAAAATCCCTCCAAACTGCAGCTGCATTTGTAAATGTTTCATCAAAGGCCCTGAACGTCTGGTAAGCAGCAAACCCAGTGAGTGCTATGAATGTGATCTGGGTCTATCTCGGGGAAGAACAGCATGACCATATTTACTGTCAATGCTATTCTGGGGGCTGTATGACGTGCTTCTCCCCTCTGGCTGAGCAACCCTTACTCGTTCATCTTTCAACACTCACTCCAAGCATGATAGCGTGAAATAAAATTTACTGGTAGCAAGCTTACTCGCATATTGAAGATTTACATTTTAACAGCTTTATCATACACACACACATACATGCTTATTTCAATAATCTTGTTAAACATTCTGCAGTCTAGATAAATTAAACATTTAGGCTACATTTTAAAAACTCAAGCCACAAGAAGATAAAGAAAAGCATTACTATATAAAATAATTCAAATCAGTGTGGATATAAAAGCCTATTTGTCCCCATAAATCTTAAGTCAGGTTGGTGTCAATACAGTAGCTCCAGCTCTGTACACCACCTCTATATGTGGACAACAGCTGTGTCTCCAAAAGCTGAAAATATGGGGAAAAAATACTGCATTTCTGGAAGCAGTTTTTTGCATAGGATCAATTCTTCCAAATTCAGGCAAGTAGTTATTAGGTATACCAACTGAATCTCACCCAGTAGCCAGCAGAATGAGCCAGACACTTCCAGTGATTGATGAAACCCTACCTAGCACAAGATCTGTACTACACTTTGAAATAAAGAGAAGAAAAAAAATATTCAGATTAAAATGACGTCCACACTTTTCACACTTCAAATGTTATCATTTTGCTGATATTAATATACTGAAACAAAAGAAATCTAGGAAAGTGCCACTGACACCATATGGCACAGAAAAGATCACTTTTTTTTTCCTTCTCTTAAGCCTATAAAAATGAATTTTAGGCACTAAAACTGGGGAGCCTCAAAGTTGCATTGTGCCCAATTAATTAATTTTCTAGATACTGAAATTTTGGGTAGGAAAATCCTGATATCATGAATTTTCAGAAATGGCTGTCATTTCTTAAATATTTCATTTAGATCAATTTTCCAAATATGCTGAATAACCATCTGTTAAAAACTAGATTTCATTAAAATTTTCATTAGTTAGACAAAAACTGCAGTCTAAACTAACACAAAATCAAACCATATCCCTTTAGATATGAGAACAAAACTGCAGACCTCTACTTCTAACTTTAGCATGCTCTGTTATAGAGCCACGGTCCTCCAGCTCCATTACATTTTTTGGTTTTATGGTAGAATCTCATGTAAGCAAAAATACCACATGATTAAACGTGGATGAATTAACAAAAATTTTGTAGTGTTGTCATAAGAAACAAATGAATTTAAAAATTAATTTTAGTTCTCAAATCAGCCAAAATAAAATTTATACCTAATGTACCCAAATATCATGCAGGTTAATGACATTGCCAAATGTTAAAATTAATAAACTAAAACATGAATTAAGGTGATCACTACCATAGACTTTATAGCACAGCTGGTTTTAGACATACCTACAAGTGAAAGATTTAACAATAAGTACACGTCTAAACAAATAGAGTTGATTATAAGTTGCTTACATTTATTACGCATTCAGACATAATAAAGCATTGTAGCACTGTTTTTCAAGCACTGTATTATTAGGAAGTTTCCATGATTAAGACAGACGTTGTCCGAGGAAGGATATTTCTGTATGAAGCTTAATTTAAACTTCTCTATTACATTCTGAATACACAGTATTGTTGGGTTACAAAAACTTGAGTAATGGATACTTTTCAATAAAGGACCTATTGCAACAAAATCATAAACTTTTACATAAAGGATTTTGTTACTATGACAATTGCAGTTACTAAAGGATGATGCTTTGATAAAGAGCATTAGGAAACCCATTTTAGATTCCACACTTAACCTGAGGTGTTTTCTACTAAAAAAAAAAGTAAGCTTTTAAACAAAAGGAAGGCTTAAACCTCCCCCAACCATCCAGTTTGTCTTTAGAAAGAAAAATAATGCAAATACTAATTTATCCAATGTTCATCTTGTAATTGCCAGAAGCATAGATACACATAACGTATTCACATGCAGATCTGCAAGCACAAATTCATGTGACTTTACCAAAAGTAGAACATAAAAACTGTGCTGCACCTCCAGAATAGTGTGCACTGTCCAAAATTCTGCCTTGGTTGTTATGTTTCCGAAACAGCATAATCTAATCTTTAAGCTGAAATTTCAGTGGATAAACAGCAATGCAATATTTCATGAAGTGCATCTGCCAAGAAAGCCGGTTTTCAAGATGCTAAAGGGGCTAATAATGTAAGCCACCTGGTGAACTGGTTTCTTCTTCGTACAAAAACATCATGACATTATGTTACCAGCATTTAAAAAAGGCAACAGAATAGAAGGAAATCAAGAGTAAATGCAATCTCATACCAGCTGGGAGTTTTAATTCACTGGTTAGGCTGATTATGATGCACTAACCCTTGCTACATTTTTTCATGTAAAATTAAGCATCAAAATAAGTTTAGGTGTTTAACTTGCATGTTAGCTGTGGTGACAACAATTATTTTTCCCCAATATAAATGTTTCTGGATGAGCACAAGAAACAAGGGTGCATTTATCAACTCAGGCATAACAAGCATCTGTTCGTCTTTTACTGTTTTATCAAAAATCAGTTAAGAGTAAGCTGTATAATCCTCATCAAAGTTTAAGCAGATTGAGGGAGTGGCTTTCTATTAAAGGTCTTTGCAGCCCGCTTAGCCTCGTGGTAGCGTCCTCTAAAGCTCAATTCCTTTATTAAGGACTTTGTTAATAGAAACAAATCTCAAAAGAGACTACATTGTGCATAAAAATATCCATACTATATTTTGCATCAAAGACCAAAAAGCTTTTGCATCTCTGGTAGTATTTACTTTGTTTTCTCCATCATCATCTAAAAATAAATAAAAAAATAAAAAAATAAAAAAAACCCAACAAAACTCATCAAGGTTGTACCTGTAGTGTATTTAGAATAACAAAGATTTTCAATCCTTTTCACAAATGGTTTCAAGTCAGAAGAACAGATTTCCACAAAAAGTTAATTCACTATCCAAGGTGTAATAAGTAGCAACATCAGCACAGCTGTTTTATGCTGTGCTGGAGTAGAACAACTTGGGTGTGCGCTAATAGCTGTGGCCATCAACATGTCTTTTAAAATTAGCAGCATATCTAGTTGCTATTTTAACATTAATTCATCACTTTTAAAGAAAAAAGGCACTTCTATTTTTATAAGAAGAAATTCATGAGACAGACCTCATGTTAAGACAGATTTAGGTATGAATGCTGACAGACATATGGCCTCTGCATTATGTCTGATAAACTCTGCCAGATAAAATCAAGGCAGATCATAAGGAACTACAAGGTCCAGGGAGCAGCTGGAGACGAGCAGTCCCTGTGGAATTTGGGATGAGTGCCTTCTTGAGGTGCCCTCACCCTTGCAGAAGTGGCCTGGCATGACTGCAGAGCTCTGGTCTCCTTCAGCAGAGTTGTGCTGCAGGAGATGGACACTGCAGAGCTGGGACTGTCTGTCTGATGAAGAAATTCTCTTTACCAAAACCTCTTTGAAGGTCTGTAATTGCTGATGCTTAAATTGCTACCTAATGAAGGAGGATTTTCAATGTATAGGGGGCCTAAAGCATGGCAAAAGGCCTAGATCCCTGGGAAGATATGAATAGCTCTCAATAGAAGTATTAAAAAATTAAGCATGATGAGCAGTGAATAAGGCTGCTGAACTTTTTTTCCTACATTATTAAAGCAACATGTATGAAAACTGTTTAACCCATTAGCTAATTTACAATGAAAGTGACCAGAGAAATTAAGAACTCAAAGGTATGACATTCCTACAATTTAAACCAAAGCAGAGCCACAAAATATAAGTCCCGGCAGAAGAGACAGATGCTTTGCAAATCCTTAAGAAAACATGGAGCAATCCCAGTTCTTATCTGACATGAGAGCTAATAGAAATGCTGCAAACAACAGCTTCAATCAGGCCACCGATCTCCTCAGGCACCTAAAAAATCTGTAGGACATAATGGCACCAGACTCAAGCACTCTGGGTGCTGCTGTCAGCAATACAAATCACAGAACAGTGTGAAAAAGGAGGAACTTCAGCAACAGAGGAACCAACTGGGAAGGTGCTACAGGGAATTACAGGACCATGTTACAGGGAAACATTTTTTCACCCAGCAGATGAGTGACTATGTCAAATCTGGAATATCTTTTCATTTTAACCAATGGGGATAAAATGACTGACAATGCAAGACTGTGAGCAACTCGAGTGAAAGATTATTGGAAAATATTATTTGTAATTTCTAGGAAAAAGAGAATGGAATTAAAAACAAAAGGAGAACTGCAGAGCTGTGACGTTTCCTGGATGTTTCCAATTGCATTAGGACAATTGTTTGCATAGATGCTTCACAAACAAACCAAATGATGCAACTTTAAGAGAAAAATAAAAATAAATCTTTTTGCTGGATTATTTTTAAGCTGGATTTATTCTCTGATCCAAACCACAGCTCACTGAAGAAACAGTTGTGGTGGCAGCACCGAGAGCTAGGGGCATGAGAATATCTCAAGTTAGCAACTTACAAGACAGTCTTGTAAAAATCATGAACCTAGATTTGCTCCCTACTAGGTTTTATTTTATTCTAAACTCCAAAAATAGAAATCTGTTTTCTTAAAGAAATAATGTGAAGGGCATACATAAACACAAACTTACCTTGATGTGAAAGGAAAAAAAGATGAGTATCACGAGACAAACTTGACTAAATCTTCAACGATCCTGAAACACTAGAAGGAAGCATACGCAAGTAGAAAGTAGGTCAAATTACTAAAGGAAGAATATTAGGGAAGAGTGCAAGTATGCAGGGGCAAAATCAGAAAGGCCAAATCACAGAATGAAACTTGGTTAGGAAAGAACAGAAAAGAAAACCAGACAGCCCCATTGGAGGAGGAGGGCAGCAAAGGGGAGGGCTGTGCCAGTGCTCAGCTGGGAGGGAAAGCTTTCAGGTGAACCACTGAGATAACCAAAAATGTTAACTTCTTGTGTGTTTCAGCCTTCGCTAGAGGAGACTTTATGTATTTTCACTTCAGCAAAAGTGCTGGTGTTTCTTAAAACTGATCTAGGCAAAATTGTGGCAAGGGAGTGCACATTGTTTACAAGTGTAACAAGTAATGGTTATTAAGTCCCAAGTCTGAAGGATGTATCAAATAGTAAATCTGTACCAAATCTGTTCACATTCAATATGTTAATTAATAACTTTGGTCTTGGAAGGATTCAGTTATTGCATGTGCAAATGTGCAAACTGCTAGAAACCAGAAAGGGACTGCACTACAGGATTAAAATTCAAAATTACCTTAACCCAGGGAAGTAATCTTAATGGGGAAAGAAATATTGTGCTACTGAAAACCTGCTGAGTGAAACTAAACTTCACTCATACAAAGTGGGAAGCAACTAGCTAAACAATATTCTGTGGAAAAGGATTAGGACAGCAGCAAATCACACACTGAAGAGGAGTTGTTACACATCATCTTGTTAAGGGGGTGGAATCATTACACCGCTGATTCCTGGCACCAGTGTGGAATAGTAGTGTCATCTGGGAGTCACGTAGAATTTTACCTCTTTTAAAATGGCAAAATATTAGCCAAATAATATGTTTTGTTTTCAAAAACAGATTTCAACAAACTGGAGAAAGTCCAGACAACAGCAACAGTTAGAGTCATGAGGTATAGCAGGAAATAATGAAAGATATAGCCTGTTTAGGCTAAAGAAAAGGGCTAAAGCAAAATATAATGAGCCATATTCAAACACAAATTTACTGCAAAAAGAAAAGCAACAAACCATTTCCGTCTTCTCCCTGAGGAAGGAAGACTTGAACTGCACCAGTTGCAGGATTTAGATCACCATTTAGGCAAAACTTGCTAGGGATAAATCTGATTTTGTAGATCTTTTCCACCTGTGTAATTTGAGTAGCAATTTTGGGTAATCAATATGATATTACACTTTCCTTCAAATCAAACATTATAAAACTGAACACATTTGGAGTGTTTTGGGATTTTTTTTTAAAGTGGAAAAAGGTATAGAGTTGCATTCATTTTTATTCTGCAGACATAAAAAAAACCCCAAACAAACTCACAACAAAAACACTACGTGTTGACAAGACCCAGAAACAGCATTTTGTATTTTTTCCATAGGTACTTAAAATACTATTGCATACCTTCATTATAAGATACCTAATAATTTTATACAGAAAATATATTATTACAATACACTGTATCTTACTTGTATGGAGAGTTCTGTTACTGTTAAAATCACTTCAGAAACAAAAAAGACCAATGTTAGTGCTGCACTTCTTTTTAAGAAATCTAAAGTACATTTTTTTGTATAAATCTAATTCAGTTGCTCAGAACAATGCTGAAAATAGAAGTCTGAGTACAGAACATACTCATCTTGTTTTCAAATTTGAAAAGGATCTGTATTTTTGTTTTCATAAGCTTTATCAGCACTTTTGCAAAGAAAATAACAATATTCACTGAGTAAGCATATTATCTCTGGAATTAAGTATGCTATCACACTGGCTAGGTACTAGCTTCAAGTGCAAGGTAGAACTGACACGTACCAATGCAGCTGGAGAATAGTTGCTCAACACAATGTTTCTCAAATTTTATAGCAGAGTTTTTGCAAAAAAAAAAAAAAAATCCTGTAGAATTACTTTTCCAGTATTCACAATAAATTATGTGAATTTACAGTATACTAAAAGAAAGCAGCATGTTCCTGTCCTAGAAGTAAGACAATATAATTTGTGATAAAGTTATACAAAACTATGTTTATAAATCTTAATTTAGACTGTAGACACAAAAGTTAACATAAGTGTTATGGCTGTTCATACGGAATGAGGAAAGACCTAGTCATCTCTAAAATTTCTGCATGATGGCTTTCACACCACCTTTACTTTTCTATTTCTGCCTCCCACGCAGAAGTCCTGTGTGTGAACTCATCCAATACAACAGGTACAGCTCATCAGTTAAGCATCCTGCCTCTATTCTGCAAGGCACTTGAGAACATTCTTTGGAGCTTTACTTTATTTGAGTACAGATATCTTGCAGATGTTTAATTTAAAGCTCATGTGTAGTCCCACTCAAGTAAATGGGATTACTAAAGTACTTAAAGTAATTCCCTGCTGAATCAGGCTTTTAAGAGTAAGAATAAATATGCCTAATTTTTATTCATGCATCAGATATCTATAGGCTAATAGTTTAAACTCATCAGTTTTGTATCTAGTTAATATTAAATCTCTGGAGTTTAATATCCCCACCTGCTGCATTTGCCATCCCTGCACCAAGAACCTTTTCAAATATAACCCTACTGCAGTTTTTGCATGCACACAATGTCATCAGACAGCAATAGAATGACTATTTGGCCAATATACAACAAAAAATCACCCTTTTTGTAAATGATAAATAAACTGCATCCAAAACTTGTATTTTCTGAATGTTACATGTATCAAAAACTTCAGAAAAGAACTCTTGCAAGGCAGATTAAAAAGAAATAGTGGAAGTAATTACATTACTATTGAACAAAACAGGCAAACTCATGTACATATAACTGCTTACTTCTGCATCTATGGAGTTTTAGAACAATTTTTAACTTGTTACTGGGCATCCAAGGAAACAAAATCCATGGATGTAAGGTATTTAAAACATACATGGTACACGCTGCATATGATCATTACCTACATCCTGACCAGAAGGAAATGCAAAATGGCATGTACTAAAGTTGAGACTCATCAATGCAAAATCTATCAGCAAAAAAGATGTATCTACAACCTCATCAGCAATGAGACACTTGTGACTTCTTACATTATCAAGACCTGGCTGAATAATACTAGTAGTTCTCTGCAACGCACTTCTATCCTCACATCTATCAAAATTTATCCCCTGATAAAACTATAATGACAGAAGGCTGGTAGTGATGAATTAATCTTGTCATCAAGAGTCATCTTCATTTAAACTGATTGCTTCATTTAACTGAATACACCTGGAAATATAAACCACATGTAAAATCAGCATTCATTTCGGTGTCATTTGCAGGTCATTACAAAAAGACCTACTGACACTCTTTTGATAACAGAAGAAAGTTCATATGATTTGCTTCCAAAATTTTCATTGTTCAGCACTAAGCCATCCAATCTTGTCAGTTCATCTGACCTAATATTAAACCTGTAAAATTTAAATCAAGGGGTAAGCCAAAAGACTAACAGCCAGATATTTCTTTCATTAATGCAATGGTCCAATATCTTCTAGAGTACCGATGTAAGCACTTAAAGCAGCCCCAGTGAATTAAGGACATCAGACCAACAGCTTTAGGGACAAACAATTTATCTCTAAGTAGCAGTATGGTAACATACATATATTAATACAGCAATTACCTAGGCCATTACAACAGCAAATCCAGTTATTCAGTAGTACAGTTATTCAGAGGGAACCAAAAGCAAATCCAGTAATTCACCAATACTGAACCAAACATAATACATAGACAGGCAGGGACCTGCACAAGTGTACAATGAGCTAAGCCAGCAGGAAGCCAGGCACGGCTGCTTCTTCAGAGCAGCGGCTTGGAAACACATAGGGGCCAGGGGAGTCCCACACTTGCTCATTGGACCCACCCCTTCCATTTCACATTGTGGAAGCACTGTCGGGACTTGCTAACCAGTCATCCCACCCCACCTCTGCTCCTCCAGTCCTGTCCCTGGTGTGCACAGGGCACAGAAGTCGCGTGTAGGGCAGTACCGGTCTTACACCTCAGCTGTGCACACAGTGCCCAGAAACACTGTATAAGGCAATACTTGTTCCACAACAGATAAAACCAATGCTCAGCAGCTCCAGTTCAACCACAACAACTCATGTACTTTTTAAAAAATCTTCTCACAGAATGACACATCATTCTAAACAAGGAACCTCAATTATTAGTTTAATTGAATACCCGTACCAACTATAGGCATGCTGATTTCCAGCAGGTAGTTCCCCACATCCAAATAAACAATTTTGCTCTTTTGAAATTTTGTTCAAACATGACAGGCCTTTATCTCATGTCAGAGGAAAGAAAACAGAAGAGAGATTGATAGAGTGAGAACACTACGCTCCTGAAAGCGCACATGCCGTTACCACTATTGTTTACAATCTTTTTCTTGACAAAGAAAGGCAAGGTATGTAGGGCATAAAACTTGATGAGCTCAAGAAATACTCAGAGGCTACTGAACCGAATCTTCTTCATCAATCACACCTAGTGCAACTTTTTCCAGACATGTCCTCCAGTCTTGGTAATGGCTTGCTACAAAAGCTCACATCTCAATGGAATTCTCGGTCCTTAGCTTTGGCACAGTATATAGCCTTGCCCAAATACACACAAAAAAACTGCATAATGTCGGTGCTACAGAAATGACTTTTTGTCTGTTTTTCCATGATCCAAAATTATGGAACAAAATTCCCAAGGATCAAGGGGCATCAAAAGCTTCCTCATCTTCTCCTGGATCTTGTCTTTTTTTCTCTTTGCATGTGTGTCTCTAAACATGTACGCAGTTTACCTACGCATTTTCAAGCAGAACAAGAAATCCCAAAGCCCCTTGTTGGAAAAGAAACAAGGCTTCAGAACACATACTTCCTCTGAGACAACATAGGGAATGCACCAGTTATAGTGCTCAACTCACTCCTGGAAAAAGCAGAGATACTTCAGCACTGAACTGTGCAAATGTGGCATAAAACCGTACACAGAACAGTGTTCTGTGAAACACAAAGTCTGAAAATTTACCTAACTTAAATGTGTATGTTTATTATGTGCAATATTTTAATTTCATTGAGATTTAAGTCAAAACTGCTTAGAACTGGGCTGAATTTGGCATGAATTTCTGAAGCTTAGCTGTCTCAAATTCTAATGGCTTGTGTTCAAATCTTTCATTTGCAATTAGGTTTCTGTTTTTTTTCACTGCAACTAAAATAACCATTGTTAATTCCTCACTTTTCTAAATCATCTCTCTCCAGATAGTACCACTCCCCATGATTTAGTATGATTCATGCTTTTAACAAAAACCCCATTGAAGAGGAACATTTCCTTCCAGTCCTGGTCTATGATTGTGAAATAACAAAAGCAAAGGTTTCAGCAAAGATGCCTGGTGAAAACAGCTTTCAGTCCCTTCTGTTTTATTTCCTCTGCTCTTTCTATGATTCTGTGTTTCGCCCGTCATTTGCCCGTATATTTTTATCTGATTATCAAATATCTGTCAGAGGACAATTTGGCAGGATTTAGAGCTGTTCAGTCACCCAGAGGCCATGGGGCTGAAGGTGTAATGAGAGCTTCTTTACCATGTTCTCAGCAGCACTGTCCTTGGAAGGCCTTGATACAACTCACATTCCTTGTGCCCTGTGGTAGTGCTGGTTTGTCCCTTCATGAAAGTGGTGTGGAACAGAGGCAAAGTGCAACTCAGCTGTGTTCCACAGCAACAAGTTCAGCTTAAATCTTGTCTTAGACCTTACAGAAAGTAAAAACTAATGATTAAAAAAAAATAAAATTAAATAACACAGGTACCAAAACTTGTCTTAGGGCTTAGAGAAAGTGAAAAATAATAATAATAAAATCGATTAGGTAGTACAGATTCCAAAACTTGTCTTAGGGCTCAGAAAAAGTGGGGAAAAAAAAAACCCGATTAAAAAGCACGGATAAAACTTGAAAGCCACTTTCCTTTTACTACTTGTTGCAGGCGCTGGCAGGTGCACCCGCAGCCTGTCTGGGATCCCGAGGGGCGATAGGGAAGGGCGGCACAGCCAAAGCACGGAGCCGCGGGTTTCCCGAGCACGGGGGGGCATATTTCCCCGGTAGGAAAGGACACACGGAGACCTCCCCCCAGGCGCAACCGCGCGCTCTCAGGGGCCACCCGCTCTCAGCGGCAGCTCTCACAACCCCGCACCTGCCCGGCGGCGGCCCCGGGCGGGGGCGGTGCCGGGCGGGGGGCGGAGGGCGGAGGGGCGGACAGGGAGGAGCCGGGGGCGGGCGCCGCTCGCCGCCGCGGGGCTGCGGCTGGGCTGGGCGCGGGCGGGCGGCTGGCGGAGCGCTCGCAGTCGCGGGGAGCGCCGGCGCGGGAAGGCAGGACAGGCAGGGCAAGCAGGGAAAGGGAAGGGGGGTGGGAGGCGGCGGCGGCGCCGCGCTCGCCTCGCTGCCCTGGATGACGGGCGGCCGGTTCGACTTCGACGATGGCGGCACCTACTGCGGCGGCTGGGAGGACGGGAAAGCTCACGGGCACGGCATCTGCACCGGGCCCAAGGGGCAGGGCGAGTACGCCGGCTCCTGGTCCCACGGCTTCGAAGTGGCGGGCGGTTACACCTGGCCCAGCGGCAACACCTACTTGGGCTACTGGGCGCAGGGCAAGCGCCACGGGCTGGGCGTGGAGACGAAGGGCAGGTGGATGTACCGCGGCGAGTGGTCCCACGGCTTCAAGGGGCGCTACGGCGTGCGGCAGAGCCTCAGCACGCCGGCCCGCTACGAGGGCACCTGGAGCAACGGGCTGCAGGACGGATACGGCGTCGAGACCTACGGGGACGGAGGTGGGCGCCGGCGGGGGGCGCCCCGCGCGCGGCGGCGGCGCCACCGGGGGAGGAGGGCGGAGGGCACCGGAGGGGGGGGGGGCCGCGCCTGCGTGGCCCCTCCCCGCCACCGTGCTCAGCGCGGTGGGGGTCTCTCCTCCTCCTTTCTCCTCACTGGGTCCGTGCGCGTTTTCCCGGCTGTTCCTGAAGGCACGCTTGAGGCTGCGCCGGTGGGTGGGGAGCGCCACAGGTGCCCGCCGCCCGTCCCGCCCCGCTCCGTGAGCAGGGACTTGGACTGGGGTGGTCGCTTTCTCCTTGTAGAAATCCGCTTTAGGACTGCCTGCAGGCAGCTTTCCTCTCTCCCTGCTGAGGCTCCCCGCCCGTGATAACGATAACCGGGGCCGGCAGCGCCTGTCTCGGCGAGAGGACAGGCGAGCGAGCATGCTGGCTCGTTCCCTTTGCTCCGGTTTCCTGGTAAAGCAGCAAGAACTTGACAAGTGAGCCCTTATGCCACGTTACTTTGCTGGCAGGCATGGCTTTGCACGCTCAGCTTGTAAACAGGATGCTAAAGATGGTGAAGAGGGCGTGTAAGCTGCGTAAAATCAATGAAACTGAGACCTGCCCTCCTGTAGTAAGTCACATTTTATTAAAATATAGTATAGTATAGTTTTAAACATGCTGTTCTAAGGACAAGCAATGTTGTGAAATTACCCAGGCCTGCCTCTCACACCTTCACCACTAAGAACCAAATGTTTCTAGGGCTCTGCTCCCAGTAAGCGTGTAGAAAGGACTGGGCACTCTGCCCTCACGTTTCAGTTGGGAGCGGTCAACAAGCTGAGGTTCAATAAGGTCGCTTAGGACAGGAGAGTATTTGAATAGTCAGTTACAGTTACCTCTGTCATTTCATGCACCATACAAAAAATATGCCTGATATTTTTTTAGTTTGTTCTTTGCTGCTTATAATGATTTGGGCATCAGTGGAAGTGCCACCTGTGACTTCTGTGGAGATGCTCTTCAGCTATGTTTGTTCCATTGTAACAGAAAAACTATTCTTGGTTTTAGGACTAGACAGTTGTTTGGGTGGTTTTACAGAAATACTTCTTGCTTAAGTTTAGAGCAACATGCTTAGGGAAGGTGTATGGAATAGAATTTACTAGCATCAGAGTTAATGTTCACATGATGTGACTAAAGAACTAAACTATGTATCAGATCTCTTGATTGATACTGTTACTGATTTCTGCAAGGAATTTTGGTAAGAAATCTGTGATCAAACTTTCAGGATCATGTCAGAGAACAGGTATTTTTGTGTTAGGCAGAAGAAGAGACATTTACAGTTGGGGTCCTTTTTTTTTGCTTTCCAAAGTAAAAAGTTTAGCAAGTTGAATAAGATTCATTTCTTACAGAAAATGAAATGTACTGTGTGTTTTGTACCTTGAACTCTTTTAACCCCCACATTTATATGTATTTGCAGCTGCCTGAGAGTTATTTCCTGGTGTGGAAAGTTATGATGCTCAAAGTCAGCTGAGATATGTGTTTGGGGATTTATATATATATAAAAAAAGCTATAAAACATGAAAGAGATCAGAATTTTAGTTTCACAACACAATAATTTTTTTCATTTTTTATTATGTTTGTTTTAACTACTAAATCAGAAACCGAGGAACAGACGAATTTGCAGTGGCTATTTTTTTTTTCCTCTTTCTGGAATAGTAAATCACCATTCTAGTAAATCTTTTAGGAGTAATATTTTCAAACTAAAGTTCCTTTTATCTTTTTCTTTAGGCTTCTTGTGGAATTTTAGATATCTCAATATAATATTTATAATTGGAGGTAAATTCTCTAAATTTTTAGACTTAGACCGCACAGGAAATCCTTCGTACAAGACAGCATATGAAGTGTGCAGTTTACACTGTGAAATTTTTAGCCCTGTTAACTGAGATCTGTTACCATGGCCCCAGTTGCAGTTCATACGAACAGAGGGTGTGAAGTCTCATTGATTTTAATGAAAGTACTCATGAATGAAGCAAAGCAGTACATCATAGATGTTTGCAGATGTGTTTTTGGTTTTGTGCTTTGGGAACAATAGCCACGTTTGTACACCAGAAGAATGTCTGAAATGTTTTTACAAGGAAACCAGATTTACATGTGTCTTTAGCACACTGTGAAATATTCACAGAAAAGCTCTTCCTTTATTATAACCTAAGAATGCCAGCATAGGAAAATAACTGTTTATGCCAGTTGCCAGTTTGTTTTCGAACTCATTAAAACCTAGACCTCTTTGAGAGTTTTTTTTTCCCCTTGTGTTTTTGTTTGGGTTTTTTTTTTTCTTTCCCCAGTATGTTGTTTTAAGATGTGTTGGTGCTATTAGGACATGTAGTTGATTGAGGGAGTGAAAAGGAGCATAAGCGTTGACAGTGTTCCTGCACACAACACTTTGCATGACATGAGTAATATATGTCATGCTGTGTTTAAATGCTTAGAATTGTCACTCAGTCAAACCTCTGAGGAAAATACTGTGAATCATAAACGATGATCCTCCAGTCATTGCATGTGCTGCTTATACTGGGCCTTCAAGAGGCTCTTCAGGTTGTTTCTTACGATGTTCTGGACATTTTTGCCTCCTTTAAGCCCCTTAGATTTTGTTGAATCTGTGTGAATCTATGAGCCTTTTGGAGTATTTTTTATGGAGGAATGAAGGCCTAATTTGAAACTTCAGTATGTGTAAATTCGATACTAGTTTATGGTCCTGCCAGTAGTAGCAGTAACAGGCATCTTGATTGTAAAATTGTGCATTGTATGACCTCAGATGTCGCTGACAAATGCTTCCGAAGAAAAGGTCATGGATAACATGTATGTTTGTTGATTTCAAAGTAATCTTCTTTCTAGATATATGTTTATCTAACACTTCAGTCTGAAAAGCATGCAAAAAACTTGATGTAACAACAAATTTGTTAAGCCATGGAAGATGTAAGTAAAGACTAAGAGCAAGTGAGGTACTTAAATAGGTCCTTGGCCACTCAGCTTTTTTCACAGAGCGTAGTTCTAAATTTTAGCCACAAGTAGCCCATGACATTTACAGCTGTAAGATATACCGAGTGGTTTTTGGGAGGGATAGCACAATGTAACTCGAAGGAGACAGGTTATGAAATTATACCTTACAGCAACCTGCCAACAAAAACAAAAGGAAAATATCTACTTTCTAATAGTTCTCAGGCTCAAAATATGAACACCTTTTAAAGGGAAACAAGTAAACACCAGCTGGATGGTCAGTAGAAGTCGTGGCTGAATGTTTCTACAATTACAAAGGACGCCAAGCCTAGCTTTTGGAAAATTAATGCTGCACAATGTTACTGTTTTATGGTCAAATACATTTTTAAATTAGCTTGGTAATTACAGTCTCAATTAAAATTTTAACAGTTGACCCTTACAGGAACTACTTTGAATAGTCAATTATAGTATAAGATGATGCAGGATAAGGTGGGCTTGTTGATCTGTCATTCATATTTATAGCTATGCATATGGATAAGTAAATATTGCATACTTTTGTATCTTCATGTATGGGGAAAGCTTTTTTAGCATATCTCATGTCATATAGTATTTAATTATGTTGCAATATTAACATAGCTTGTAATGCTCATTTAAAATGTCTTAAATTTTCTTTTGTTGAAGAATATTATATAGTTGTCTGACATCTTCAGTCAAATTACTGTACAAGTCTGTTGTATCTGCATTCTAGATATATGCCATTACAATATTTTTCTTTTAAAATCTGAGTTGAAAAATCAAGGAAAATAATTCAGCTTTCTAGCACAAGTATCAGAAGCCTTTTCCTTAATGGATTTGTAATGATAGAAGAGATAGTCGTTACCTGTACAAAATATCTTTAGTACTTTCTAAGGACCAATTCACTACGAGTCTTCTATTTTCTCATTGATTATTTTCTTTTCAGAAGCTGGCATTGATTTTATTTCCCCAGTAGAAAGAAAAGTCGGACAAGTAAATAGCAACACATCAATTGTCCTTGTTTTAATGCCCTTATGGGCAACTTCCATTTCTTTCTACAGAGTAGTGAAAAATACAAGTCCTAAATTAATTAAGGTTTTTTGAGCTTTCTATGATCATTAATTAAAACAAAGTACTAGTAAGAAAAAAGGCTGACCTTTTGTACTTTTATAAAATTCCATACTGCATTAAGTTGATTCTACTTTGAGTTTGACACTTAAATAGCCATAATTATGAGTTACTGCTCTAATGTAATATTGTGGTATAGTCAAAATTAGAATTAGATTTATGATTTTTAAATGAAATTAACTGGTGCAGAATGTTAGACAGATTGTTGTACGTAGCAGTAACTACACATAGCCAGATTTTTAGCACCAGCATGTCATTAGGGTACTAGGGGGATCCCAGATACAATTATGGACAAAATGTAGTCATTTATGCTTGTAAAATATTACTGTGTTTCTCGGGAGTGTTACAATGTGGCTGTATTTTTGCAGTATTTACAGGTTAGGTCAGACCAGTGCTTTGTGTTCATATTTCTATTCGCTCTTCTCCATATGCTGAGTTTTGTAAAATAATCCTGTCTCTAGATTCAAAACCCTTACAACCAGTGCAGCAATAGGTATCCAGGATACAGCAAATGAGAAAGATACTAAGAAAGTTGTTTGTTTGTGTCAGCAGCCATCTGTTAAAACAAAACCCTTCCACTTGGTAGAATTTTCTACCAACACAAAATACTTATGTTGTGGAACCTATTTTGTATTATATAATAAAGAAAGCACACTTGGCAAATTCAATTGCATGTTAACATTGAAGTATACCTTGGCAGAAAAAGTAATACACCAAACAGTAATTGAGAGATAATTGACATGTACATCACCAAAACAGTGTGCTTGTACAAAGGAGATAAAATCTTAAAGCAAATTAGTCTTTGAGCTACATCTGGAACTGCAGGTATTTTCATAAAAACTTAGCCAATCACTGAATTTGACATTTGATATTTAGATCTCTGAAGAATAGTTTTTAATAGGCATTCGAATTAAAGCAGATTAAAGTATCTTTCTTTGATTTTGAAGATTGCTTATTCATCCCTCTGTAAGAGTATTCAGACTCAAAATAGCTATTTTTTTAATAAAAAGAAGCAGCAGTACTAGGTGGGCGAGAGACTTCATTTTGAGATGCTTAAAGCAGTTTAGTGGGAATTAGAGTGAAATTATCTTAGAAAGCAAATTATCTTAGAAAGCAAATTATCTTGTGTTTGCCAGTTGTGGGGTTCCTGGCACTGTCTTTTGGAACATCTGGTACAAATGGCTTTCAGAGACCAGCCACTAGAGTATGTATCTCATCAAAATGAAAATGCCTTTCGAGAATATAAGAGAAAAATTGTCCACAGTAGTTATCTGATAATGCTTGAGTTTGGCTGAGATGCAGCTTTGTATGAATATCTATGACTTCTCCTATCAAATACAATGTTGCTTTTCCTTATATTGCTGTATGAAAAAAAAATAGTTATGACTACAACAATGAAATGTGTTTATGATAGAATAGTGTGCAATATTCTGTTTATTACTGCCTTGTCTTTCTTGCGTACTGCAGAACAAGTGGTAGGAAAAGAAGTCCTAAAGGATTCATGTTTCTGATCTTTCTGTCACAACATGATGCAGAATGCAGTGTCATGTTTATTATACCAGGGATACCAAAAAGTATTGATATCTAGAGTTTGTGAAGAGTAAGATATACCAAGGTTTTGTTCTTCCATTCAAGTACACACATTTCGCAATAGAGGTTTGTAACACTGGATCCAAAGGCCAATCTGAAGACAAGACAATCAAGTGGATTGTCAAATATGTCTTCACAAGGAGAGGTCTGTATTCACCTTAAACCCAGGATAACAGGATGTTTAGTACACCTGCTTGCTTCTGCTGTGAGAAACTGAAGGCAAGAGCCATGAGTGTCCTGATTCCCTCCACTCCCTTCATCCCTGTCTCCCTCTCCAGCTGACTGCATATAATGTGGGTCTGCTTTTGCTGACCACCTCCCCAGCTGTCCAACTTAAGCAGGATTCCCTCAACAGTTTTCTTAGAAATTTCTCCTAAAATTCTTTCCCTGGGAAGATCCATTCAAAAAATGCTTGTGATTATAGCTACTGTGTCTTAGCTGCCAAAATAAATTACTTCAGCTGGGAAAGTGAAGAATTTGTTAAGGCAAAAATAATGCACAAAAAATCCCCAAGTAACAAATGTAGTTTTATCTACTGTGTCATGTGATGTGATTTTTCTGCATTTCCTTTTACCAAAACCAGAGCTGACACCATAGTATTGCCTGTAGCATACCAGATATAGAGTGCTAGGTTTTCTACAGCTTCCTAAATTGAATTTCTCCTCATTACTTTAAAAGGTACATACCAGGGGCAGTGGACAGGAGGGATGCGACATGGATATGGTGTTCGTCAGAGTGTACCCTATGGCATGGCAACTGTGATCCGTTCACCCCTCCGAACGTCTCTAGCTTCACTTCGAAGTGAGCAGAGCAATGGCACTGTTCTGCATGATGTCACTTCAGACAGTCCGGCTGGAACAAGAGGAGGTTTTGTGCTCAATTTTCACAGTGATCCAGAAGTGATGGGCATTAAGAAAAAAGGAGGCTTATTCAGAAGAGGATCCCTTCTTGGTAGTATAAAGCTTAGAAAATCTGAATCCAGGTCATCAATATCTAGCAAACGGAGCTCTGTCAGGAGTGATGCTGCTATGAGCAGAATTAGTTCTAGCGATGCCAACTCTACAATTAGTTTTGGAGACGGTGACTGTGATTACTGCCCTATGGAAGACCATGTTGATGCCACCACTACAGAAACCTATATGGGTGAATGGAAGAATGACAAGCGCAGTGGGTTTGGTATTAGTGAGCGTTCAAATGGTATGAAATATGAAGGAGAATGGCTAAATAACAGGAGGCATGGATATGGATGTACCATGTTTCCAGATGGCACCAAAGAAGAGGGAAAATATAAAAATAACATTTTGGTCCGTGGAATAAGAAAGCAACTTATACCAATACGAAACACAAAAACTAGAGAAAAGGTGGATAGAGCAATAGAGGGTGCACAGCGAGCAGCTGCCATGGCAAGAACCAAAGTGGAAATTGCAACTTCAAGGTACGTTACCGCAGAAAATTTGTTCATCACTGAGCTTTCAGAAACAAAAATGTGTTGCAATATATTCACTCTTATGTTGACAAAAGTTTCAAAAGTAAAAGGGTGTAATTTTTGTCTTTAGTGAGTACTTGCTTACCTTTCAGTTTCACATGTGTAACTCCATTGACTTTAGCGGCATTATACATGAGACTTAGAACTTCACCTTATTTGAGAAAGATGTTTATATATGTGCCATAATGTACTGTGAAAGAAAATGTCTGTTTTCATGTATTTCTGCTTTCACTCAAGAATGGCTGCATTATGCCTTTAAGCCTGTTTGGAAAATAAAACTAGTGAGGAAACAGAGAATGAGTTTAAGGATACAAGGTGAAGATTGGGTATCTTCCCATAGGCATGCTCAATTTACACTTATGCTGTTGATTTTTTGCATAACATCTGAGTCTCACTGAAGTTGCCCATTTGACATTGAGCATCCTAAGATGCATCTATGTGTTTGAGAGACTGTGGTATGAACAGTGTAAGAATAATGGTTGAGACTCCCGTGCTTAGAGGCTGTTGATTTGGTTGCTGGAGTGGTTTCTGTCAAAAGAATTCTGTACGAGGACTCTTTCATTTTGGAGAATGCTTCTCCTGCGGTCTGAATTCATCTGGATCCTATGACCACCACTTCAAATAGTGGTGGTCATCTTATTCCCCCCCCCCCACCCCTGCCAAGTGTTTGAGATGGGAGAAGTGTGTGGGTATTAGCAGTGGGGAAAAAAATGTTCACTTTGAACTTCCAACCAACAACCAAGTAAAGTTGTCTGAAATGAAACTATTCCAAACTAGTCAGTATAGACAATTTTAATAGATTTTACTATTAAGTCTGAGAGCTCTTTAAAAAGCCATTTAATTTTTGATGCCTTCCAATAAGTCTCCGTGGCAGTTTCTCTGTTGTTGGTTTTAGCATGTTTCCTCCAGCAGACATTTCTTGAAATATTCTATGGACCAAAAAAAGAGCCCAGAAATGTACATGAAAGAAAATCTTCATGCTATTTTAGAAAGCTATTTTACGTTTAAAGATGAACAGCTGATTCTGAATTTAGTAGTGTGTGCTCAGTGACAATCCTTTTTCTGACGGTCATAAAGAATACAGAAAAGACCAAAGACTACGTAAGGGGGAAAGCTTAAATAGGTGGATGGCTCATAGCAAAAATTAGTTGAGACACAAACAAGAAGAATTCAGCATACTGTTACAGAACACTGGTCACCTAAGTAACTAGATGGTAGCATATATGTTAGGCATTATATCACAGTGTACTGTGTTAGCAAAGCAGATCAGTAACAGCTAACATTCAGAAATTATTGGATCCTATTCATGTTCTTTTAGCACGTAGTAAGCCCTAGTTCTGAAAAAATTGAGATGATGGGACATGTGGATAAGGAGAATCAACACTTTGAGTCCTTATAAAGCTATTAAAAAGCTGCAGTCAGATAGCATTAGGTTACAAGGCACAGTGTACGCGCTTCCTCTTTAAGAAGGGATATGTCTCTAAAGTGTTTTGTTTGCTGTTCCTTCTCTTCAATTTTAGGTGAAGGACAGAGTTCAAATTGCTTCTTTGGGAGCAGTTCATGAAAACAATGTTTATTTCTTGAAAATATGTTTGTGAAAGTGCAGCCAACAGAAGGCATCAGTTGTAGTACATCTGTGACCATGGGCTATTCTTTTGGTTTTTTTATCCAAGAATGTCTCTGAAACATTCCCATGACTACCAGGATAGAAAGATTGCAGATCCAGGTTTCCCCTCTTTAAGTAGCTTTTGCAGTAGCTGTATTGACACTGAGTCAAAGGCAAAGAGACCTGACAGCTAGTCAGGCAATATCAGGCATAAAGATAAGGCATTAACTTCACTTGTGAGTGTGTGTTGGACTCCCATGTTAAGGATGACATGACCCTTCCCATCTCTTAAATTTTTAGACTTGCCTTTAGTATCAACCACAGCAAAGCCTGGCAGATTCAGTAGTGCTGACTGTCTAAGAGCCAGATCATCTGAAAGAGGTTCTAGAAAGCATTGGAGCAAAAAACTTATGCTTTGAAAAGTTGCTAAATTCTAGGCTGACCAGGTTAGTGCAATTTCAGGATGAAAAAATTTGCTTCTGTCCCACTGAAACTTTAGGACCAGGATTGGTTCATAACTGGTTTCTTACCAAACTGATATCTTAATCCTTTAGACTGTAGCATTCCTGCAAAATCTTAGGTGAATGTGAGAATGGTGGTGTTGTCTGTTTCCTGACAATCACTACTACACAAAAAAAGTCCAGGAGGAGTGCCTTTTTTCATTTCTCTATTGTGTAATACCCATGTGGCATAACCTCACCGTACACTAGCCTGTAAAACCTCCTTTGTTTCAGACCTGGCAGATGTTACCAGTAATGCGTGCTTGCTGTAGATTTCCATTCCATTAGGGGTAGAACTCTCTAAATAGACCTTTCTTCACCCCCCAAAACCCATCAAATGTCCAGGTTTCTATTCCAAAGAGCTAGAAACCCTGACTCTCAGCCAGATATCTTACTTTTCAACACAGGTTTGAGTTGTATGCTCTTCTTCCTGTGTTGTTTATTCCCAAAATGTTTTCTCAGTGAAATGAAACCAGACCATACTCCTCTTCATAGCTCTCTGCTGGTCATGACAGGTTTGGCTAGAAGTTTGACCCATGACGGATGTCCACACAGTTGTCAACAAGACCAACCACTCTTTTGCTTTATATTCCTGATGTCTTTTTATGTCTAAAAGTCCTCCTTAACAATCTGTGTAGTCCTCCTTTATCTGAAATAGCAGTTTGGTGTAAAAAGAAAAATCTAAAAGTTGGGGTAAATAGTGCTTCTCTGAACCTGAATTTACATTGCCTGTTCTGACTCAGCCTTTGGGTTTTTGAGGCATTTATACTGAGGTGTTTTAGATGTAATAGTAGCATTTCTCAAACTATATCAGATCACAAAATCATGTGATGTATAGAAAACTGTTGTGTCAGGGAAATAGTTACCAGCCTCTCAGACACAAATCTGTGTGCAGAACAGATTCTAAATTAGCAATGAATAAAAATGTTTTTAAAATGATAGCACAGCTTAACTCAGTTGTGTATTATAGTTTTACTAGCTATATTTAAGACTAAATATTAACTCAGAAATGTAGAAATCCCAGAATCTGAGGAATTTCAGAAGTATGGTTTTTTTCACTTTTAAAATATTTTTAAATATTTTTCACTTTTAAAATATTAAAAGGCTTTTTTTAAAAAAAACCCACATTATTATAGCCAGTAATTATTTCATATGAATCTTTAACCCATTTGTGCTATAAGGAGTCAGGTTTACTCTGTATGCCTTTTTTTCAGTCTAAAAGGAAAAGCTGCCTTCTAGAAATTTCTAATAAATTCTTTTCTGTATTATTTCAAGCACATGTGAAATGCTTCAAATGCTGAAACCTATATATTTGGAAGAGCCCTATAGGAGATGTTAAAAAAGCCCCAAATGCCCTCTCAACCAAGAGTCAAATAGAAACTTGTTTTGAGGTTGTCAAATAATTCTCACAGCACGGATTTTGAACTCTCTTTTCATTGCTGTCATGTGTCTTATTCAGAGGAGATACCCCTTTGCTGTTCAGGATGAACTGGAAGTATATTAAAGCACTTCTTTCCTAGTATGAAAATCACATAAGCTCTCATTAGAGGAGCTGTGAGTGTATTATATTAACTTTACCTTCATCAGTTTTTACCGTGGTATTAACTGTACCGTTTTTGAAATTAATTGTCAGAGTTTGAACATAAAGTAAGTTTCTTATACTTAGTATCATTGAGATATTTTTGAATGTATCATGCCCATGTAGCACTGGAAGATGAAAGAATGATGTTTGTTTACCTACAACCCTTCATGTACCAGATTCTTTCTAGGAAAGTCAGTATTTTGGGTTCAGAACTAAGCGCTCAGAACCAGGGCTTTTTTTTTCTCTCTCGCTTCATTTTTTTTTTCTAGCTTATGCTCAACTAGAAATTCTCCTTTAAGTGTCAACGCTCCAAGGTAAAAAAACTTTTCAGGGACACAGAGGGACACGATACAAGTACAGCAAAAGTAAAAAGTATGAATCAGAAGATAGTGTGTGAAGGAAAAAAGAGAAAGGAAACCAAAGGAAAAAATGTTTCCTCGTTGATATTTGCCTTATACTTCATTGATCTTTTAGGTCATAAAACAGGCAGGTTAAAGAATTACATTTTGGTTTTCATTCTCTTTTCCACAGAAGCTAAATGCATTTAATTACTTCAGAGTTGTGAGAGAACTTTAAGTAAAGTGTACTGTCATAATGTGCCGTCAGAATTTTTGACCACCTTAAAAGCCATATTGTAATGGGTTTTCATTATATGAGAACCTGAGGTTTGCTGAAGAATAATGGTGCCTTTGTGTTAGGCACAAACAAATTACCCTGTCTAGAGACCTTGCGGTCTGGGCAAATGGCATTGCCCAACAAATGGAAAGAAGCTAGCAAAAACTGCAAAAGGACCCAACAGCAAGACAACAGTAAAATTAATATCTTGCAACTAATAACATAGAGCAGTTCCTCTATGTTAATTACCTTTCTGTGCTCAAGACAGCAGAGACTAGGAAGCCTCTGGTCAGGAAGACCTTTTAAGCGGAATGCTGAAGGGGGATTAACTGCTGTTTTTTCTGCAGTGATTTCTTTTTCAGAGTAGCTTTTTTAGACACTTCAGTTTTATTTAAACGTATTTGTGTCCAGGTCCACAGATATTATGGCTTAGTTTCAGCTTTTATTTTTTTAATAGAAACTACTGAAACTCTGGTTGGAATCCTGTGTCATGAGCTGCCTGCTTTGTTCTATGCAGCTACGAAGGAGCCTCAAGTTGGTGGAGAGGCCACGGGAGGAAGGTGCAGAAGGTCTGACTCGGTAGTGGAGACACAGTATAACAATTCTGATTTTGTTTGGGAGTGAACCCGCTGCCACAGCCTGGACTTTCTTGTGTCCCTGCTCTCTCTTGCTGTCATAGTGGCCTCCTGGAGCCAGTAGCTGGCTTGCATAATGTTCCACACTGAGGATGATTTAGAGAGATCTAATTTACTCAGAGGCCTGGCTGGCGCTGCCCCATCCGGGGCCTGGGCACTTAGCATTGGCTTCAAGTCACTGGGCAGCACCTGCTTCTGGATGGCGCAGCTTAGCTGTCCGCCCCAGAGCACCGCTGTTCACAATGCAGCAGTTATATAAGAAACCAGTACTTGTGTTTCTCATACCCTTAATTCAGAGTAACTTCCAGTATGCTGTGCTGCATGTGGTGGGGTTATGTTAAGTGTATGGAACTGCCCTGAAGGAGTACTAAATGGTTAAGTAGTCAGTTACTTTGTCACATTCATTGCCTTGTGTGACCAGTGCTCTCAGCTTGACCTGAACAAACTGTGGTTTCTAGGAAGAGTTGGAATTATATGCATGCAGTAATATAGTTTGTGTCCACAGTAGATGGCAGCTGTCAATCATTCCAAACGGCACTGAATTATGTGCACAACACGCAGCTTTCCATGATGTATTTAGCTGACTCTTACTCAATCTCACTTTACTCAAGAAACTAAACTGGACACTTGTAAGACTAGTGCCTCACACGTCTTTGAGATGCTTTACTTATTATAGATGAAATATGAACATTGTGTTTAGGAATAGGATCCAACAAATACCAAAGGTATTTATATAAGACTGCATAAGACTGCTTGTTTAGTACAAAAATCTGCCTTAGGTTCAAAACAAAATCAGTTTTAATCATTTTACAGCATAGTCTGTTTGAATATAAGAAGTAAAATGCTATGCTAAAACTCCAAATAAGTCCTGAGCTACCACTAATAGTAATTTTCGTGTTAATTCTGCATTCTTTAAAGCAAACCATATGTTTCTTGAATCCTGTGGGAGTTAGACCACTAACTTCATTGGGGCACATTTTCACTCAGATTTCACAAACAACTCATTGGTAAAAGAATATAGTCTTGTACTGTTCCTCTGTTATTTGCTGGGAAACGAATAATACATCTGTTTGAAATATACAAATTGTATAAACATCGCTACAAAGATTTGATTTCTTTTCTTAGTATTTAATACAGTAAGATTACATGGCTGAAAATATGCAAAATTACTCTTGTGCTATCCGTCAGCTGGAAATTTAAGAAAGCCTCAAGTATTTAACTTTTTGATCAGATTACCTATATCCAGATATACCTGTCTACAGCCAGAAGGTTGAATAGGAATATATTTTTTTAAAAAAGACAGTTCTGGAGTATGGCTGATCTTACTTTGTGTTTGTATTAGACATAGAATTGTTACCCCAGAGTTGCTTTTCTAACTTCTTTAAGACCGGAGATAGCTAATATAAGATGGAAAATATTCTCTGCTTTGAAAGCATAAATGAACAAATGCTGCACAACTGCTCTTAAAATAACCATCTAAGAAAGCCTTTTTTTAATATAGAAACATTTTTGCAGTGTTTTTTTCTTCAGATGGGTAAGGATTTTTGTCTAGTTTCCAGAATACTTAATTGAAGAGCTGAAAGAATATGGTAGCATCCTTTTTTTTTTATAATACAGAGATACACTAGCAAAAGACTAATATTTTTCTTGTAGCCAAAGAAGATGAGCTCTTATGAAGGTTCTTGCCTTCATTTTTACACAGCATCTCAGTTTTATTCTGTATTACAACAATTGTTCGAAATCTAAGCCGCAAACAATTTCTGTCTCTAGTGACTTTCAGGAGAATTTCTGTGATTGAAATAAATCTCCCTTTAAAAAACAAAATCTGGATCATTTGTACTGTTTAGTCATGTATGAACCATAGTGTAAAGCCATTAGAGGTACATTACCAATTGCTATAAAAATATTCTCAAAACCAGAAAAGTTATTTTATTTCCACTGTATTTTGTACAACTGCATATATATGGCTAGCAGTACTAGTCAGAGTAGTTGACTTGCTATTTTACTCATTGTCTAAACCAATTAATGCAGAACCTTCCCAGCTTCTTTCTCATAAGAAAAAAGAAAATATGCTGTCATCTAATCATAACATTGTTGATCAGTATTCTAGAGACTAGGATATTTTTCAGTGAACAACTACAGCAGGAAAATAGTCATTTAAATGCCCCCTAATTCATCTAATTGTATATTTCCCAAATTATAATTGATTAATTTTCTGAAAACTAGTATAGTTCAATGAGTAATGTTGTTTGTTTGAATACCGATTGCACTAATTGATCAGTGATACATACCACAGCTTCTGTTCATTTCTCTGGTGATTAATACTTTTTATATATATATCTGATAGACATTGGTACATATTTTCACACACTGACTAGCTCTCTTTTGCATACCTCACTGTGATTTTCATCCTTTATTACTGCTCTATTTTTACTTTGTTATGTTTTATGCTTCTTCATTTTCCTGCAGTTCTCTGCACTTATTGTTTGGGAAGGCAGAGGCACAGTCTCTTTGTGACTAGTGTCCAGTGTAATTTTCTCCTTGTCAACCCTCAAGCCCATGTAAATGCCTAATATCCTAAACAGCCTACTCATATTCTTGTTATCTGCTTTAGATGTTTTCCCAGTTTTGCTACATAGATGTAAGTCTCCCAAGAGCTCATTCCTAAGGTTACCTCGAAGTCAATTATGTTGTTTGTGAAGTTAGGGTTGGTCTGCCTTGCACATGGCTATTACACTAAAACTGAATTTCATTTGCCATTTAAGAGTGATCAGTGAGTTTTGCACAGCCCTTCTTTGCAGTTGTCTTCTGTAACACCGACATTCACAAGTTCTGCCACTTAACTAGTCACACCTTTTCCCCAACATTTATGAACGTCATGAGTTCTCAACCCTGAGCCCTGTGAATATCCAGTGGTGAACCTTCTCAGCTGGGAATCAGTCATTTATTCTATGCTGTTATGTTCTGTTTCTGAACTATTCTTTTATTCACTCAGTCATTTGTGGTTTGGGGTATTTTTATAATTTCCTCCACTTGTTTTCCAACGAGTTTCTGGTGAGGAATGCTGCACTTCGGTCCTACTACATTCAAAGGTTTGATGGGAAAAGATGGTATTACTGTTTTGTACTTGAAAGCTAGAAATTTCCTTATTAGCTAATGTGAAATCAGTTAAATGCGAGTTCTTATTTCTTTTGTGCTTCCCTCAGTTTACTGGCATATATAAAATGAGGGAGTGGTCATTTTACTGAAGCTTTTACTTTGCTTTCTGGTTTAGAGGTGAGTAATTTCAAAGATCTTTCTTTCTCTGAATTTTTAGACCACTTCAGAATTAGATATGTTGTATTATGCCAGTCTTAGCTACGCACAAGGACTTAAAATCCAAATGTGGAAACAGACAAGACTTAAAGATTTTCACTGTTGAGGTGGTCTTTTGGCAGATGCAGACATACATCATAACCCTGGTTTGCTCTTATTTGGAGCTAAGGTTTTATACCTGTTCATGGTTACAAACTTGACTTCCACAGGGAAGAAAAATAACACACAAAAAAATCTTAGTTATGACTTAAGTTGAAATGACTTCATAGAAACTGGTTCTGTGTGCATATTCAGCCTGAGTTTAAGTGTCTTTTGCTAATGTATACTATCTGGAGTCCAGCTTAAAATATCTTGATCGGGGCTTAATTTCAGTTTTACTACAAATCCAGTAATTAAGCGCATTCTAGAATGTTTGTGAACGCATTACCATTCACAGCACTGGTTTGTGCTTCAGAGAACAGGATGTTGCTGGAAATTACAGATTATCTACCAAGGTGGGAATGGCATTATCAGTTCTATAAATATCAGCAGAATAGATAGGCTGGTGACCTTTTATGATGATCAAAAATGTTTAATTTGTACAAATCTATTGAAGTAATAGCGGATAGTTTTTGGTGAAGAGGCTTTCCCCTTCTTCTCAGGGTGGTTAGATTCCTTCTGGAAAATTAATTCATATTGAGAGGTCAAATGTTGCGAGGGATTCAGAGTTTCTTAATGGTGTAATATGCAAGCATGAATACTGATGGAGTTTTTTTCATAATTGATAATGATTTATCAGGAATAAAAAAAATACTGCATGTTTTACAATTCCAAGTAATGTTTGTTAGGGTGTACCATATCAGTGAAGAGTCTGTTTTTTTTCTAATGCAGAGTTTATACCTGTTTAGGAAATAGATTTAGTTTAAAAACTGGAATGGGCTAAATAAAAATTAGTGTATATTTTGTATGCTCAAAATTTAGATCACTTGCAAAACAAAATCTAGTTATATTGCTTATTCATAATTGAACTTTATAAAAAATATGATATGGTATAGGCTACTTGTTATTTGGATTATCTGCTTTTATACACTCACTGGTAAACTTAAAACCATTTGATATCATCTGTCTGACTGAAACCATTTTTGTCTTTTTCTTAGTAAAACTAACTCACATCTTCATGATGTTCTGATCTCTTCCTCTGTTGACACTGAATTGTGTTATTTTGTAAGTGAAAGTTTCAAAGGAGACAAAAATTGAACTTGCTTAAGTGTAAATCAGCTGAGGAAGCAAGCGTATTTTACACAACTTTGATTTTTCCATCTACTGATAAATGAAACTTTAGATTAAATAAGACCTTTTAACAGTTAAGTCCACTGTATGTTGGTTCAGATTACAGTAAGGAGTGTTTTAACTCGAGATATTTTTCTAAACAGTAAGTATTATTGAAAAAAATATTTTTGGTGTGCTTTGCCTCTCATATTCCCATGCTTTCAGTTTAAATATGTTTTGTTCCTTCTAAGATAAATATGAAGTAGAAAACAAGGGGAGAAGATTAGCAAGATTGTGTTAATATCCTCCAAAGTAAGCATTTTAAACTCATCTTTTCTTAGGCTTTTTGTAGTCATAATTTTCTGTGAAAGATTTTAAATATGAAATCAAGAGTTTATTACTGAATATAATGAGCACTTACAATGCAGCAACATTAAAAAGGAGCTGAATCCCAAAGTTTTGAATTTTGGAGCTTTTATAAAATTATATTAATATCTCTTTATGGTTGCTTTACTGTCTGTTCTCCAAAAAGTATTGGTTTAGTTTGGGGTTTTTTTCCAGAAAAAATAGAGTTTGCTTCAGGATTACCAGGTAGCCTAAACTTCATATGCCACTCAAATTGCCTAGACACTTAATTTTCTATTTTTATTATCTTTAGGTGTCATCATCTTGTTTTGCATTATAAGATTGCCGTTTGAAGCACCTCTGTGAAAGTTCTTGAAAGCTCTTCTGTTCAATTATTTATGTATAGGTGTCATCTATTCCAAATCATTGATAAACTTTGCTTAGGAAGGGATGCTGTTAAGAATAATTTCAGATATTTTTTTTATTTCCTAGAAAATAAAAATTCCTTGTCAATATATGCCTGTTTTGACCTTGTTATTGCTATCAGCATAATGCATTTTCTTCTCTTGGAAAGAAATGCATTAGATGGATTAGCAAAGTACTAAAAATATCTTTGCTTAACCACCAAATTATATAACCATCTGATTTCTGTTGACTGCTGGGCTCATGCTGTGGTGCATTTCAGAAATCTGCATTTTACAGTACATCAAGTGAAAGAAGTTGCTGGTTTATATCAGATCTTCTTTCAGAGTTTCAAATATATTTTTTATTTTCTGTAATATTTTTCATTCAAAAGGCTAAGGGTAAGGTTTACTGAAACCTTCTGACAACTATTATAATTTCAAAATTTGAAAATGCTACTGATTTTATATGATGCATTCCTCCTTTTTTCATCACTTGGGAACAATCTGTCAGATGCGTTCTTTGGAATTGTGGTTTGTTTTGGCAAGAAAGTAGTTTTTAAAGAATAGTACTTCAGATCAGATTCACTGTTGAAGGCCACAATACTCTGAAATAAGATGAGTCATTTTTCTAGAAAGCTCTTTATGTGTGCAAGAGATGATTTGATCACAATGACCAGCTGTAGAACTGTCATCTTTTTTCTGCTCTTTCTGTCATTTGAAACAAAGGGTTTTCTAGAGAGGATTTTCTATTCCAGAGACATCTGTAAGGAAAGAACAAGAGGAAGATTGTTAATCTTCCCTTAGAGTAATTATACCTTTGTCGTTTCAGGGTTTTTCTCTAAATTTAATCTTAAAGATCTAGAGTGATTTATCTCTCAGTACGCTGTTCCAGTACTTGACTATATAAATAGGACTAATAGTAAGTTTGTGCTTTAACTCAAATTCTCTCTGCATTGGTGAATGAAGAAAAAAGACAATTTGAAAGTGTAGGTAATTGACTGAAATGCTCATCAAAAATGTTTGTGATGAGATAGCTTTGTAGAACGCAAAAAGCTGATGTATTGCAATGAAATTTTGCCCATGGTCAGATTGCCTGCAATACAGCTACAAGATTTTGTTCTTTGTGAATGTGACAAGACAAGTCCGCTTTCATCCTAAGGTCAACCAAGTGTCATCTTACTCTGCAGTTACATCCTTTCCTGCTGTTTGTTTTTCTATTGTGTAGCTGTAATGAAAAAGAAAAAAACTGAATGTATGAAAAAAGGAAATGATGCCATCAGAGCAATCCCTTTGCATGTAAGGGAAAAGACTCTACGTATAATCAACTGGCTAAAGGGCATGAGAACATCCTGGAAGGTAATTGGACACCTTTTGTTAAATACTCTGATATATCCCATTAACTTATTCAGTGTTGCTCAAAAACAATGCCTACAGAAGAGGCACAATACTAGGCCTTTTTCCCTTTATTTGGTGCCAAAAAATGGGGTTATCGTAGTATATAGCATCATCTTAAAGTTAGTACTCTTTTATGTACGGCTTTGGAGGAGTATGTACACAAAGGGTTCAGACTTTTCTCAGCAAGATCTTTGTGCTGTCAGCTATGATATTCTGTATGAGTGAGTGGGAGAAGCCTGTGCCTTTTTCAGACCCTTCTCAAGAGTTTGTCTCTGTAGTCATGCGTCTTGTAGAGTATGAGTAGAGAGCTGAAGTTACGACTATTTGTTTCTGATTGGACAGTTTAATATTGCTCTTCCATTTGCTCTCACTCTATTTTGTCAGGAATATTTGTCTCCACATGTTCCATCTTATCTTTCAAGTTGTACAGACTGTGGGGCCTGTTCACTATGTATGTTTTAAATGACTGAGATGGTGGAACCTAGTGTATTTGTCATTGTGATACCAAGTGTTAACAAAATACATGCAGTAATAATAACAGGAGCAATGAGGAGATGATTTCCTGTGGGAATTTTTCTTAGAACTTTGTTGTTTTGTTTAAATTCAAGAATATCATCTTGAAAAAGACTGTGAAAGGGTTAGGGTTTTTTTTCTCTTTCTCTCTTTTCCCTGTGACTTATCAGGAAAGAAATCACAGACTTCTAGTCTTCAAGTCTCTAGTTGCTTCTTAAAAGGAACTAACTAGTCTCTGCCAGTGGATGTTGGGATAGGTATATGCAATTGCTGATAGCCACTAGAGAAAATGGTATTGAGGCATCATGGTTGTCTCTTTCTGCCTTTCTATTGCTGAAATATGGCTTAATATTTGTGCCAAAGAAAATAGTCACAGATTTTTATTATTTAAAAAAAAAAACTACTTAGTTGAGAGCATTATATTGAACCTAGTGAATAAAACAGTGAGTACAAACATGAGCATTTTAAAGTGGGAGACAGATGTTCTTCAATAGCCAGAACAAGGAAAGATTGGCATGATTCAGATTCTAGTATTTCGAAGTGAAAGCAGAATTTCAATGGAGGGATCCTTGTCACGCATAGGAGTGTGTTAATATTATTAATGGGAGAAAATACTAATTAAATTGATCTAAAAATTACAGTCAGAATAGTCATAATTTTGTGGAATTTTAATATGAAAATACTCAAATGCTTCCATGACCTGAAAGGACACCTTAAAGTGTACTTCATTAATCCTAGAGATCAATAATCATAATGAGACTGTGGCAGTTATGCAAGGTGTTTGCTTTCCTGCTTTTTGTTGCCTGATTCTGAAGGAAAGAGCCGACTTTACATGTTCGGATCATCAATTCATTGTTGCTCTTACTTGGCTAATTCTGAGGCAAAGAGAAGCTAGAAAAGAGCATACAGCTTGCTGCTTAGCAGGTGAAGGGAAAAAAATGGTCAAGAGTGTTTAAAATATTCACCTTACTATTTAAAGTACTTCCTTTGATGTTACTCTTTTCAGGAGCAGACAAAACATCACTTTCTAAAGTTTTAATCAAAGAGCAGATAAATGGCTTTTAGTCCATTTACCCTGTAGCTTTGGAGGATAAAAGTGTGAGCTGAACCTGACAGGTTTTCAATTTATTCTTCACATAATCCAGTGGTGAAATATTATATGTTGGCCTTGTTGAGATCAACCACAAAACTCTCACTGGTTCCAGTGACAGCAGGAGTTGTATGTTTTGTGGGAGTTGTATGTTTTGTGGGAATCACAGGCAATTAAAAGATAAAGCCAATATGCCAGAAGTTCCTAGGAGGACCAGAAGGGATAATCAATTAAGAGACAGTCCAGTTACCACTGAAGGAGATCTTTAGGTTCTTAGTAGCTGTCTCAGGTGTTCCCTCTTCATAATTCCTAGAAAAACTAAAATTCTGGTCTTATTTTATGAATTGCAAAGACACTAATCAAACTTTCTGAGATTTAGTCATTTCACTTTGGAAACAATGAAGCTTCTGTAATGAATCTGTATGTCACTTTCTGCTGGTACACGTGATGAGTGCTATACCATTCTACACACTGTCCCAAAAAACTCTGAGATTTGAGTATGATATTGATCAATATGAGTAAGGGTGACAGACAGAATTTATTCTAGAAAGACAGGTCAGCTCAGTTGCTGAGGATATCTGTATTTCTGGAATTCCGGGTGGGGAGGGGTGAAAAGCTTGACTGAAGATACAGAGAATCTGGTTTCTGGAATTATCTGTATGTGAGAAAAATCATTACCAGATTACATGGGTTTGCAATGAAAATATTGGATTGTATAAGTTGCTGCTTCTTACTTCTATTTGCATTGCAGCTCCTTTTGTATTGCACAGATCCTCAGTGTACTAGTACAGTTAACCAGATAAAAGCATTTTATCAAGCATGATTTGTTTTCCTCAGCTTTGTTTGTTCAGCACACGTTTTTGGAAGGTCACCTAGTTCATGATGTCACATTTCCCTGACTAGGTGCATGTGTTACTTTCCTAGGGGCAGGGAATGCTAGGAAGCTTATTGCACATGCAATACAACAGAGGCTTCCAAGGAAAAGAGGGTGCTGGAGCCATTCAGACAGCTGGCTTCCAGCTGTGCTTTTTCCCAAAGGATCTTCAGGAGCAGGCATGGAATATGCTGTGAAATTCTGGTAGTGAAAGTCAGACAGCCTTGTGATAGAGGCAGCACCTCTGGGAAAGATGATGATCAGGAGTGGGCTGCTATTACTTCCAGAATAATTCAGACAGCAATCTGCCTGCATTCGGTTCTTCCCTGAGTGTTCATCCAGCCGAGAGCCAGGTGAATTGCCCTAGTGAGCCATGTGAACTCTCGGGCCACAGGCTGGACGTTAGTCCAGTGGATTTGCTGCACAGCAGAGGTTATGTGAGTTTACCTTCCAAGTATGCCACAAACTTCAGTGTGACATTTCAGCAAATTAGTTATGGTGAGGCACCCTGTTGGAGGTATGAGACCTGGCTACAAGTGCTCCGTTAGGTTTGTATGAGAGCGCAAGTGTGCAGTGAGCATACAAGCTCAGGTTCTGTCCAAGGCTGTGACCCTCTGTACTGTGGAAAACCAGCCTTACTTCTCACAGTTCTTACCTGCCAAACCAACTAGCTCAGGCCTAGGCCTGTGCTGACACAACTACACAGCTTCCAACTCTGTAGCAGACTTGTTCAGTGTTTCATTGTATGTTGAATATATTCTTCAGTCGAGCTTGTTTGCAGACTCTCCCCATGTACAAAGGAATGTACTGCCTAATCTAGCTGGTCAGCTCTAAGGGTAAAATGTGTTGAATACTGATGTACATCTGCAGCAGGGAAAGCTATAGAGCCTCTAGTAAAAAAAGTAGGATATGAATTGAGTGCATTAGCTAACACAATTATCATTGTGCAATATAGAGTGAGTTTTAGTATTATCATAGTTCCAAAGGAAGCAAAAAATGTAACAATCAATGGATCTCTTGTATTCAAGTGCTGACCTTTTGGCAGTAGATGTGAAATAATATACAGTAGAATCTTGTTAATTCATGCTAATGACTTGAGAGATTACTTGATTTTACAACTTAGCAAGTAAGTGAAACATGATGACAAAACTTCAGAGATGTATATATTAACATTATGGCCTCTGCTAATTTATCTTGATGATAGCAGTTTAGTTATAAATATATTTGCAAGGTATAAGTTAGTGGAAACTAATATTGTTAATTAAATAATGATGATTTCCTGAAATTACTTCAGTACGGCAGGCTGTTACTAAATGTCTTCTACCAGGACAAATCTATGAGTTATGAGAGTGTGAGACCAATAAAGTAGTTCCAAGGATAATAGATGTTGGGTTTTAGCATTGGTAAAAATGTCTTCTTCTCATACGTGTCATATCATAGAAGAAATGTAGCTAAAGGTGCTTGGAAGAAGAGTTATTGTGACTGGCATAGTAGTAGTATGTAGGCAGAAAATGCATGAAAGGTTTTAATCCTAAAATTGAATTACTTACAGAGAGCTAAATTGATAACTTATGCTCATTCTTAAAACAATAATTTCCAAACTACAGCCTCACTGAACATCAGTAAATTCCATAGTCTTCAAAATAGAGAGTAAATATCCCTATTATGAAAATGTCTGCAATTTTTTAATGTCTAGGTTTTATTAGTACTTAAAGTGGAAACACAATGTAAACTATTAAGAATGCAGCATCATTACTGGCAGTGTGTTTGTAAATGAGCAGATAAGACTTTTTCAGTATGTCTTAGAAAATGACACTGAGCCATTTAATATAATATATGATTTTAGAAAAGAAGGAGCTGAAGCCTCTCTGTATTGGAAACATCATACATACTTGTTACTGTGCATTGGTGTGTCAGCAGAGAAGTCTGACTAAATAAGGCAATGCATGAGTAGAGCTTATCAGTGTTTGACAGAAATATAGTCCACTAACAGCTGATACAGTAGCCCATCTTTTCTGTGCTATCATCGGCTCTCTACGCTGCACACAGATGTATGTTTATTGTCTGCTCTGTTGCTGATTGTGCTCAAAACTTAGCCCTCCACCTTTTCTTTTCAGTTAGCTCATGCCAGAAGTTATAAAAGTGAGCTGAAACTCTTCGAAAACCTATCATATTTATATTTGTATTTATGTAGAAATATACTGTCCCTTCTGTTTCTTCTCCCACCAAATAGTCTAGAATGAGTGAATATTGTTTGGTTATGTAAGTTAACAATAGTAAACTTCATGGATATCGGTGCCCGTATGGTACAACTGTACACTTAAAACACTTGTAAGAAGTATCCATAGCATTATGAGAGCAGGTCCTCCGACTGATTTTGCCTTCCTCACTCTGAGTCACTAAGCTGCTACAGACCTTTCTGGAAACAGTATTACACCTTGCAATTCTATGAATGAAGTTATTAGGCCAATAACTAATCTTTGAGAGATAATGCCACCTGGCCTACTACAGAATGTCCCAAAACAGGCAGACTGTTGATCTGCAAATACTTTTTGATCATGGGAATAAATGTATGGCCTTTTTAAAGGGATTTCTGAAAAAAAAATCAGACATTAAACTCTTATCATTCCTTCACAAAGTTGCTTGTCTTCAAAGTTCTTTTTCATCATGCCCAGTGCAGGGCTTAAAAAAAAACCAAACCCTGCAATTTCACTTAATAGATCCCTCTTCTTCAATTCAGTAGTCTGGATTAAATGTCCTAATGTGAATTCACAATTCAGTAGCATTGTTGTGTGCAGTATATTTAACAGAGAAGTCTTTCTGACCTGTGAACCCATCTTTGATAATGATACTGAAAGAATGAGAGTTAATTGGGATTCTTGCCATTAGAGCACGTGTGAAGAGTTTGCAGTAGATGCATGGTGTAACGGACTGTTTACCATGTGTGTAATGGCTCTTACATATGCCTTTCTGGCTAAATCCCCTCTAAAATAAGAGACTTTTACAGAGCAAATAAGGACGCTTTCAGGCTGTCTTTCTGACACTATTTGCTGAGCCAAAATTGCTTTGTTAGTTTTCTAGAAGGTGTCTGCAAACCACCAGTATTGATCTGGATGCAATATCATACATACAGCTGTGTGATCTGCGTGGAAAGCAATATGATGTTTCTACAGAGATACAGAAACTCCATAGCTCTGAATTTAACTAAACAGGAAAGCCATAAAAATCCTTCAGTCATTTAGGGGTGCTTTATTTTAAGGAATTTCATTAATCAACTTTATCTTTTTCATTTCTGAAAATACATCTTGAAAATAATTTGATTGTTGTAACCATGTTAATTATGCACATTATTTTGCATTTTCTGGTTATTTGAAAGATACTTTAGTCTTTATAAATGTTTTATCATGTTTTCAGTGTAAAAATTTACTGTAATAGCTGTCTGACTTTTTTAAAAAAATGAGCTCGAAGCAGCTGAAGACTGCTTCGAGACATGCCTTATAACACTTGAGTATCTGTTCATATATAATGGCAAGAGTTTAGCAGCAAGCTGTGTTATTATATTATATATTATTGTTTATGTATTATCATTGAAACTAAACCTTAATCAACAGTACCTGAACTTTAAAGAATAAGCCATTCAATGCCTCTCTTTAATTGCTAAATGAGAAAACGTGGTTAACTTTTGCAGAAGTTTTGTTAATCATGTTTACACTGAAGGTTAAGAAAAGCATTATCTTGGGTTAGAGGCTGTTACCTAGTTACAAATTTTATCCTGTGTCAACTGTCAATTCATTTTGTGGCAGATGGTTTTGGCATGCATCAAGGGCTCACAGAGGAAGAGCTTCACTTTGGTGTGTTTTAGAGATGTATTCATTCTAGTTTTGTATTTAACAGTAACTACAATATAAATGCCTCTGAGAAGGATGTTTAGTCAGCTGAGATGATATACCTGACCCCACCTGCACTATCATATTTTGTTTGTAATAATCACTTCAGAATTAAATATAAATGTTTTGACCAAAAAGCCAAACAGTATATTTGACAATATCCAAAAATTATTTATCTTAAAAAAACCCCAACATTCAGTCCCTCTGCTGCAGAGATTAGAATTTGAAAGCTATTGGCAGTGTATCATACCCATAGTAATAAAAAAGAAATGGCAGTTGTTAATCGTGGGAAGACGATTATGCTGAGATGAAACACCTAACTTTGCTATGATGAAGCTGTATTTTCAGCATCTCATTGACATTTATTCTGTACTTTTTTGCAGTTCGTGCTTCTAATAACTTCTAAATTCAGACATTTCTCAAGTGATTTTAACATTACTGTTCATTAGCTATGGTTTAACTTTTAGATCGTGTTATATGTTACAGAAGTGATGTCCCATATTTGTGGTAGTTCGTCCATTCAGAATTTACTTCATTGGAGTCCTAGGTTTACTAGTCATCCTGCAACTCCAGAAGCAGAGAGTCTGTGGTTGCACATGACTTCATCTTCTTAAAATGAACCAATTTGAAAGCTTTTGTGGTGAGATCTAAAAAATAATGAAATTTTAAAAAAAACCCCAAACATATTTTTACTTCCAAAGCTGTAATTCATATTCCTTTATCTTTTTGCATAGAACAAATAAAAGAAATTTGAGAGAATAAAATCTCTTTCAATACGTTTAACCACCTGCTTAGGCATATTATTGTCTCTGATAAAACCTTTACACTTTTGGTAGATGCAGTTTTCAGGTTTTAAATACAAATTATGCTTCAGGACTCCAAACCATTTCTTGATGGTGCCCAGGTGCTACTTCGTGTAACTAAGCCTGAGACCTGGAAGTAAAATATTCTGCTGCATATATCGCAAACTGTGTCATGTTGTAAATGAGAAGGACAGTATATAGCCTGTGTCATAAAGAGGCCAAGGACCATTTTCTTTGTGCAAATGTGTTGTTTTCTGAAGATGAAATTGCTCCAGGTGTACAGTAACTTGTCCTCACTTTCTCGTATAAGCTGGCTTAATTTGAAGTATTTCCTGTTTCTAGCAATACTGAATCTACTAGAAGAAATTCCATTGCTTTTGTGATAAAAAAGCATAAACTTACAGAAATAATTGGCTTCCTTGGAATAGTTTAAATTGAGGGGTGAACCTTCTGGTATTTTTCATAAGGACTATGAGGGCAGATTAAGAAACTTGCGTAGTATACAGTAGAGGTATTCTGTATGAAGAACTTATTCCTCCTAATAGAAAGAGCAATACTCTTCTCTACTTTGCTATGAAAAGTATGTGAGGTTTATAAGAGTTGTCTATAAGTGTGCGCTAATACGGAGGGATACTTTTTCTCTGCTATGCTCAAGTTACAGTATACTAAGCAAATATTTATTAACGGACCTTTCGGAGGCAGTGCAATGTCAGCAACTGCACTCAACACATCCTGGGTATCTAGGAAGCTTAATTGCTTCCTGCTTCTCTCAAATACCACCTTAGTTGCTTCATTGTGTATGGACACAGAACATTCCTTCTTTGCTTTTTGCAATTAAAGATATTGATATTTCTACATCAGATTTGTAATCTGCTCCTCAACTGATTCCTTCCCTGTGTCTCCATACGGGCTCTCAAACACCTGCAGCACGATCTAGTAATTACGCTTGTGGCTGTGTTAGTTGCTGCTGGGCTTTGCTAAGTGTATGGCAAGTTATTGTAGGGGGTTTTGCTGCCCTGTCCTGGCATTTCACACAAATTTAACAGTTTCTAATTATTTCTTCTCCTCGTTAATCCAGTGCCTTTCTATAAGATAACATTTCTGAGGGTCACATTTCCTTTCATGAAGCCTTATTTCCTCACCTGTCTGCTGTAGTCTCTTCCAGCCTTGGTGGATGGTAATTTTGCAGGCTCACTTCATTGTAGGGTTTTAAATTAACCAAGGGAACAGGGGAGGCGCTTACGCTATACTAAATTTGTTCATTTTGGGGGTTGTGTTGCATTGTCATTCTGTGTTTCTGTCACTATTTCTGTTAGCTTATTTGTAGACCCTGGTACTGAGATGTGCACCTGTTCCTCTAAATCTTTCTCCTCTTTTGCATCTTGTCCTTTCATGAAAATGCAGGGTGAGAAGGGGTGAGGGAAAGAAGATCTGTCACAGGAATTTCTCTTTCGGGGTTGTATTTCACTTTCAAGTTTTTACCTTTGTCACTGTAAGATCATGTGCTGAAGTCTTGGCGATGCATAAGCTAGAAGTTGTTAAGAATATACTCGAGAGTGGGAGTGACCATTCAGCCTGTCTGCAGCTGGCTCCTCAGTGTCCTTGAACAAGGGAGCTTGGGAGTAGGCTGCATGGATTGTCTTGCTGACAGCAGCCCACTCCTGACTCCCAAGGGTTCTCAAACACAGCTGAGAGTGGGTAGGGATTTACTGGATGTAAATAATGCAGATGGGAAACATCAAACTGGATATGTGTCACTCACCAACCACCTCGCTGTATCCAGCTGAAGTAGTGGAGTGAGAGGCCACCACTGCTGAGCACCTCAATGACACAGTCCTTGACCTACCACAGCAGGTGTTTAGGCACCATTGCTCTGTGACAGAGATCATCATTTAACAGCAGCAGGAGAGCAGGAAAAGCATTTTTCTCTGCTTTTCCATTCTCCATCTTCCTGAATATCAAATGGAGGGCAGTATGTTGTTGCCAGGCTGGAAGAAACTGTGTCTGCATACACAGATGAGGCCCTGCTGTGTTCTCCAGCCAGGTGCAGAGCAGTGCCTCTTCTGCACCTGTGCTGATTTGCCTGAAAAGAAAAATGGGCTTCAGGCATAGCTAATGTGGCTGTGTTTATTCTGGAAGATCTCAGCTGTTAAGCTTCAGCCATATCTATGTCTGTAGTGTTCTGGATAGCTGAGTGCCTTGACAGATAATGACTTATTTGCATGCAGTTTTTGTGTGACAGCGTGAGCACCGTTGATCCCGTTCCCCCGGGGCACTTTCATGCCACCAAGCTACTGACACTCATGAGTGCTTTATGTTGTCTCTTTTCTGTAGTGGCTTTGTAGTGTTTTGTTTAGCTTTTTAAAGAGATTAAACCCTTTGCACATGAAAATCCTCTTTATGTGTCTGTCATACTACTGCTTGCTAGCATTTTTTTTCCCTTCTTTTTCTTAAGGCACTTTGATCAGCAGGGCTGGTCTGGCACCTCCTTCTTGCAGAGATATTGCTTTGAGAACTCCCTCACCATTTTTGCTGTACTTGGGTGCCTCATTCCTGACTCCTTTGAGCTGTCTCCCGAGTAATTAACCAAATCTGCACAGATTTGCATGATCTTGTAACTGCATTTAGACTTGTATCCCCTGTGTGTCATAGGTAATGTTAAAAGACTCTCTTACTGGTTTGGGGCCACTTTTAGGTGTAACTGTCATGGATAACCTTCAGTCCAAAGCTCTGCTGTTCTGCACACTTCCTCAGGAATTTCTCATATGTTGGCAATTCACCTAAAGGCATTCATTTTATTGTAGCACCATATTTTAAGCTCAGTGTTGGGAAGATTTCTTTCACTCCTCTTAGTTTAGTCACATGTCCTAGATATAGTATGTGATGCAATAAAATTTGCTGGGAAAAAAAAAGCTCAGGTGATCTCCTAATGTTGTTAGTGCCCTGCAGTGTTGTTTTGTGTAGATCTACATGTTTCTGTTGCAGCTTTGGGGTCTTTATTTACTTGTTTTGTTTCTCTGTTTTCCCCCAAAATTATGTACATTATAAACTTGAGTATAAACTCAAGTCACATTCTCCTATTTCTTCCTCTCTTTTTGGATCAACTATTTTTGTAAACCTGACAGCAGAGTGGCCCATCTTCAACCAAACAGGCAGTATCTGATCTGCACAAAAAACTTTTCAGTTTGGCAGTGTAAGTCATTCTCCTGGCATGTAGTTAGTACAGATTCAGACTTGGAGCAGGCACCCACAATTCAGATTTCACACTTCGCAGTTCAGTGTACTGATTACCAACAGAGACACAAAGGATGGGCGGTATTGCAAATTCTGCCATTGGCAATTTTTTTAGAATACTGATTGTAAGCCACTCATGCATGTTTAAATGCATTAATTTAGAGCTTAAATTCTGGAAAAAGTGTATAACCTGAAGCTCCTTATCACAGAGTTATTTAAGTCCAGATGAGAGAATGTGTTTTGAATGTGTGTCTGAGCATTACCTTTAGGCAAGTTTAAGCTTTCTGATGTTTTACATGCTACCCAGTACCTAATCTGTACATCAGATTCTCTCCCATTCACCGTGAGAGGATCTAAGCATCATTTCTAAGCATTGGGATTTTTACTCCTCATATCTAAACACAGCATTTCTGAGCTTCATAATATTTTGCTTCTAATCCCTGTGTAGTGTAAAATGTGAGCAGTTTAAAAGCCCCTGTTTTATCAAGGCACTTAGGAGATAACGTGTACACCCTGCAGAGGTGAGGTAAAAGTACCCAGGTGAGTGAGTGGATGAGCTTAGTGCCTGCCTCAAAGACTGAGTACCCAAAACAGCTAATGAAGACTCCAGTGTCATTCAGTTTACTTCATTGGTTGCTGAACAGTTAGTTTCTGGCTGTGCCCTTTTCATCTTAATGTATCTGAATAGTACAGACAATACTGAAGATGACTGAAGTAAACTTTAGGGTGATACAAGTTATGGGTGTTGAGATATTCCTGCCTGCATGTAGAGGTAGGAGGAGCAGATGCTGGAAAAAGTCAAAAGTATGGTTTAGTTATACAAATCCTTTCTGTGATAAAGGGCAAATAACTCCAAAGATGATTAGGAAAGCATACTTAAATCATATTTTTAGATTAGACAGAGCAGTAATAGATAATGTTGTATTGATAGTGTATAATCTTTGGGGGTTTTTTAATCACAAGACTTATTTTAAAATAGGTTCATAATATAATTTAGATTTTCTATTAATATCTGAATTGTGTTGTTGAAAACAAGCATTTTATATTTCTGATTCATTACCACTTCACTGTAATATTTTATTCCTCAGCGAGACAAGGTTTTCCATGATAGTTTATGCATTTGTGGAGGATTTTTAATTAAAATCATCATTATTTTCTTTTACGGGTACTGGATTTTTTGCTATTGCGAATAGGACTATCATATGATACTGAATGTAAGGCTGTAGTACTAACACAATTTTTTCATTGCATATTTTGCTGAAAAAAAATACGTAGCTGAACTTGAGAAATTTGAACTAATACTGTTTACATGTGCAAGCAGAAAAAGATGATGCACCCTTCCCCCTTCGTTGTTAAGTGGTAAATTGTTGCTATGGTGATTGTTCTTTCCATCTCATCAGCTATAACCTCGTTTTCCACATCAACTGAATAGCTGCAAGCAAAGCATGATCTTTATTTTTTTTTATATCTGTTAATATTGTTTTGCTACATAGTTATTGTCTTGGGACTTAACGTCAGCATCAAGATGCAGTGAATGTAAGCCAGATAGTTTTAGTTTTATAGTATATAAATCTGTGCACTCATTAAAACATTCTTTGTAACTGCCAGAACTGCAAGTGGATTTCTTAAAGGAAGCTTATTTTTGGTGTGTACCATAAATATGTGTAAAACTTGGTGAATGTCTGAATAAAGTCTCGGTTAAGCAATTTGTTGTTTGTTAGTTAAGGTGATGAAAACAAGATAGCTGCAGTAAAATTTCACAGGATAGCTTTCTTTTCATGTAGCCATGGTTCAAATGCAGAGAGATGCCTGCACTGTGGCTAGAGTAAGCCAGGTGACTGTTGTAGAATCACCAAAGGAGAAAAGAGATGAATGTGATCTGGATGTGGTCATATATATATATATATATAATATACACACACAACAGAATTGTGTCAGGACAAAGGGCAGAATGCATGTGTGGACCATCAAAATAATGCCCTAAAGCAAGAGATATCCTCTCTCAGCACTACCACGAGGTTTTTCAGGAAATGAGCCAGATGTTACTGCAAGCCTTGGAGCTATAGGTGAGATGCTGTGCTATGGCATGATAAACACAAGTTTTTAAATAACCTCTTTGTATTTAAACTAATGCTTTTAAAAGATCATATTTCTCTAAGCTCACTTGTGTACTGTTCATTACAATCAGTCTTACCTTTTTATGTATAATTTGAAGCATTTATAAATCTTGCCATATTGTGTCCTGTATCACTAGGCAACATATGAACAACTCTGTGTTTCTGATTTTACCTATGTCTCAGTATAGTTAAATTATTTTTAATTTTTGGGGGGATGAGTGACTTTTTCCTGTACATTTCATCTGTGTTACACATGCATGTTTTAAGTTGTGTCATGATCAGTAAAGGAGCAAGATCATATCTGCCTCAGATGAATCTTTCTATTACCTGTTATATGGTCCAAAAGAGGCCTTACATAATAGAAAAGTGTTCTCCAAACTGTACTTGAGTCTATTATTTCATGTAAAAGCATCCTAATTATCATATATGAAAATGTAAATAAGAGTCTTGGTTTCTGTGTTAATAGTCTTTTTGGGTTCTTTATATGAAACAGTATTTTTCAAGTCTCAAAATATTGTCCTGCCATAGGCAGACTTCCTGTTAGATGTTCCTGACCTATATTTGCAGTGAGGGATGTTCTGCTAAATAATGTCAAAGATCATCTCTCAGTAGAGCAGTCTCTTAAAGGATATGGTGAAAGTTTATAGTGCAAACATTAGTGCATTACTTATGGAGGAAAACTAGGAGTTGGATTGATATTTCAAGTAAGAAGGATATCATACCATAGTTTAAGTCTAGAGGAAGGTATCTTGAATTACTGAATCTTTAGATCTGTTGGAAGTACTTATCGCACGACTACCAAAGGATTAATTCTTTTGGCCAAAACACAGTTCACTAAGTAGTCTGATAGAAACTACTGCCATGAAAGTGAGGAATATCGTATTTGTTTCCAGCTGCAAAAGATAAGTAAAGTTACTGAGAAAGCATATTGTAAGGTTGCCTGTGCCAAAACAGCCATTACAGTGTTCTTTTAGTATCTGTGTTGCCTAATTTTATCAGGTGTAGTATTTTGGATTGTGAATCTGCTCAATTTAGATTCTTGCGCTATCTTGTTGCTTAATTTCCCATCACCAAAATTGTATGATATTACAAACTGAGCACCTGCAAAAGCATATACCAAACCATATGACGCACGGAGTCGTTGCACATATTTCACAGTCATGAAAATAGACCACAAGTCTTTGTTGTTTTGTTCTGATCCTTTTTTGTTGAGGGAGGGATACAAACAATTCCAGCATTTGGAGCAAAAACTGAAAGAGAAGCACCTGCTCCATGTTTTGTTGTTGCATTTTTCTGAGTCTAGTGTTTCCTACAACATAACAAATAATTCCTCACTGAGCAGGAGCAGAGTGACCTAAGGCTCAGCAGCCTCCAGCGCCAGAAAAAATAGTTGTATAGTCTTTATTCCAAGCTCTTTACCTACTCAGCCTTCTCACTTCCTTACTTCTTTCCTGAACCCTGTAGTTTCAAGTATGTTTTTAGTCTGTGGTACCAGAGATTGGCTGCAAACATGAGACAAGGACTGATCCAAGTGAAGGAATGACTGACTGAGAGTGGGAGAATAGAAGATGGTTCCTTTCAGCTGTGCTTCTCCTCAGATTTAAACATACATGAAACTCTAGCCTTGCTTTGTCTGGATTCTTTTGTCTTATACAGTCCCTTAAAGGATCTAGTGTGTTCTTTTATTGTATGAGTGTAATCAGGAATTTGATTACCTGGAAAAAATGTATTCAGGCAAAATGCCCACTAGAGAAGAGAATCCTCTGAACAGTAGGACCATGCACATGGGATCTAGTATTTCTCTCTGTATTATTTCCCTTTATAGTAATTGTGGGGGGTTTTAATATTTCAATTGCTATCATTTCTGAAACTATGAACACATGTATGTAATGCAAAAATCGTGCAAAAAAGACAAATATGTAATCAAAACAAAACCACATTTGCCATATGAAACGCCATCACATAACTGTTCTTCGTTCTACTTGAATGTGTGAAAGTGTGCACAGGTTGCTCTGTTTAATCTTGCTAAATCCTGATTGTTTTCTGTAACCGGTATTCTATTCTTTTATCAGCCATTAATTCAAACAGCTAGTTCTAAATTCTCCTGCTTGTAGTGTAGACTTTGTGGCTAAGAAATGTAAAAACTAATAATTCTAACCTTTTTCTTAGTTATGTAGAAGCAGATTAGAAAATACAGCTACAATGATAAGCAAGTTCTATATTTGAACTTATTATTTGCACAAAAAAGTACAAATTAAAAAATATATACAGTTTTGATTATCTTGAGTATGAAAGTGCTTGGAAGAAGGCAGTGTTTTCTCATTGTCACTCTTAGGAGGAAAGATAAAGAAGCTGTCGGTGGCTGCCCGAGAATATCTGTTGCTATAGATTCAAATGATAAATTGTGTCAAAAACAGTTTGAGCTAGAAATAAAAATAAAAAAACAAGCAATCAAACAAAAATAAAAAAGAAAAAACGTCCTTCCCTCAGCATTCCTCTGGACCTGATCGAGAATTTCAATTCTGTCTTTTTCTGTAAGTGTCAAAGATGCAGTGTTTTGTCTGCGTGAATGTAGTCCCACCCCTGAGTTCACTCTCCTTAATGCTTTTCTTGCCTTCATAATTCGCAAGCGAAGAGATAAAAAGGGGCCATTTCAAAAATCATATGGGTATCAAGGAATTTTCTAAGCTTTATTGTTTATTTTTTAGATTTATTGGTAAAATTTACCTGAAGATACATTTTTCCTATTTATAATTTTTATTTTCTTCACCTTGACTCAATTTCAGTACAGATGCTCTCAAATACTTGAACAACTTCTGTCTTTCCACTGTGTTGATAGCTAGCTGCTTTCACAGCTTAATTGCTACTGAGCATATTTTATTTCCTTACTAACCTGTTTGTTTTCTTGCCGTTTAACATTTTTGTTCTCTGGCACAAGTCTGCTTCAGTTAAGAGGCAATACCAGGATTCAGAGAACTTGCTTAAGCAACATGTGCTTTGTTCCTCTTAAGCACTCTGGAAAAATATCATCTGAAGGACAGCTGAGAGAAAAACTGCCAGACCTTTCATAAATATTTTCATCTGAGATTAGTGACACTGCTTTCGTGTCCCTCAGACTTTCATCCCAGCAGATTATAAGAGAAAAACATGATTTGCTCCGTCCAAAAAGCATTATAATAAGGGAAAGAGAAAAAAGTGCTTTAATTTTTTTAAAAATCTGATCTGTAGCAAGTAAATCAACAGACACCAGTGCAGAGATTGTTCTCCTTAGCTAGATTACAGTTTAGCTGTTTAAAATTTTCTATATATAAAATATTCTGGATTAACTATTCATAATTCTGTCATGCACTTCCACGATAGCAATACCTTTTCCCTGTGTGGTTTGAGAGTGGACTGAATTTTGCAAAACTGGGAAAGGTACTTGATGAAGAAAGCAATTGGTTTTGTGGATTTACTCCAAAATTACATGTAAAATTAATCTTATTCTGGAATCATTTTCATGTGTGGGAAAAGTGATCACTGAAGAGAACAGATGGAAAGTATTATTTATGAAGTTACGACAAAGAGCACTGGACTGTAGAAGGCTTTAGAGAAAATATGTTCATTTACTTGAAAATACATTAAGATAAAATAGTTATAAACTGCAAAGAGTTCTTGTGAGTAATTTTAGTTGTGACAGTGCCAGTATGAAGAAAAAAGTACTGAAGTTTGCACTGATTATTAGACATTATGCCATATTAATGGACCCGAATAACAGACCTTTTTTCTTCCATTCACTTCAAGGACAGATGGATAACAAACATCTCTCTCCAAAAAAAAAAAAAAAAAGGGTATATAAGTTTCTGAATTCCAGCCTTCACATTGTCAAAGTTTGTAGAGCTTGTGTTAGATGTAATTCATACACTTTAATGCAGAGATATTGTAGGAGGAAAAGTAATTAGCTGGAGGTGGACTCTTCTTCGCTTAATTATCCCATCTCCAGCAGGGCTAAATTCAGCTCTGACATACACTGGCAAAAATCTCTTTCACACAGGAGCAGCATTCAGTTGCAGCACTGCAGTACATCATGCTCCAGTCTCACCAGATGGCAATTCTCCTTCAGGTGTGTGTCACTTTACATGTGTACACACTTCAGGTAGGTTAGAATAGGTTTGGTTCTGTTTGTTTTAAATAGCATACTTTCTGGACCTATACCTAGCTTAGCCTTTTCATGCTTCTTTGCAATGTAGGTCTGCATAGAAGGGGCTTTCTTATTTCCCTCCTGCTGTCGGTGAGAGAATATGGTGTATTGAAAATACCCATTCTCGGCTCAAACATTTCCAGCACCTTCCAGAATATACAGGATTCTGTCTCTGTCCTGATCTAGTATTCTCTGGTTCAGGTGCCGCTGCCCAGAGATTCCTTAACTGAGCAAATAAAAAGCTGCATGTTTTAAATTTAGTCAGCCTTGCAACTAACATATTCCTCCCCGCGCAAGATTAAAAAGTCAATGATTCGTTTGCCAGGGAAACTGCATGTTTGGGTGTTTCATATGCCTGCCCTTATCTGCTGAAATGCACAATGTGTGAGAGTCATGACTGAAACTGTATCTTCTGCAGCAGCTCATGGCCTCATCAAACCTTGAAGTGAGCTCCAGCACTTCTATTGTAAGCAATTAGTGTCCATTAAGTACACTGCTGAGCAGACTAATGCCCAACTGCCATAGCAAAATGTCACAGAATAATAAAGAGTTAGCGACATACTGATGCTTTTACACCCTCCTGAGATAAAAATTTCAGAATGACAGCACCGCTGATCTCCCAACATGGACACCAGTTGCCATAGCTACTCCAGAATGAGTCTCAATATGGATCCCAATTACAGGTAATGAGATAGAGTCACTTGATCTGGTTCATTGCTGGTTCTGAGGTAACAGCCCAAATACAGATTGTAGTACCAGGCACACTTCATATCTGTGCAGCCTTCCTGGAAGAGACTTGGTTCTCTGGTCTCTGCCCTCCTCGTGGGCCTTTCCCCCATGCTCAGTGAGCCACCCAATACCAGCCTGTTTTGGGAGCCTATGGGAGTTTCTTGTGAGAGGTACTCAGGTTTAACTGCAAGCTGGTGTTTCAACTGTCCTGCAATCAACTGCTACCACAAGTTTTTCAGGCACTTTGTTTTAGATGTTAGTCTGCACCAACAAGGGATGAGAATTTTTCCTGTCATGAACTGAAGTTTTACCATTGAGGAATGTGTGTATGTGTGTGTGTAAGAACTGGCTAGCCTTGCCCACCATTAATGTGTCTGGAGACTCAAAATGACTGAGGAACATGTGAATGGTTAACATCTGGGAAGTCATGTCAGCTTGTTATTTATGCAGAGTTGTCTTCCACATTAATGAATGACTGCTAAATTCTCTGAAAACACACTAGTGGATACCAGCCGATGAAAGATGTGAGTAATATAGAGAGAGGGAAGAGAAAGAGCTTGAATATTTTTACAGTAACTCCAATTGAGCCTCCTAAATGGTATGAGTTGTACAGAGGGGTTCTGTCAAGCAAAAGCACACCTAAGGGTAAAGTCCCCAAATGGCTTGACGTTACTGTGGGAAAACTGTACCACAGCTTTGCTACAGCTCTTTGGCTGACTTTAGCTGACTGTTTGGTCTTGCTGGCAAGGAATTCGCTTTTCCTATAGGATGGAGTGATTACTTGTTCTCATGACAACAGAGAAGAGCTCAATTTTACTGAAACAAAAGGGTTCACTGTTAGCCAAGTAGCGTTGTCATGTTGTATATCCTGACAGTTTAGGGCCTGGAATGTGTAACTGTGTAGCTTCAGGTTCTCTGGAGGAAGTGGGACCTTTTTACATCTCGTCGTTCTTCAGCATGTGGACTGGTGGCGTATACTCACTAAAACCACTGGGGCCTCTTACCTTGCGCAGTGGGGGACTGACACATCTGCTGTCTTAACACAAACTGTACGATTGCCGGAAGAATTGTCCCAGCATTGCAGACAGTCTTATGCCAAAGGCTTCTGAGATGCTGCTGTTGGAGTCAGCCTTCGTTTTTCTTTGACAATATTCTTGCTTCTGAGACAACCCAATAGATATAACAAGAAAGCAGAAATCTCTTTTTACCCACGCTAGAAAATGTGACCCTAAAACTCTTATCTTGTCCTGTTCCCCCTAGAGCGATTGTTACACCCTCAGGTGGCTGGATCCTTAAACTTCATTTTTCCTGACCAGCCCATTCAATTTCAGTCTTCAATGCCAGAGACAGCTTTTATTTCCTTTCCTTCTCCAAAGATTTTTTTTCTCTGTGGAGGTTTTTCAAACAAAATTGACCTTCTTACTTCATGTAAGAGCTATAGATGAGGTTCCTGCTTTCTTGGCACTGGAAACTCCATGTGTTTTCTCAAGGTAGGTAAGAAAGCTTGTTATTTTCCTATTTAAAAAAAAAAATCTGAAGTTCTGAAGTTATCCCTATGCTGTCTCACTTGTAGGCGGGAAATATTTGATTTTATCATATCGTGTTTGAAGTATAGGACTGGTTCATTGGTTCTGGCATATCTATCCAAGAGATAATGCGTGATGTATCTGAATTTATCAATAAAGTATTCTGGATCTTGAGCATTTCCACGATACTGACACTCTCTATAGAATGTGTGATATGTTTAAGACAAGGAACTCCACTTCTGTTTTTACCTAGACAGCTAGGTGATGAGAGAGAACTATAGCATAGTGACTCATGTTGTGACCTGTATGTTTTCTGTCCGGATATTATAGAATTGAACAGCCCTGCAGTTTCAATTGCTATTCAGTTCAAACCCATCAAACATGAGAAAAGGGTGTCATTCTTCTCTCTAGTGATGATTCTTTCAACGAACTTACAGAGAGGTTGAATTTCTGCCCATATGAGCTCTGATTAAAGTACATGAAAATCCTAGGTATAAGAACTCCTAAAAGCTTTCTTTATATTTCTGCTTGTTCTGTGTTGATTGCTAGAAAGCTAGTTTCCATGTTGACGTTTCAAAAAGGTGTCATTTTTGTATCCTGTTTTCCCAGCAATGATTTGAATACTGAAATCAGTACTTTACTGCTAGACAGGTTAGCGTTCAAGAAAAAGAATAAATTGCAAGACTTTATATCTAGACTCAATTGCACAAGAATTAGAAAAAGAAACTGCTCAAAGTACATGTCAAGTTAAGTTGAACGAGCTCCACAGAATTCCTTGCAAACTAACCCATTAAAGTGCTTCAGCAAGTCTTCTTTTCGGCACTGTACTTTGTAGCAACTTTTCTTTTTCTCAGCAGGCCTTTCGCTGCACGTCTGTCTCACAGAGAGTGAAAATGTTATTTATATAATAGAGCAAGTCTCTACCTGCTATCAAGTGACTTCTTTCAAATGAGAACTCATATTCCATGTACATCCGCTTGCTGCCAGAGCACAGTCCTGCCAGACTAGTAAGGCTGCTATAGGAACAGACCCTCACATTTTATTAATTATTGTCAGCTAAGTGTAACATGAGGTCAAATTCCATGTTCAATAGATGTGCACTTCATCGATAGATATAGCTGAAAATCTGACTATCCTTTGATGGGGAAGAGACTTTTATTATTGTTATTTTATTTTGCTAAATATGTAAAATGAGATAATCTTTGAATTACCTTGCAGTGATCATCTTGAATTCTCAAATTCTTCAAGGAAGCAAGTGTTTAATTTCCATGGTCTTCCAGTGGCTTTTCAAGAACGTCCTCCATTCCTCCTTTAAACACCCAACAATGTAGGCTTCAGCAGGACTGAGACAAGTCTGAGGCCTTCCCAGGTGTTGACTTTCATGTTCTCCCATGAGATTCATAAAATAACATACACATTAAGATGAAAGTGGATCTGTACGGCCTCTAGAAAAGATCATCTTATTTTGATATAGTCTGACAAGAAAAGAATTCCTACGGTTGTTCAGCCCAAAGAAGAAAAGTTTCCAGGAAGACCTTATAGTGGCCTTCCAGTACTTAAAGGGAAAGATGGAGAGGGACTCTTTATCAGTGAGCATAGTGACAGGATGAGAGATAACAGTTTTAAAACTGGAGAGGGTAGTTTTAGATTAGGTGTTAGGAAGAAAGTCTTTACTGTAAGGCTGGTAAAATGCCGGAACAGGTTACCCAGATAAGTTACGGTTGCCCTCTCCCAGGAAATATTCAAGGCCAGGTTGGATTGGGATTTAAGCAACCTGGTCTTTAATAGGAAGGTAAGATGTTCTCTGGGCTCCAAGCCTCCTGAGCCAGAAGACTGTGAAGGTGAACCCTCAATGTCCCAAGAATACCTGGGACACAATAGCCCCATGCAGCGTTACAGGCTTGGGGAAGACTGGCTGGAGAGCTGCCTAGTGGAGAAGGGCCTGGGGGAGTATGTTGACAACCGGCTGAATATGAGCCAGCAGTGTGCCCAGGTGGCCAAGAAGGCCAATGGCATCTTGGCCTGTATCAAAAACTGTGTGACCAGCAGGACAAGGGAGATGATTGTACCCCTGTACTTGGCACTGGTGAGGCCACACCTTGAGTACTGTGTTCAGTTCTGGGCCCTTCAGTACAAGAAGGACATTGAGGTGTTGGAGCGTGTCCAGAGAAGGGCAACGAGGCTGGTGAAGGGGCTGGAAAACAAGTCCTACAGGGAGCGGCTGAGGGAACTGGGGTTGTTTAGCTCGGAGAAGAGGAGGCTGAGGGGAGACCTCATCACTGTCCACAACTACCTGAAAGGAGGCTGTGGCAGAGCAAGTGTTGATCTCTTCTCACAAGTGACAGGTGATAGGACAAGAAGAAATGGCCATAAGTTGCACCAGGGGAGGTTCAGACCAGATATTAGGAAGAATTTCTTTACCGAAAGAGTGGTCAGGCACTGGAACAGGCTGCCCATGGAGGTTGTTGAGTCACCATTCCTCAAAGTGTTTGAAAAACAGGTAGATGAGTTTTTGAGGGACGTGGTTTAGCAGATGATGGGTGCAGTTGGACTCAATGATCTCAAAGGTCTTTTCCAACTGAAAGATTCTATGATTCTGTGGTCTGGTGAAAGATGTCCCTGCCCTGGCAGGGAGAGTTGGAACTAGATGATATTTAAGGTACTTTCCAACCTGAACCATTTTATGATTCTGTGAGCCTAAAATAATTCATCTAGTCCACAGGCTTGTTTCAGGACACTTTCTCAGTATTTATCAGACCTTTTGTTGCTATGATGCATGCCCTTGATGTGATGAGGCTCCTTTAATGTGCTCAAGAAAAATAACAGGCAAAAATGGTTTACTGTCACTCACTGGTGTTCAGAACCATGCAGTTGCCACTGGCTGCCAGCTACATGAATTGCTGTAGGAGCAGCAGTTACTTCTGTAGTGTTATTTATTGAAGACGTGAGGAGCGCAGAACTTAGATATGTATGTAGTAATGACCACCACTTCTGGAAAGCAGTTCTGTGTGTATTTAGCACCATCGTTCAGTGGAGGCAGAGGAGATGCAGTGCTTCTAGCAAGCTGTTATAGTCCTGCTTTGCAGTTATAGTCCTGCTTTGCAGTTATAGTCCTGCTTTGCAAAAGGGTGAAGATTCAGCAAGGGGCCCTTCTCAGATTCTCACAAAAGCTTAGAGCTCTGTAATTTAGGAAGGTGACTTTAAGGTACTTTTTGGAGAGAGTAATTTTTGAGACTCAGGAGTTGCTTATCAGGGCACCAGATTGGGCCTTAGTAGGAACAGCTTTTTGGTGGAAGGAGGAGGGCACAGTATTGCCAAACAGAAGATTCTTATCTTACCAGCTGCTCCAGTGTCATAGTCGTGAGGGTCGGTAAAACCCATCAACCTTTAGATAGACCTGAAAAGTCGGATAAATCTGTGTTCGTGTGAAGAGAGGACATTAGGACTGATTCCTCCTTCCTGGTACATAGTAGTATTTACACTAAAATTCTGCTTTTAGTGACTCAGAAAAGGGAATACTTGCTTACTAGAAGAGGCTGGAGCAGAATATCAGAGCTCCAAACAAGGACTACAGTAAGGAAAAGAGAGGAGAAAATAGACCATGACTAGCTCTGTTCAGAGGGTTTCAAAAGAGTAGGCTTCATGAGTCTGCAATATGTTGTTGCTCTCACAAGTGGTTCCTGCTGAATATGAAAGAATACAACAATGAATCCTCAACCTCACCGTGCAGATCTGCATGACTTCAGCTTAACAAAGCGGTCAAGGATTGCTCTAAGCAGGAATGAATAGGCTGCTGTGAACTCTCTTTCAGCAGTCTCTGGATGCCACAAAAGCCTTTGGGGCATCTTCTCAAGATCATCAGCCCTGGGGGAACCAGCAGAGTTTTCCTAGTTTTCCAAATTTTCTAGTTGCTTGCAAGACATGCTGCTTGTTTATTCAAATGGTATGTTATTTGCAGCATTTTAGGTAGCTACAGAGGATAAATATGTACATATGTATATTTATTTGAGGGGGTATGCATGTGAGAGAAGATTATTTTAAAGCTGTTAATTGTATTCGTCATAAGCTCAGGTGTTGCATTTCCCTCATTCTGGAGACAAAAAGACCTGTGAAATAGCTGCCACCTGCTCTATCTGAAACGACCTGCTGTTATTTTCAATCTGCACTGCTCTTCAGTTAAGAGGAATTACATGTTTACAGATGGAAAGATCATCAAAGTCTTTCCCTGGATTCTTTATGCTGTTCAGTCTCTTGGTGTTTAATGTATAATATGAGCCCCTTGATTCATATCTGCCAGCTTGGAGAATTCAGTTCATATGCAACCATCCCTACACCTGAGTCTTTCGTGGAGAGCTTAGGTCTTTTGTTGATTACGTTGTTCGGATAGAACTTATCCATGTTTTCTGTTATTGAAGTATTCCTGTGAATTTTTTTAAGTTATCTTTAAACACGTCAGAGAATTTGTACCAACTGAAATTGGAAGAACTAATTCCAGAATGGTTTGTTAGATGATTTTCTATCAGTAATATTTTTCTGGGCATCTGGCACCTGATGAGGGAACAGAAATGAACCATGCACAGAAAGATAAGCCCAATTCAGTTTTGGCTGTCAGACTGCTAAGGACACAAAGATTAAATTTAAACACATACTGCAGTTTTGTTTCCCCACCAGATTTTAATGCCCCAAAATATTCAAAGAACTGTAAAAAAAAAATCATTGCTATAGATTATTTGAATTCCTATCAATATATTTGTTATTTAAAAACTTAATTACACCACAGTCTTTTTTTAGTTGTAAGTGTATAAATTGCACTACTGTAGATCATAAGAAAGTATTTTGTTTGCCATTGTTGTTTGCCATTTCAAGACTGTCAAAAAGTTTTTTAGATTAAAACTTCATTCCATGGTTGATGCTTTCTTTCTGTTCTCGTTTGTTATGAAGATTTCAATTCCATACCACTATTATTATTATGAGAAAATGGTAGAAATAAATATGTGTGCACTACAGCTTTTGGAAGAGAGAAAGACAAATAAGCACCAAGCTGCTAAGCCTTTAGTTGTGACTTTTTTCTTTTGTTCTCTATCAAACACAGTAATGAAGTCTTTGGATTCAGATTTTGTAACTTTTATCTGATAATTTACAGCCTGCTCAAGTCATTTAGGAAAAGCACAAAGCATACTTCTAGAATTATTTATGTTTGAGAAGTTTATCTTACATTTTTGAGGCCAGCAAATATTTAAATAAGTATTCACATTTTTCCTGTAATTTTCTGTAGTCTAATTTTCATGCAAGCAGGGTGTTGCAAGGTATATATATTATAATATGAAGAGAGATCAAATATTATTTTTATATTATGCATTTTGCTGTACAAATACTTTTGTATTCTTTGCAAAAATATCTGTAACACTGTGGACTTTTCTTTGCCCTAAAATTTTAAAAATTCTTATCCGTAAAAAAAGATATTAAGTCTGTATAGAGGAGAGATTCAGAAATAGAGACATTGTCAGGGATTATGTTTGTCTGTAGTTTTCCTGAATAAGTTTACTGGTCAACAGAGCTTTCAAAAGTTTTCTAACTAGACTTATTCTAACAAAAAAAATAATAAAAAATGTGTTGTTTTCTAAAAATTGGCATTTTATTTCAATTATTTTGCAAGTAGTTGAAAGTGGTAAAATCAGTAGAACTATGAAAAATATTGAGATAGTTATTTAAGTTGAAAAAATGGTCCATTTTGATACAAAAATAATTTCTAGTTTCTTCCTGTAAGCTGTTCTTACTTTTCATCTAGTTGTGCTCGTGTGTTGTTCCTTTCTTATGTGCAGAGTCCAGAACAGCGGCCAGATACTGGGTTTGATGATGCAGTCATCACGCCTACTATTTTATTTCATTTGTCCCAGGAAGAGAATGGTTTAAAAAAATTAAAAAGAAGTCTGGCAAGGTGGAAGTACGATGCACTAAATATACCTTAGAAATTCTCTAGGCAAAAGATAACAGCAGTCCATGTGTTCCCATTTCCCTGAGCAGACATGCCTTTTCTGTGTGGAATCCTTGTTCTGTGAGGTTATGTTTCCTTGAATCTCATATTTTATGATGAAGGGAAAAGAAACATATTTATTGCCTTTTTTTTTTTCTTAACAATGTCATCAAGAGCAACTGTAGCTCAAATGTGCATCTATTTTTTAATGCTTCCAGCTAGATTCAGATGTTCTCTTCAGTCAACCAATATAATTGGCCTTGGTGATTGGAAACAGCAAATTTTTTGCAGATATTTCTTTATCCCTTTCCAGAAAAATCTTCTGTCTGCAGGGATTAACATTATGGGGCAAGGGAATTGGAAGAAAATATTGTTCACTAAGTACTAAAATAGGATGGGATGTAGTCTGTCCTACAAAGTAAGATAGGACATAGGTTGTCCTATAAAGTCGGATAGGCATCAAGATTTATACATTACTCTAGATGTGCTTGGCACTTTGTGACAAAATCAGGTACTGGCAGTGAATCACCATTGGCAAAAAAGGGGGAAAGACCCTATGAGCATAGTATACAGAAATGTATTTTGCCCAAACTGTATATTTCCCCACAGCAAAACTTGCTTTCTGCTTGAAATAATGCTTCTCATCTTGCTGAAACTGAAGACTATACGATCCTCAAGGTTCCTGAGTCAGTGCTAAGGTCAAGTATGCTCAATATGAAAACAAAACTTCATTCATTCGAGCTCCTGACAGAATGATAAATAAAATTGAATATGTCTCATGGAAAACCAGCTCCGTTACCCGGTGGCCGATTATCTGGTGTGCACGTAAGTAATGCCAGGCTATTGGGACACTTGGGGAAGGTACTGTGTAAATGCAGCTTCTCTAGTGAAGCTTAACAGCAATTAAAACCACTTTTCAAATTCAGACATCTGCATTTGAGTCCTTTTCCAGACACATGAGCAAGAATGAGGACCTGAAAGATAGACTAGGGAAATAGAACTATTTAACTCAATTGTTAGAAGTGACTTTTCCAAAATAACTTCTTTTTTGACAGGCTACCCTTTGTTCACGTAAAATATCCTGAGTACATGCATGACTAAGTTACAGAAACGTTTCTCTTGGCATCCCCGAGTTGCTGAGCTGTTTTGGTTTTATTGGTGTGGACCATAGAGCTCTAAGGGAGAATGCAAACAGGATCTGAATCTTGGCTTAAGAAGGCAGCAGAATGCCTCAACAAACACATGTATTTTTGTTTGCCATAAAACTATTCATATTTTCGTGCTGACAGTTGCAGGAATCAAACATCCACGCAGTTCAGAGGACCAGACTGTAAATACATTACTTATTGTTAATGGAATAAGAGGAGTGCCTCCAATAAGATGATCAGAGTACTTAATGTCAGATATCTGAAATACCTAATGTAAACAACGCCTAAATCATCTAATCTCACTTCCTGTAAACAAAAGACCGTGTCATTTTTTTCTCAGAAAAATGGATTAAAGAGGAATTCTAGAACATTGCCTAATATCATTTTCAAGACTTAGAAAAATCCATCTTTTTCTCTGTAAAATATACCGAAAGCGTTTCAAGTTTGACTATGCCTAAACTCAGTTTCTAATCATCGGACTGATTATATCTTTATCTGAAACACTTGTCTTCCTCATTTTGTCTTCCCCATTTTCCACTGTCAGATATCTGTGTATACACCAGATAAGTGGCTTCTCAGCATTTCTTCAATAATGAGTGGATATGAGGCTCAAGAAGTTTAAGTTAAAAAACTTGTCTTTTTAGAACCTGAGTGGTCCTCACATTTCTTTTTCCTTCTTGAGACATAGATGAGCTGAACTTGGTTTCATTAGCGGCATTATGTTTCTGGATTATGTAGTACAGCAAGAACAAATTCCTGTTTATACTTGATTTTCATCTCTACGTGTATGTGTGTATAAAGACCACATTAATCCTTCTGTTTGCCCCAGTGTGTGCAGTAGCCAACATGATCTCGTATTCCTTCTGTGCTTCTTTCTTTGACGGTCTCCTGTACTGGCTAGATTTTATATTTCCCAAGATTCTCTTTCTGTACAGTTAAATGCAATGGTTGTCACTGAACTTTAGATTACAATAAAGTATTCTTTTGGGGTTTTGTGAAATTAAGAAGTTGTGTAAATTGCAGACTCTACCATAGTATGTTTTAGCTTGCATTGAGGCATTATGAAAGTAAAATATTTAACAACAAAAAACAGTTCCTAAGGGGAAATGCATGTGTAAACTCTTTTCTTTGATGTTTTCTGCGTTAAGCTTTGAGATGTGTCAAAGTTAGCTTTTAATCCATTTTGATGTGCCTTATTAATTCCATGTGATTTATGCTCTGGTTTAATTATATTGCCATAGGGTACAAAATCAGAAACCTTGAAAACAATCCAAGTATGTTAAATCAAGGCAATCTAGATAAAGTATAGAACCCATAATCTTTACATGTGTATGAAGTGTTTAGTAAAATAATCTTTATTAAAGCATGATGTTTGGTATGATATACTATTAACCTGTAAACCTCGATGGATGTAGACCCAGTTTATTTATGCTGTTATTTGTGCCAAAGACAGACATCTTGCTAACCAGTTGTTACCTGTGGGTTATTTTTCAAGTACTGAAATCAGATTGACCATCTGCCAGTTGTAAGGAATTTCCTCAGTTTTTCAGGACTTGTTAAATAAAGCTTAGTATTTCTCCAATTCTTCTAGTATGAGTTAGGCCCGAAGAAAACCGAGAAATGAATTTAGGCTGGGAAGTGAGAGTTTTCAGAAACAAAATTGATTAGGTAAGGCAGTATGAGTCAATGTGCCAGCAGTGTGTACATAATACATGTGCTTATGCTTTCTACATGAGACTTTACTGGTAGTATCGAGGTAGTCCAGTTATTGAGTGAAGTCAGTTCATGAAGAAGGAGTGGCTGGTTGAAACTAAAATCTAGAAAAGTTCAGAAGAGATTTATCAAGTAAAACACTTTGAAGACTTTTTAAGTTCAGACTTCTTAGACTTCTTGAATGAGGACATGTATGTCATTTAGTAAGTTCAATCTTTAGATTAAGAGCCCTTTTAAATTTCTCACTGATGTGACGCTCTTGTTTTGCAGTATCTGTAATCAGTTTTTTTCCTCTCTCCATTTATCTCTGAGACTCCCATTTCTTACTGGTATTCAGTGACCTACCCTCACTTCTGAGGTATATTAGAGCAATGAGTTGCTGAGAGTGGTGAGGCCAAGAGTAACTCTACATAGTTGTGCATGTATGTTATTTCTAATCTTGCCATAGTAAAATATTGTTTTTCACCCAGTATTATCACTGAAGAATGCTGAGGAGGGCAACTATCACACCTGATAAGTGCCTGTCTCTCACTTGCAGTGGTAAAAAATGCATAGAGGCTAGATAATTATCTGCCATTCATTACTGATACGTAATGTCAGAAGAATATAGAAATAAAATGGGGACAAGAAGAAAATCAAACTACCGAAGAATCATTCTGTAAAGTTTTCCTCTTCCTCTTCAGCTCCTCTTTTCCTGAAAATGCTATTGATCTCTGTAGCAATTTCATCAGAGCTTGTTTTTGCAAAATTGAGCATACAATAGAACTAAATGTAACAATGTTGGAAATTTTCATACCTGGAAAAAAACAACAGAATATTTTTTGCTTTCTAGAAAAGTCACTGAGTTTTAGAATTTAGGAATACGGGAGCCAGCAGTGTGCCCACGTGGCCAAGAGGGCCAATGGTATCCTGGCCAGGCCGCACCTTGAGTACTGTGTCCAGTTCTGGGCCCCTCAGTTTGAGATGTTGAGATGCTGGAGTGTGTCCAGAGGAGAGCAGCAAAGATGGTGAAGGGGCTGGAGCACAAGCCCTATGAAGAGCGACTGAGGGAGCTGGCGTTGTTTAGCCTAGAGAAGAGGAGGCTCAGGTGAGACGTTATTGCTCTCTATACCTACCTAAAAGGAGGTTGTAGGTAAGCAGGGATTGGTCTCTTCTCTCAGGCGACCAGTGACAGAACAAGAGGACATGGTCTCAAGCTTTGTCAGGAGAGGTTTAGGCTTGATATTAGGAAAAAGTTTTTCACTGAAAGGGTGATTCACCAATGGAATGTGCTGCCCAGGGAGGTGGTGGAGTCATTATCCCTGGAGGTGTTTAAAAACAGATTGGATGAGGCGCTTAGTACCATGGTTTAAATGATGAGTAGGTGTTGGTGTTGGGTAATAGTTTGGAGTAGATGATCTCAGAGGTCTTTAGAACCTTGTGATACTGTGGGATTGTTTTTTAGAGAATTCCAGTTTCAAAAAGGATGCCATGGGTCATAACCCCCAATATGTAACGTTAGTTAGACAAACCTCATAGCTGTCATTAATTAAATATATCTCTGAAAAATTCATGTAGGTTTAGCCTTTGCTGATTTTTCTTTTTTACAATATGGAAATCTGTTAATAAGTAGCATTGTTAAGATTATTAATTTAGGATAATCTGATAGATAACATAATTGTGTTTCATATTTGGCAAATAGAAAACAGAGGAAATTATTTCTATCATTTTAAGAACTAGAAAACAAGCGTCTGGAAAGCTATATGCTGGAATCACTAGGTTTAATAAAAAACTGAAAAACAGAACGAAGTAAACATATGTTGCTTACATTTTTAGTTGACTGCATGATGCAGCTTTACAGGTGCATTGAAGGATACCACAGAAATACAAAATAAACTGGATAGTAATGGACAGTTCTGAATGGGGTTTAAATTTAGATAAATGTTACATAATGTATTCCAGACACGTGGCATTATATACAAGTATTGTTGCTGCAGAATGCTAGATATTGTTTAAGCTCTTCAGCCGTCAGTATTCCTCCTTCATGTCTCTTTCCAGACATAAGTAGATAGAAATGTGATTGTAGTATTGCTGGAAGAGGTGACTGCTTGTAAGAAGCCCTGGGTCTGTGCTCATGATCTCTTGAGTGTAGCTAAGATGATGTAAGTTTATCTACCCAATCAAACAGAAAAAAAGGGTATCAATAGTGATATCAGTTGTTCCACAGTCTTGAAAACTTATATTTCTTTGAAAATCAGATCCTGGTATGAGTCAAAATAGAATTTCTAACAATAACAAAGTTTTTCAGTCAGGCATTGGTCCTCCAGCACTCACTCTCTGACAACAGACTGTTAGATACAGGGGCTCCACACACAATCACCTGGTACCAACACACCATGTGAGCTGTAGCTATGGGTTCCTTTTTAATGTAACTACAGTTTGATTCCTGCCACAGATAAAACTTAGTTTTGTTCCTGTCTTAGTTGCGTTTACCACCACTGTGGAGTTATTATTCGTGGTAGATTGTACAGCTAAATATGAATTGTTTTTTTAAAACAATAATTTTATATGGATTTGAAAATTTTCAAGCACGTTTGAGACCTCGTGGACTATTACTGGTAGGATGATACTTTCAAGTACATACACATGCTAAAACACATGGCAATTCAAAAGTTGGCAGTGTGTATTATGTGCTACAGTTGCTAAGAATAATTTTTTATGAAGGACTGCCTGTTCACATAAGAGAAAAATCATTAAGGATCCCATGCTCTGGGTTAGAACGTGAATGCAGCATTGCAAAGCAAGTCACTCGTTATTTTCCCATCCTGTTTTGCAGTCTGTGGATTGCTGCCTGCTTCTCTTCATAGTTTCTATTTTGTTGCTGAAACTTCAGATTGACCCTATCAGGAGAATGTGTGGAACAACATGCAAAGAATACTACAGTCATTTCTTGGCTGAGGGAGAAAAAAGGAGACTTTTTTTTTGAGTTTTCTCTTTGAAAAGTTCTCATAAAGATTTCTTGTTATGGCAGAAGAGGTACAACTTTCTGGGAGAAAAAGCAATACTCAAGTAGATGGTGGTCATTTTGTCTTGGTATATCATATCCATTAAATAATTATTGATAATAAACAAAACTTCAAGACTTCACCATGATAAAATTATTCCAGGAACAAAAGGTAAAGAAGGGTTTCCAAAACTGTGTAAAGCATACATGGATTCTACTTCAGTGGAGCTACCCTGCTTATAAATATTGTCATTCAAAACTAACATATTTCTCCATTATCTCTGATAATTACGCTCTGGTGGGGGGGGAGTGGTGCGTGCAAGGCAGAACGAAGCAAGTACAAACAAAACACAGTGCCAAGTAGCATTAATGGTAAACAAGTAATTTGGAAAACATACAGACAAATCAAGTGTGGAACTCAAAATGGAAAAACAGGGAATTAAATAGCAATAGAAAAATTGTTTGTCTGACATGATAAGAAAGTGTGCAGGAACTGAAAGAAATGCCTGACTATATGGCTGAGGTAATAAAGTGTACGTTGCTGAAGTTAGCCAGTAAAGCATCCAAATGTCAAAGTGATAAATGGCAAAAATGCGAATAATGAAAAGCCTGTATTCACAGGCAAAGCACAGTGCTTCTATTCTGTATAGAAGCGCCGCCTCTGCTGGTTTCTCCTGTGCTTTCCACATTTGTTGTATGTCATCGATGATGCTTGCTGAAGATACCATCAGGGAAGTGTCTCAGCACAGCCATGTGCGCACATTTCTGTTTGGCTGGTCGAAGGCCCACTCAAGAGTATAAACAGTGCTCTTGTACCTTACCCTCCTGTGTACTCTCCTGTGCCTGTTTAGTTCCTCTTGCTGTGTTGTCTCTCAGCGACTGTACAGCACAGAGGCTCTGCTCCAGTTGTGTCGCTGAGCCATGCCTTGGTAGCATTCACGTCTGAACAGTCGCTCCTTTTCTGGTCTGCTGGAACTCCTGGGTGTGAGCGCAAAAGAGGCAGAATAGCAGGAAGTGTGAATTGAAAAAAAAAGTGTGAGAGAAGACAGCCAAGGAAAGCAGCATTCATTTACCTTCTGTTCCATTGGCTTTCTCCTGCAGTGAGTTGCTTTTGCCCAGCTTCATGTGACAAAGTTTCACTAGCTTATTATTCATGTCATCATTTAATCTCTTCACTGCTTTGCTACTGTATGTTTGGACAGAATGTGAGCTTTGCTTCTTTGGTAATAATAACAGAGAAAATTGACAAGCATCAATAAATAACTGTACTATCCTGACAGTATGATTTCCTTATGCTGGTCATTTAGTATATTAGTTTTTAAAATGTCTATTATAGCAGTGACAATAATAGAGTATTTTTATATAGGAATATTCTGGTTGTTCTGTCCTCACCAAATTATGATGAGTGCCTGGTTTATCTATATGCAGACTACATTATTGTCTCACAAAACAATGTCCCAGCACAAGGATTGCTTCATTAAGTTTACGCTACATAGCCATAATTATCCAGGAGCTAAGAATAGCTCATCTAATTGAAAATAATGATTCTAGAGAAAGAGCGGGTTTGATTAGTGTTACTAAGCAAGCACATAACCGTACAACCATTCATGAACTGCACGAACACATGGGATTATACGATGTATTTGTTTTGATTAACAGTTTCCTTCCCCCATCCTGAACACAAGTTGAAGGTGTTACTGCGTATTTGCTCATTATCTTTTTATCTCAGAGACCTAGAGGGACCTGCCAGAAGACAGCATGAGCTGAAGTTTATCCAGTAAATTATAACAAGCTAAGCTTTGAAATAACATTCAGCATTTCTCCCCGCACACATTTTAGGGAGGTTGTAACTTAAATAAATCTTCTCCAGGCACCACAAATGAAACTGTCTATGTGGATTTTTTTATGTCTGTGTTTATACTAGTACCCTATGGGATTAAACATTCTTTTAGAAATGCAAAGTCTGCCATACTGTTAATCTCTTGGTGCTCATTCTGGTTAATGCTAACATTTAATTCTTGCTTTGACTAAAACACATGGAACTCTTATTTATTCCTTGAAAATAAAACTGTAAAAAGTTTTAATTTATTTAATTACTGTTGATTAGTATCCCCAGACACATGGGGTAAAAGTTGCTGTTGCTGTTATCCTCTTAAATGATTTTTTTTTCTGCTTAAGTGTCAGTTTTCTACAAGAATGCTGTGAGAAAATTCCTGACATCATAAAATTTAATATATCTTGTTTAGAAATGCTGTTAATTTCTTTAGAGGTGCAAAAAACGCTGCTGGTTTACCATGTTTAGCTTCTCCTCCATTTTATTGAACCTTTTCATAGCTCTAAGCTATGTGCTAATGCTTTAGAGGCACAGAGAGATCACTGTCATCAGGAATTTTAAACCAGATGACTTTAAAAAAACAGTGATGCAATCTTGCAGTAACACAAGTATCAATTTACACAATCTGGAATCAGAGGCACTTGCACAAGCTGTTCCTGAGGCTTTTTAAGAAACAGCAGAAGGAAAAAGTGGAAGCAGAGGGCAAATTACTTTACAAAAGTATTCCAGGCTGTTGACTTGGCTTGAGAAAAGTTACCTTGTTTTTTAGATTTGAAGTTGAGTGAGTTACAAGAATTTTAAATCTCAATCCATTACAATATGGTCTGATTGTGGAAGACATTTCTCATTTTTTGAAGCCACCATACCTCAATTTTGCCTTTCAAAATATTTTACATGGCACCCAGCACTAAACTAAGCATTAACTTTTAAGTGTTGTAAAGGTAATAACATTTCACAGCCCCTTTGAACACCGAGTATCCTGATCTCAGACTCCTTCTTAGAATTCAGTGGGGTGGCCCAGCCTGACCTTCTGTACACTTCTGTACACATTCTGGTAGCGTGTATCAAAATCATAATCCTAGGTCTCAATCAGGTACTGTTTTTTTTTTTTCTATCTAGAAATTTTAATTATAAGCTTGGGCTGTGAATTGTGTACCTAAAAGTAAATATGATTCAAGAATGAGCAGGACTGAAGAACTGAGAAAAATGTGTTGATTCAGAAATACTTTGGCTGATTTGCAGTTACTCACAGCAAGAGAGCGTAAGAGTGCATTACACAGTATAGTATATGGTAGCTGAGGACGGTAGTCCTTAGCTCTCATGTTATTGATGCAACTCATAAAAGACTCCTCTGCATATAAACTGTTTTTTTCTCTGTACAGAACTGCACATGCAAGAGCTAAAGCTGATGCTGCAGATCAGGCTGCTCAGGCTGCTCGCCAGGAATGTGATATTGCAAGAGCAGTTGCCAGAGAACTTTCACCAAATTTCTACCAACCAGGTAATTTATACACTGGGGGGGTTGTGGCTTGTTTGTTTCTTTTTCTTACAGTGAAAGAGTTTAAAAGCTGCTTTCATTTTGAATGTCATTTCATTTTGTATGCTTTGTATAAAATAGTTTAGTGTCAAAAAGTCAGAATCGGGCATGCAACTTTGCCTCAAATTAAAAGCTTCTTCAAAGACAGACTTCAGAGAACTTAAATAAACAGAAATGTGGGATATTTCTATAGCATGTTTATTAGGGGAAAGTTGTTTTGCATTTTTACTGACCAAGAGCATTCTTGACCGTCGTGGTTAGCTAAGACATGAGTTCTGGAGAATGCTTTACCATTACACATACATAACCTGTGAGAGCATCTTCCTCTGTTACACCTGTGATGCTCTGTGGAACTTTAGACCTATACTCAAGATATCATGGAATTAAGTCTGTGGCACCTATATCAACATTGCAACCCATTTTCACCTGTCAAGTGGTTTGGAAAGTTGCTATAAAAAGAAGCAAAATGGTTTTTGCTTTGTTTTTCTGATGGCTTCCCATGAGGTTAGTATTTTTGTGTACTGCTCCTTAGCTTAAGATTGAATAGATAAAATGGAACTATGCTTGCCAATTTAATCTGTTTTCATAAGTCTGTCCTTTCTTTCACCTGTCAAATGAGTTGAGTCGTATGTTTTTATTAATTTTCAAGGACTTGCCTGCCCTGGTATGCTAATATAGATCATAGCTCTGAGATTCAGTTTCACTTACCTTTATCTTCCGAACATCCTTGTTTCAGCTGCAGATCCCTTTATCCTTAAATATATTCATATGGTGAATGCAAGCTAATACCATGATAAACAAAATCAAACAATACACCGATTCCCTTCAGTTTTTAGTGTAAATTAGCATTATCTATAACTTGTTACTAAATCATTATTGTCAGCTTCAAGAATGCGTTTTGTTCTTTATTCCTAAGTATTTAGTTGTAGAGCGCTATCTGTATGTTTGGGGGTTGGAAGGGTTGGGGCACTCTTCTTCGTTTGTTTAATGCGTAAGTCAAGGGCTGGTCACCTTGTATAGGTTAGAATCTCCTTTAACCTTATCAGTTTTGGAACCATTCTTTGTACCCATCTTGATTTAAATTCATCCTTCTTGAACGTGGCTGTCCAGAAGTACAGGTAAAGCTCAACAGAACTATTTCCAGTAGTAAGACTTTACTAGCTTTAAAATTGTATCCTTTTACTATTGGATTATGTCAGTACAGCCTCTCCTTTGGACTTACACTGATGTCCCATACTTGCTCCTGTGATATCCAAGTCTTTTTCTTTTTCCTTTATTTCATTCTTCCATCAAATGATGAATTTCCAATTTATAGCAACAATTAATCTTATCAGTCATAAGTTGAGAAGTTTTAAGCTTGGCCGTGCAAAGAACTAATAACAGGGACACTGTCAAAGGAAAGATTGATAGAGAATAAGAGTAAAGGAAATCTTGATAGAGAATAGGAGTAAAAGGGAATTAAACATTTGGAATGCAAGTATTTCAAAGCTGCCAAACCTTTGAAATAAAGAAATTGCTAGTCTACTGGAGAGACTACTGGAGAGAAAATGGAAACATTTGATGGTGTGAAATTTGACACCAAGAAATCCCCCAGATCAAGAATTTGTTAGGTGTCTTTTTTTGCTTCCTGACGCAGGATATGAAGTACCATCACTGACAAATTGGCTGAGATCTGGGGAGAGGAGGTGCAGGATTCTTATTTTCCTTTCATTTAAAACTTCTATTCCAGTTACAGAAGGGAAGGGTTTGTATCCTTTCCCAAATTCAGCTGTACATGGGTACAGTGATGTAACAAAACATTTCTCAAAGTCATCTTTGTGTGGAAATGTTTGTCTGTTATCTAGCTACATGTCAAAAGATAAATACCTTTTTTGGATTCTAAATTTTAAATTCCCTCATTATTTTCAAGGTGGCCAAATACAGCATATTTGTACACATTTGAAAAAATTTACTTTTCGTATTGCTTAAATAACCTTGAGATGCCAAGATATTGACTAAATTTCATTTATCCCAAATAAGCTGCCAAAACCCACCAGATTCATACATCATTGTGAGATCCTTTCAAATACCATCATGCCAGACATACGTTCCATCCTCAGTACTCACAATGCCTTTTTCACATACCTTCTTTCTGGTACCAGTTAACCCTAAGAGTCACCTGTACACATCCTCGCTTATTTATGTGTTTCCTAAGTGTCACATTATGAGTTATTGGACAATTTTAGCATTAGCTTCTTTCATTTATGGTAATAAAAGAGATAAATATGTTTAAATATTTACATCCACTCATGCAAACAGCAGTAAATATCTGCTTTTCAAGTAGCATTTTTTGTGTATTTGAATGAAAACAAGGTAACTGTTATTGCTTCCTAACAGCAACTTCTCAATTTTCTTGAGAATAAAAAACTTGAGCTTTTTATTTTTACAGTACCTTTATAAGTATCTGTTAGTGCTACTAAAAGGTAATGAGAAGTATTGTATCTCAGTTTCTGAAACTATAGTTAAGAGAAAGCTTTCCATTGTGCTAAATTGTCTTGAAAACAAGTTATTGTGGGAAAGTGTAATTTTTCTTTCATTGTTTGAACTGCCTGATATGGTAGGCAAGCATGCTGTCAGCAATGAATAAATGTATGTAATATATCAACAAGGCTTTTGAAAGAAAGAGAGGGGCAAGTGAAATACAAATACCTCTCTGGAAACAAGTTAAGCTTTTTTTCTGTTTTAATGAATGATCTCTGCATTACCTGTGGCTTACGTCCATTTAAATATTTGCAAATCTTTTTATAAAGCTCTTACATTTCAGTCTTTTAAAAAGCAACCTTCTGGGTCACATGTCGCTAGTATTACACACAATTTATAATTACAGTGAATATTCATCACTTATTTTACCATGACAGTTTATACTTCCCAATTGCTTTCTCTCTCATGTTTGAATTTTATGTTCATTAAGACATTCATCAGAAGCTGCCAGGAAGCTTTAGCCTTGTAATATAGTCTAAAAGGAAATTGAAAGGAGAACAAAGTGGTAGGAAGCAAAGCAGTGTTCAGCAGGTGAGAATAATAGTGTCAGAATCGTGAATATTGAGGTACCATAGAAATCTTGAGATTTAGCTTTCCCAATAATTGATTACCTTAATATTTGCATATAAGGAAAGCAAGTATCATTGAAAATGTCTGTGTCATGGTGTAAAGACTTAAAAGGTTACAGGAAGCTGTTTTCTCTAAGCTTGTTCTTGCTGGCCTCAGGCAGGAGCCTGCTTCAACTTTTGCTGTAGCAGAGAATTGGCTGGTGATTAATAGCTATGAGGATGGTGTATCTTTGCAGAGCCCTATCCAAAAGGCTATACATTTTGTAGATTTAACAAATGTTACAGTCTTTATAGAGGTCAGACTTTGCAGGCCTTTTTATCATTAAATAAAACGAATTTTTCAAAATCCCAGCTCTCACTTATTTCTTTCCTCCAGGCATCACCTAAACTTGTAGGTGTGTCAAAAGAGAGCATACCAAGACAGGAAACAAATGAAACCTGAGTCATATCCTGATTCAAGGGAGTAATCTGGGGGCAGTTTGGAATTGTCTTTGCTTAAAAAACCAAACCAAACCAAAACAATAAATGCTGTTTTGCAACTCTTGTTAAACCCTAAAGAAAAGCAAATGACTAATGGGAGAGTTGTATCAAAGGTCTAAAAGAAAATAAAGGCTTTTAACAGCTAATAAAAAGGGGAAATATTGTTCTAGTCTTGCACAAGCTTAATGGACACTTAGACTTACCCATTCATTCTAAATTCCGCAGACCATCTCTAAGATATGGTTTTGTAGACACGCTATCAGGAGGTAAGCTGCAGTATGAACTTGCACAGACTGGACAGTTAAGCCACAATTGTCCATGTGCATATATATCCTGCGACAAATGGATACTGTTCTTTCATTCAATTTAAATGAATAACATCTGATTAAATGACAGAGGGGTAAAACTGCTTTGCTGTAGGGTAAGAACAGTCTGGACAATTTACTATGGAGCAGTTAAGGTCTGGAAATTTGGATCTGAATCATTTTATGGCAGATTATTTGTCAGACCAACCAGCTGCCAGAGGAACATACATAGCTCACCGGAAAAATTCATCCAACCTTTGACCCTCCTAAACAAGGCATGAGAGAAATTAAGGAGCAGTTTATCAATTAGCAGCCTCTAAAGAGAAGGACAGCTTTTCTTTAGGTGAAAGATATAAGCAAAGAACAAAGATCTTCAAAAATAAGAATTTTTCGGGGGTTTTTTCCAGTATTTTTTCATGTCATGCTTGGTTACTGTTACAGCATCAGTATTAACATGCTGAACATCCCTACTTTCATAAACAAGCACTCTAAGCTTATGACAGTGCAATTTCTGATGGCCTCTAAAGCCTTAAAGAGCAACTGTCTTTTACTTTCTCTTTTGACCAATGGTGGATGTCTAAAGCCATGGAATGAAACACATCCTTCCCATCTTCCTCATCTCTGCCATCTCTACCTCCTCCAGTTCAAAAAATGCAAACTCCATATGGGCAGGAAAGAGAGATTTCTTCCTGATACTAATTAACTGGAATGCACTGGCTAAATGCATGTGGACCAGGCCAGATATTTTTATTTTCAAAACCAATTACAATGATCATTTTGCCTGATTAGAGTTACTATCCATGCCATCAGTTTGTGCCTTAAAGCATACGGAAGCTCACTGGTTATTCTTAGTCATACAAGAGCCTGTGCATTTTCTGAAATTATTCAACATATGGCTTCATCATCCTCATATAACTGTTGTCAGGATTCTTGCTATGGCATCTTTTTTCTACAAATCATTGCTTTCTTCCTGTTCCTTCTCCTTTGGAGAAACCAGAGCCTGTAGAAGAATCCTAAGGCACTTCTGTGGTATCTCAGAATCAAAGAAAGAAGCTTTATTCTTGTTCTCTCCTTTCTTTTTGTAACTCTTGTCGTACGAGTCTTCACAACTTGATTTCCAAATTCATCACCAGACTAGCCAAGCCCCGGGTACAAATGCCCCCTAGCCTTCCACATCTTTCCTCTTGCGCAGTGGGAGGCCCATCCAGCTTGCTGGCAGTCTACATTTATCCTGCCACCTTGCCACACACGCATGCTGGCTCAGAATGCTCAGCCCACTCCCCAGCTTTCCCACATGCATCTAGGACAACAGATCATGCTTGAGAGAAGGCAAAGGAATGAAGCGTTGCAGAGGAGTAGCCTTAATTATTCAGGATGCTTTCTCAATCTTTCCAAGATATTTTTCAGTCACGTAATCAAATGATTTGCTTAGAAGAAAATGCATGTAATGTTTTGAGCAAATTAACTTTTAAAACTTATAACAAAGAATCAGTTTCCTGTAAAGAGATAAAGCTGTTAAAATCATTGTAATTTTCACAGTCTTCCCTTAAGTACTATCTGGTTAATTTACACCTGGGTACAACTTGTAGTTGCCTGGTAAAGGCCATGGGACCTGACTACAAAGTGAGCTAGATAGTCAGGCAACTAGCCTGGACTAGCTTCAGTGCTGTCTCGGCTCTCTTGCTATCTTAAAGTAGCTTCGTGAATTCTAGCCTAGGTGTTCCTATCTGAGCTGCCACCATAGAAGTGTTAATTACAGGTATAATCTGAGAGAAAGAGGTCAGTGTTACCATAGAGTTTTAATTGCCTCCTTCCTCCCATTAAAAATTATTAATTTACTCCCAAAAAGAACCATTCCTTCTAGGACACAGAACCTGCCCACTGTTGGCCTATTCCAGTAAATTTCTGTATTGGACTGTCACAGTGTCCATCAGCCAAGGACAAGACAGAGTAGGGTCTGTCACATGGGAGTATTATCACAGTGTCAACATTTCCGTTATAAATCCTATTTATAACTGCATTATAAATATTTATTCCATGTTGAAATTTGACTAACAAGGTCTGTACTGTGAGAACTTTCCTTACAGTGCAAGTTTTCACTGTTATGGTGATTTATTTTGAAAAGATTTTATTATACCAGCAAAAGCTCAAAGTATGTTGAAAAAGGTTAGATTTCTAATGTTATTTTTTTAACATGTGATATGGGTTACATTAGCACATGCCTACAGCTGTGCTGGTTGCAGTGCCTTGTGCTACTTGACCATAAGCAGTGGGATTGCTCCCACTTACTGTGGGATTTTTGCTGATTTTTTAATAGGAAATAGGGAACAAGAGATGTATTTCAGAGGGAAGGGTAGAACATTAGAGAAAAATAATCTTCACAGATACATTCCACATTTGTCAAGGCCAGAGAAACAGATGGCTGATATAAATGGCAATTTATTCAAAGAAAGTCTGCAAGACCTAAGACTTACTTAGAAACAGAGAGTGTAGAGAGAGATCTGAAAAAGATGTTATTCAGATTATAGACCCTAAGTAATGTCAAGTGATATAGTACAGTTCAATGTGTTGTAGAAGATGCTGTTGAGAATTCGGAGGAGATGAAGCTTTCTCCATGTTAGTCTTGTAAGTTTTTCATTCAAATCATAATCTGAAGAGGAGCAAAATCTGGAACTAAAACACAGCATGGAATTGGTAGCTGCATTTTTTTTTGTGTGGTAAGATTAAATATGATCATAAAAAGAGAAGGTAGAGGGACCAAGAACAGAGTAATCTGAGATTATCTTCCTTGAAAGTGTGGTTTAATAGTGAAATAAAAATGAGGAGGATATGAAAGATGAATCATGGAAGTTAACAGAGGAGAAGAGCAGAATGGCCAACTGTGTCAAAGGAACTTGACAGCAGAGTACTGATACTGAGATCTGACTGAGAATCATAGAATCATAGAATTACCCAAGTTGGAAGGAACCCAAAAGGATCATCAAGTCCAACTCCTGTCCCAACACAGGACACTCCCAACGTTCACACCAGGTGACTGAGGGCATTGTCCAAATGCTTCTTGAATGCTGGCAGACTAGGTACAATGATTACTTCCTTGGAGAGCCTGTTCCAGTGCTCCACTACCTACTGGGTAAAGATCCTCTTCCTAATATCCAATCTAAACCTCACCTGGCATATCTTCCTGCCATTACCTCTAGTCCTATCACAGGTTGCAAGAGAGAAGAGCTCAGCATCTGTTTCATCTTTCTCCCTTGTGAGAAGGCAGTAAACAGCTATGAGATGCCTCCTCTTCTCCGGGCTGAACAGACCAAGTGACTTCAGCCGTTCCCCATACGACTTCCCCTCTAGACCCTTCATCAGCCTTGTGGCCTCCTCTGGAGACTCTCCAGTAGCTTGACGTCCTTTTCATACCGTGGTGCCCAAAACTGCATACAGTACTCGAAGAGGGGCTACACCAGTGCAGAGTGGAGTGTGACAATCACCTCCCTCGACTGGCTGGCAATGCTGTGCTTGATGCAACCCAGAACACGGTTGGCCCTCTTGGCTGCCAGGGCACACTGTTGGCTCATGTTCAACTTGCCGTTGAAATCAGCAGAGACTCCTCAAAAAGTGTCAGATGAAGAGCAGAAGGTATTTTGTCAGGGGCAGTTGCCAAACTATGAAGAGTATGGGATAAGTTTGGAGAAGAGAAGCAGTAAATGAATATTGCAAACTTAGGATTTAGAAATGAAAACTTAGAACACAAAGGTGAAGAGGGAGAAATAACACCATGTCAGGTCAGAATGGTAAATGGTTTGATGAGATATTTCTCTTAAAATACAACACAAAAACTTAGACTAATCCTATAGCTTAGGATCAAGAGTGGGAGGGGAGAGACAAAGAGATGGTTATAGAAGTTGTTCTAACCTGTCACTGTGAGACAAGGCTCAACTTGATCACCTCAATCAGTATGAGTGGATGTGTGTTCAAATACAAATGTTTTCTTACCCTCTGTCGGGAAACGTTGGTGTGTGCCAGACTACAACACTTTGTCTTTTTAGCTAATAACAACATCATTGTGCTTGAGCAACCACTCTGTTCACCAGACCTGGCATCCTGTGATTTCTGTCTCTTCCCAAAGATCAAGTCTGTCCTTAAAGAAACCCGTTTTTTGTTGGTAGAAAGTGTGAAAGCAAAAATTACAGAGATCCTCAACAGCAATCTGTGGAATTGCTTTGAATGTTGGCAGCATCACGTGCAGCTGTGTGTCAACTCAGAGTGGAACTATTTGGAAAGGTGATCATAGCTGATTTTCTTTATTTGTTAAGAAGTTACAGGCACAGTCTCTTTTTTGTGTGTGTGTTGGATTTCATATATTGGAAAAGAAGCTAGAGTAGGATGGAAAACTAAGTAGATCATATGCCTTAGTTTTACCAGAATTAACTTGTTTCTTGTATTTCTATAGTTCTGACATTTCCAGTGCAGCAGTCAGTTCTGTTAACCCACTTCAGACTCTTAAGCTTCTTGATTGATTCTATTGCTGGATATTAGAAATTAGTTTTGCTAGAAGTCCATTTAGCTTAATGAATACTACCAAGTTTTCATGGAATACTGTTTCTGAATATTGAAAAATGCTTGATTTACCCTTCACTCTCCAAAAAATTCATAAATTCATATATTTTAAAAGCAGTAAATTTTAGGTGCCTCTGTTTTACACCTACTTTTGCACCTTTCAAGTTCATAATTTCAACTGTTTTTCTATAAATGCAAGGGCATAAAGGAAACTTCTAAAAAAATGATGTCTAACATTATCATATAATGCTGAATCCCTCTGAATACCTGGAGTTTAAGTAACGCAGATATAAATCTGTGACTAGGAGGAGTGGAGTCTAAAACTCTCTGCTTATTTTCTTGTTATCTCACCCATATAAATCATTCAAATGTAATTTTGATTGTTTGGTGACATATTTATATTTCATGTCTCCCTAGTATTAAGGCTTATTGGCATGTATTCTGCAGGCATAAGAAGTGCCGACATCTAGAACCCAAGCCGTCATTGCATATCCTAGGGTCTGCTTTCTTTTTAGTGAAGGAGTGAAAAAGTGCTCAGAGAAAAACAGTGCAGGCACTGTTTACTTGTCAAATAAGGATTTAAAAGATCCAAATGTTAGAGGACTTTGGCAAAAATTTCACTTGATTATGAAATTTTCTTAAGAACAAGACCATTGCATTGAAAAGGATCTAACAGCTATGCATGATATTTTCCTCCTCCTCCTAAGATTTCTTCCAGGTTCCTTGTGGAAGTGGTTGCAGTTTTAATCTAATGCTGTTTGATCCATATCAGCAGAGCAGTGACTATCATTTCAGTAATTTCTAATGTCTGTGTGAACCTGCGTATGCAGAGAGGTGGGCCAAGAGCATGAAGATTTGTTTGCATAAGAAATTTTGTTTAAAATTGTTCTCAGTGTATGATATCAAATTCTGCAAAGAGTCAAAAGCATGGAAGAAAAACCTATTGCTCCCTCCGTACCTGTATGTGGCCCAAGAAGCAGTGTATCTAATACAACTGTGACGACCTATTAACAGTCTCTCATTGGGAACTGTGATGCTTATGTTGAAAGTTTTGATGTGGAGTAGAAAGGCAAACTCATGACAGCTATGCAAGAGGAGAGAATATGCTAAGAGAACAATGAACAATAACTATTGAGCCATAAGTACTCTGTTTTTAATGTAAAGCATGGCTGTGAAACTAATTTTAATTTTGATCCTGAACAACAATTATTATATGTTACGACAATTATAATATGTTTTCCAATTTAGCCAAAAGACAAGACATGACAGTTTTCTGCATTGATTTCAAAAGGAGAAACAAATGTGTTTAAATAGTTTTCATGTCTAATTCCAATAGGAATACTGGAGGGAAAAGAAAAAGGAAGTGAAAGATAGCAGGGAGTGAGAAGCCTAATAAAATGACAAAGAATTTGGTAGTCATCTCCTCTGAGTCTTCACTAATGACTAGCCAAATATTACGGATGATATGTTGCATATTTCTATAATATGGTGAACAGCATCTAATTTAAACCAGCAAGTAATAGTGAAGTGGTATGTTGCAAACACAAGCCTGAACAGAGGAAAACAAAATCCACAGTAAAATTCCACATATGGCTGCAAGTGAATACTGCTACTTACAGCAGTGGTCACTCACCAAATGCAAGCTCATTCACAGAATTGTCAGACCTGGTATTTTAACTGAAGACAGTGACTTGTTCCTCAGAAGTGCTTTGAGAAGTCTTTAAGGGCTGACAGATTCAGCCAGTTGGAGATGAGATGTGAACCTGCTCCTGTTGAGGTCCATTGCCAGACTCCCATGGAGTAGGAAGATATCCATGTACTTGAAATGTGATACGACAGGAGAAGCAGCTGATACCCTTCCAGGCTGTATATGCCGAAGAAGCACATCATGGAGAAGAAAGGTAATGGTCCCTTCTCTGTATAATCCCAGGGACAATGGATCTGAAATATTGTGTAGAGCTTTGGGCATCATGATATCAGAAAGATGTGGACATGCTAGGAGAAATATAAGGATGTGTTGATTCTAGTGGATAACAGCAGCTATTATGCCACATTAACACTTTCCTAATATATATAAAATTCATCTTTTCAGAGAATATGCAGTTGTGATGAGAACAGAATTACAGCCTTTCACTTCTACCTATCCTTTGTGATAGATATCAAGGAGCTAAGAGAACTCTACCACTGCAGTTAACATTTGCTAAATTGTCCAGTGGATTTTTTTCAGAAAAGTGTTCCCTTGATCAGAAATTCGTGTACCATTCTGTATAATAACACTAAAACATACACTGACACCAGGCTTCAGTGTACCTCATGCCTCGATGCAGCTCAGCTGAGGTAAAGTAGGCTCTATATTTTCTGTGAAAAAGCTAAAAATTTACTTTCTCAGTTATCTTACCTTAAGCAGCCTGCAGGCTCAGAAGTGTTCAAGTACATTATAGCACGTGTTATTTAGCCAGGAACATTCACATTAAATACAATGCATGTGTATTATCTAGCCTGGAAAAATGAAGTCTGTCCTATATACAGAAGCCATATACAACACCGTATAATCTTGTCAAATATTTTTTGAAATTCTGTGAGTATTCATAAATGGACGATTAGGGTAAATAAGGCAAACCATAATTAGGAACAATTTCTATGTCCATGAGTTGATATCCCAGGAAGGTGTTAGGGAGAGCTGCACAGCATTCGTAGCACTATCTATAAGATAAATCTGTTACATTTTTCTGCTTGTAATGAATCCAAAAGTATAAAGATCTACACAGCGTAATCTACTTTGCAGGTGCAATTATGAATTTTGTACCCTGTTTCACAAATGTCACGGCTACCTTAATCACCTAAAACAGCCACAGAAATGGAGCAGAGACTGAATTTACAGTCAGAATAAATACATTCTTCTTATTTAGTGCTGACTACAGGCAGTTTTTGAGATTCATTAGTCTATCCTTTCATGCCCTCATGTCTTTCAATCTGTATGTGTCTATTCTGTAATGATGCATTTAGAAACCTTTTGAGGAAGAAAATTTTTCTTTTAGGGATTCTTTCTTCCTTAGTTATTTTTAATTATTTATTGGAGAATACAGAAAATGGAGAACACAAACCTACAGTTTATGTATTCTGTTCAGGTATGTTAATGGTGAGGTGACTCAAATTAATTTCAGATTTGGAGGAACTGCTAAGAAGGGAGAGAAGAGGCAGTCTGGTTTTCATGCAGATAAGAATGGCACTAACATCTCTGTTTCATCATCCTACTGCTACACTCACAAGTTTATGATGTTACACATGATCTGGATATTTTGATCGAAGTCCATTTCCTTTTCTGTTGTCATTGCTGCTGCTAGCATCACAATTTCATGTGCTTGAGTAGATATTTTAATATTTTTCAAGAAGTTTCTTGCAGCAGTGTGAGATAACGTGATACTGTCTACTTTTCAACAAGTATCTGTGTGAAAAACAGAGAGACTAGCAGTAAAGTAGACAGTTTACAGACCATACCAATAGCTCTTTTGTGCTGTGTAGACATCAGAGCAGAGTAAACACAGAGCCACAAAAATTAGCCATGATTTTGGACAAAGTATGTGTCTGGCTAGTAAATAAGTAACTCAGCACTCTTGATCTTTGTCTAGTCCCTGAGAGGAAGCATTTTATGTGGGTTTTGAAAAAGCCCCATCATTTTCATTGATGTCAAAACGAGGCAAATAAAGTACTGGTAGGTATTTTAAAAATGGTATTCTCTCAAAACTATTTGGGAGTTATGATACTACACAAAACTGCTTCCTGAGCAGAGATAAAGAAAGTAGTTGAGAGGGCAGGCTTGATACACAAGACTTTGTATGTTTGTAGTTCTCTGCATGAGACACTTCATAAGCAATTTCTACCAATGATTACCTGTTGTAGGTGCTTGTCTTTACTTGGCAAGAAGGGAAGGTTGCATTTAGGGCTGCATTAAAACCTGCTTGTATTCAGTGATGCTACCTTTGAAAGTTAATCCTAGGAGGAATATTTGTGTAGTCAAACTTTTACATCACTGAATGATGATGTGGATTTTCAGGTTGTGGCAATAGTATCATGTCACATTGTGGGTTATCTTTGTGTTATATTTTTAGGTCATGTTGGTAGTACATGGTTTTAAGGACAGGAGGCTGCCAGATCAAATCACAACAGTTCCATAAAATAAATACTTATAGACATCATTCTCCATGACGTTCATGGATCTAATGAGGGAGTAACTGTTGGCACATGCTAATTTCAGTGTTGCCTCCAGTGCAGTAAATAAGGCTACCAGAGGTAGTGCTTAGGGAAGCAGCAATGCTAAAAACAGATTGAGAAGCCCTAGAAGCCTAAGCTGGAGAAAATTTCAGCAAAGGGAAAGTATTTTCAAGGAGGGGATGAGGAGGAAATGAGGATTTGATAGTAAAAGTGAATTAAGAAATATTACAAGTATCCCAAAGGATAAGCATTATATTTTAGAGTATATTTGGATTGTGGAAAGCATGCAGTCTTATCCCTCTTCTTTACCTTGTAGTTTGTTTTCCTAGACAGTGACGGTACTTCCATGCTAGTGGTAATAATCTCAGAAAAAAGAAACTGTTGTAAGGCAGCTAAATGGAATTTACATTTTTTGTTTCCCCCCCAGCTAGGGAATCTGTTTGCTAGCATTTAAAAGGATGATCATACGTCACCAAAATGCCATTGCCATCAGAGGCAAAAGCAGGCATCCAGATTTGGGTTTCTTTTTCTCACTTAGTAGAGTGAACAGTCCCTTCCATTTCAATTCTTTTTTCTCTTTTGTGATGTGCTTTATTCTGAAATTTTAGGTAATGTTTGATTTTTTTTTGGTAAAGCATCCTCAAATACAGTTAAGGAGAGCCATTATTCCAGCTGGCATAACTGACATTAGAGGCAGCCGAAGCAGGGCAACAGGGCCTACATATGTCATTTTGAATTAAGGAATTGTTAAATAACATGTATATGCATCACTAGGAGTAAGGCATTTCTTTCTAGGGAAATCCCACCTCCAACTTGGCAGTCAAGTCAGATGCCCTTTACTGTCTGGGGGCCAGAAATCTTACATACCTTGCTTCACAGTGACTCAGCCATGAAGCAGTTGTACCTTTCTATGTCCTAATGCTGGAGCACTATATCCATCAGAAGGATACTGCAGATATCCTGAGTGATAACCTCTTAAACTACCATATCTATGTAGGCCAGAAATGATGGCTTAGAGCCCTATGCCACTTTAAGCAACTTACCTTATATCCGTCAATTTCCCTATGGCTATAATCCTCACCCCTTCATTTCCAGCCCCATTCAGTCCCAGTTAACGGCTGCCAAACGTTACTAAAACTGTAATCATATCTCTGCTCTGCTGCGTTCTTCAAAATGTTACATATGCAGTGCACAGCCCTCCATACTTTTCAGCTGCATTCAAACCAGCAGCCTAGCAGTTAAAAGTACTTTTTCTCTCCTGTTACCAGTATAACCTTCAGAAAAATAAGAATAAAATCAAGGAAGTACTAATGACATTAATTATAGTTCTTCCCCCCTACACATCTTCACAATGAAGCAATAATAAAAAACCTTGTCTTTCTAAAATTTACTGAATATAGTTATTTGCCATTTCATAATGACTCATTAAATCTCTTCTTTTAGTAGGCTGATAAATGATTATTTTTATTTCCTTCACCTACAGTAACCATCCTGAATGCAGACAAATTATTATAAGATGTCTTATCCTGAGAAATCCTAACATAAGAGCATGTTGAATGCTTGCAGAAAAGAAGATCCAATATTAGTTCATACCCTAATAGGTCACTAGGCCTTCCAAGTTTTATTAATGTTCATCAAAGTAGCACATAGATCTTATTATGACAGCATAGATATTTTTGACAACAGTGATACTTTAGAAAACCGGCGATCACATCTGAAGATAAAAAAAAAGGTGGTTTCACCAGCTTCTTTCTCAAACAGTACATAGCAACCTGTAGAATCAACACCAAACTATATCGTGCCCTACATTTGAACTAGGATATAATGTGCAGTAAGAAATTTGTCATTTACTATTTCCTTCTCGAATTGTAATTCAGTAGACAGTTCTTAGCTTCTCCAGGAAGATGACATTTATGAAGATACGTGACAAATTTATGGTCAAAGTGCTGTGTTGGCTTTGATTACTCACAAGACTTGCACTCCATTCCTAGTTTTGACAAAGGCTTCCTTTGAGGTTATCACTTTACCAAAGATTTTGCAAAGCTTTGAGCATGACAGTGCTTTATGACAATGGACCACTGAATTCAGAGATTATTCAGATGAAGCATGTGTTTCTGGTCATGATTTCCCTTTGTTTTAGCTCCCCCATTTTTAAAATGGCTACTGGTATAACCTTTTTGCTATCTTTTGCATTGTACTTGTAGATCGTAAACTTTTCAGAGCAGGAATTCACTCTTTTCTTATAGAAATGTTCACGAGTTTAGTGAAAGGGGAACTCTAATCTTGGGAGCTTTGTGTAATAGACTGCAGTGGCCTGATCTTGTCACCATTATCGCACAGACAATCAGTAAACTTTGCAGTGAAGACTAAGAGTCTTCCCACTAACAATGCATTATGTGTAAACAAAATTAGGGAGTGAAGTATTTGCTTCATGGATGGAATTTATCTGTAAGTGCAACATAAATTTTCTTCTAATCACGACATTATAATGTAATTTGTTACCTGGGTTACTCTTTATATAACACTATGTATTTGTTAGTTCTTTATGTAGCGCTAAAAATAGGTCACATCGCATAATGTGTACTCTAGTTTAAAACACAGAAATAGGCACATGCTTACCTAATAATTACTTAAATATATTCTGTAAATATTATATTCTATAGCTGGTATTAGTGGCATTGCAATCTTTTTTTTCTTTCAAAAGACTGATAAAATTGTAACATAAACTGCTTATTTTTCATGGATTGTAAGAATGGTAAGGCTGTGGGGACAACAGAGTGGAGGAAGTATCATGAAGAAATTATTAGATGTTTATAAAATTATTGATAAAGTTGGGGTTTCTTTCTTAAGGAGAAACTGTCTCTTTTTCTTTTTATCTTTTTTCTTTTTTTTTCTTTTTTACTGCAAAATTGCACAGGGTAAGAGCCTAATAGCTATTTCCATATACTAAGAAGGTGATTTTGCCAAGTTTTTAATTTTCTTCTAAAAAAAATAGAAAGGACATCTGAAGAATAAAAATGATCTCTAGAGTATAAGGAACATATCAACCTCTAGATTTTAAATATAGTTTTGCAAGTTATGATGACCTAATTAATCATAGTCTCTTTGGTAATGTCAGGTAATTCCCAAATTAGAATTTCTGCACAGATTATAATTACAGCACCTTCCATCCAATTCACCTTTAACTGATTTAAAGGTTGTGTCTAGGCCTTCATAAACTGGAGGAGGAGAAGAGGAAGGGGGATCCTCACCCCTTGTGCAGCAGCCAGCCACTTTACTATTGGGAGTACTGATCCACTACAGGGATTGGAGGAATTGAGGCGACAAGACTGCTAGAGTGCTATAGCCTGTGCTTACCTGTAGGGTCTTACAGGAACCCAGTTCAGTCATGTAGAGTCCAGGGCTGCAGGACCAGGCATCTTCTGTCATAGAGTGGAGAGGGACTGTGATCTGTATTGCATAGTGTCTCAGGCTTTGCTCAGAGAAACCTACTTTCCCAATTTTTTTTCTGCTTCCACAGTAAGAGCTCTTGTCCTCATGCAGTTTCTCAGAACGCTCCTTCTAAGGCAAAATGCATCTGGCACTATGAAAATGTTTTCTGTCAATACTGTTTGATGATAACAACAGAATTCCCTGTCTTTCTTAATTTTGGTTCAGAGAAAGCTTTTAAAAATAAGTGTCCACTGCATACTTCCTTTTCACTTGTTGACCAAGTAAGATGTTATAATATGCCCAAGGTCATATGAAAGTTCACAGAAAGTTGCAAAAGAGTAGGATGCAATGGATTAACTCTTAAAGAAAACAGTGCTACACAGAACTAAAATGTGCTAGAATATGGTATACTTCAGTTTTCATATTACTATTTTGAATGCAACTGGTCTAGCGTATTTTAGTTCTGTAAATAACTAACTATTCTGTGTACAGAACTACTCTTGTATTACTTGAAAATGCATTGCCCTGAAGTCCTGCTACAATATATCAGAATTTTTTATTTGGTTGATGTGTCACTACAGGAGTCCTTTTTGCCAGTTGAAAGTAGTATTAACTTAATAATTTTAAGAATATAGAAATCATTACACTAAAATGAGACAAAATCTCAGTAAATTGTGGAAATGAGATTTATGGCAAATTGCTCAAATATGCATATTGTGGAATTCAGAATTGCTCTTTGAGGAATCACCAGCCCTACTGTGAGGAATCACCAGCCCTACTCTAAGAAATCCTAGTGCCTTTGGCACTTTCTGAACCCATCCTTGTTCAGTCCCAACCTTTTCCCCATATCCTCATCTTTTCTCTTTTGCAAACAGGTCGAAATAGGTGAACCTGGCTGCTTTGAATAGGCAGGAGTGTGAGCTGAAGCCCGTATATATAAATATATATCTATGCCTTTTTCCTCGCTATCCTTGATATATTCTGCAATCCTTCTCAAGCTTCGGTTTTCATCATGAGCTGATAAGGTACAAGGTCTGTTCTTAGCCTTCTTGGGAAACACTGACTACATTTACAGTGTTCTGCAAGCTGACATTTTCAAATACTGCTTGAGTCACCATCCTGAAGCAGCCCCGTGCTGCCAATATGTATATCTCACTAGGCTATGGGGGAAAGCATACGGCTGTCACCTCTCTAAAAATGCTGTGGCAGAACCAGGGCACCCTTCTCTTCTCATTTACAGGGCTGGCCATGCTGTCAGATCACTTACTGGAGCCCTTCCAGGAGGAAGGACAGGCTACAGAAGAACTACACAAGAAATTATAGATTTAGAACAGGTATGGGTGCGTCTGCAACTAAACCAAAGCTTCCCTCACCCCACAGCCACCAATGAAATGCTGTTCAGGCAGACTAGCAGGCAGTATGAGACTCTGTGTGCACACATCACACGCATCCACACAGTCCTTTGGCTTTTAGAGGCTATTCCCTCTCAAATACTGGCTAATTCACACTTTAATGGTGTTGCTCAGCTGCTGACATCACAACAGCAGTGTGGGTCAAAAACAGCCAGCAAAGATGTATCACTTTTGAACCGAGGATGACAGGGCTGTGTCACCATAAGAAAAGACACATGTTCATCCACAAGGAAAACTTATCTTTACATGAGTAGAAACTATTTTTCAGTTCTGCTTTCTAGACCAGGTTCTCCTTAGTCACTCAGACATACCATCTCTAGGAATGTATCTACTGGTTGCTTGAACTGCAAACTGAAGAACAGAGCTCTTGTGTTTAATTTTCAGACAGATAATCCTACCTTACATTCTTCTCACCCTCAAATTCTATTCTCTTCCTCATTAAGATCAGGCAACTGAGAGACCTTGTAGGATGAGATGTTAGTGACTCCCTTTTTAAACTTCCTTGACCCCAGTTCCTTTAAACTCGGACTGTAAAGTGCTCTTACACTACACAAAAAGGACTCTGTTGCCCATGTCTGTAGTGTTAGATAATGCCTTTAACAAAGGGACAAGGTAAGTCCTGACAAGTATTCTTAGTCCTCAGAAGGGAGTGAGAACTGTGTTCTTGCTGCTTGGAGTCAGTGGTTCAGACAGGTGCATAATCTGACCGTATTGAATACAGTGAGCAGATGTAAAAAAAGTCCTTGGACAATCTCCAAAGCTAGCTTGAGCATAGAACCAAGAATCTGAGTGTTGGAAAGACCTGCCTGACAAGATTGGAGGCAAGGTTTGTATCTCTAATAGTCATATGTGATGTACTGGGAGGTGGGAGGAAGGGTGGGCTGTTGTGTTACGTTAAGGCAATTGTTGAATGTCTGGTCAGACAGCCTTGGATTTTACTTGAAGGCTATAAGCCCTCCCTGATGGGGCTCAGTATCACTCAGCATCAAATATTACCAAATACCCAGTTAAAATATGACACTGTTAGCTTATGGACAATTAACGTATTTGGATAGCTTCAGTTTTGGTTTAAGTTTTTTAGTTTCTACCAGTGTCTTGTGGAAACATGGGCAGCTGAGATCTGGCTCTCTTCTTATTTCAGGAACTACAACACAGTTTTGAGGCCTCAGAAAGAGTAAGAGTCCCTCTCGCCAGCCTTGGGAGGCTTTTAGTTGATCATAGGGAGCAGTGGAGAAGGATCACATTTCTGAGGCCCAAATATGTTCATTACAAAAGTGCCTTCAGTCCATCAGGTGCTGGCAGATATTAGGAAAATTCATATCATTACATGTGTTGGGCAGTGGAGAGCTGCCACAGAACGTGAATTTTCTAGATAGGTCAGGAGCAGAGCATGTGCCATTTGAGCAGCATTTTAAAGCTGAAGAGAAGGTATTCCAACTGGAATAGCAATAACAAGGAGCAAGCCAAGGTGAATGTAGATGTGTCCATAATAAATAATCATTGCAATTTGACAGCTCCATGACTTGGGCTTAAAGATTAGGCAGAGCTCTTTTAGCTATCCTTTTCTCTTTGTACCCCCAATTACATCCCATGTGAACACAGAAGCAAACCAAAGTTTATGCATGTTAAAAACCTCAGTGTTATCTTATGTATCTCAGTAAAGATGGAAGGAACTCCCCTACAAGACAAATAATTTTGTGCATGGTGATATTAACTGTAACTTTATATATGGCAACTTTTAATTTGTGTTGTACTGCCTTTCCCTTTTACTGGAAAGATTATAAAAAAAACGTAAGAACTAATCCTCTAGTCCTCTTCCCCTGTGCAAATTTAACTCCTCAAAGCTTCCTCCTCAAATTTCATTTGAGAATAAATCCCTACTTGTCCAGCCTTCTCTCTCAACAACTACCTATTTCCACCCCTGGAATTCAGAGATGCCAAAAACATTGTGATTCTGCTGCTCAAAAGAGATTGCATGCCAAGCAATTCTCCTTCTCAGCAATGGTTGCTTACCAGATGACTCAGTAACTTGAAGAAACTTCGTGCTGCTTTTCCTTCCTTCCTCTCATCTCAGCACTGTGTAGTGATGCATATGCTTCTGGCATCTGTAAAAACACTGTATCTGCCTAACACAACTAGAGGCTCCTGTAAACCAAAAAGCAGAAAAATGTGTGCAGACTTTCCTCTCTGGCCACAGACTTTCTCTATGATAGATAAGCCTCACTTACAGAAGATAAAAAAAAAATCAAGGGAAAGCAGTTGTGCTAGCAAAGATAGAAGTGGAGAAGCAGTTGCAATGTATTTGGTAGGACTCATTATTAAACATACAAAAAGATTGTTGCAGTTCTTTGTTATCAGAGTTCCCCAGCTTCTGACTTCTTACAAGACCTGGTCCTGGAATCTGGGAAGAAAAATAGAAAAGGCTGCCCACAATACACAGATTTACAGCAATTTTCTTTCTTTAACAGAGTGTTTGCTCAAGTTATAGCACTGAACTCTTACATCAGACAACCAGAATTGGGAACAGAAGATCTCGGCCAGTTTGTCTTTATGTAAACGGGTAGAAATACACCTAGATTAGTGAGCCCTAGTGGTGAGTGTGTTTGTGGGTGTTTAGCTAGGATTTGGGGTGAGAATATTCTTCATGTTGGCTGCTCTGTAATTATTTCCCTAGTAAATGTGAGAGAATTTGTCTTCCTAACTTATAAGCAGACTCGTGTTACTGTCTAGAGTGGTTAACCTGGGTAACTGATTGGATAAGGAAGACAAACCTAATCTGTAAGCATTCAACACACATATATAAGACAAGTTAACATGCATACTAAGGGTAAAAAAAGGATTCAAGCCCTATTTCCTGCAGGTTGTAAGTGCAGAAGAGATTTTTCATTCTGATGGTTAATTACTTCCATGTCAAACAGATACTATCATCATGAGGGCAGAAGTTAAATTGATTAGGTTAATTATGCAAAACATACCTCAAAACATGCCTCAGAAATGAAAGGATGATAGATATGTAACATAAGTCACTCTTCAGTCCCTCAGACTTGACTTAGACAATTTATGTCCTATGACCCTTTGCAAAGCTGAAGACAAAATGACTGAACCAAATTAGTAAGTAGTCCAAAATGTACAGTAACTTCAACTACTGAGCGATTTAGAGTAAATCACTGTGGATGTCAGTGAATTTTTGGTAACATTTGCCTCTGCCAGCATTTTAATTAGGCAGTTCAATCTGGCATCCCAATGAAATAGTTTTGCTGTGTTATTTTTGGTTTAATCATAATATTTCTATTACACTATTTTTCAGGCCCTGATTATATAAAACAAAAACTTCAAGAAGGAATGGAGGTGAAAGAAAAATCTGAAGAAAAAGTTCAGGAAAAACGACCTACCCCAAAAGAGTCACCTCACTTTTATCGAAAAGGTACTACACCCCCTCGAACCCCAGAAGCTAGTCCAAGGCATAGTCCTCCTCTTTCTTCTGAGCCTTCTCCTTTAAAACAACTGAAAAGGCAAAGCTCCACTTCTGGGGCAAGACTCAGTCAAGAAAAAAAGCTTTTAGCCACTGAGAATATAACACCTGCAGTTAACAAGCCTTTATATTCTAAAGCACCAATGAAGGAGGAAGTAGCTGCGAAACACCAGCCAAAGTCTTCAGCCCATCACAATCCCATCAGCACAGAGAATGGAGAGCTACATGGTCACTATCATGGTTATTATGTAAAAATGAATCCAACAGTGCTTCCACAGGAGCTCAGGGAAGAAGATGAGTATGTCAACCCATCACCATCAACACTTGCACGGATACCACCCTCACAGAAGCCAAGTCCTGCTAGATCTGGGGGAAAGCCAGATGCCAAAGAAAACAAACCTGACACGAAAATTAAGAAACCAGAATTTGCTGCACCAAAGAACCCAGCTAATAATGAGTCACGTTCAGCAGTGGAAAAAGAAGTAGAAAACAGCTCGGTGAGTACTGCAAAAAACCTTTTCACTTTCACTTCCCTTTTCCCTCCTCGTGCCGAGCCTTGGAACCTAAAGACAGGCAAAACTCACTACTTTCAAATCTTATCTGAATACAGTATTCTAGCTAGAACCCACTACATCAGACTGGAATGAGGAACAAATATTCCAGTCCTTTATATTATCCTTTTTGAAAACTGAGAAGGAATGGTTGATAGCCAGATACTGGCAGACTTTTGAAACATGAGTCCCTATTAGCTGTAGATCCTAAAGTTAACCTTTAGTGAATGAAGAGGTCTAGAGAATTGTAAAGTTTCTTTTTTATAAGCATTAATTCTTTGAATCATTCTTGGTACTCCAGTAGAAAAAAAACCAAACAGTGTGTCATTATTTAGATGGGATAAAAAGAATGACCCATTTAATGAGATCTAGACAGCCTAGCGCTGATTTCAGGCAAAACATTTGAATAGTTGACACAAGACTCCATTCATAAAGAATTTAAAAATAAAAAGGCGTAAGAGTTTCCAACTAACATGCATGCTAAAAGATCATGTCTTTCTATGAGGAATCATATCCTCAATCAAGAAGGCCACCTGGTTTGCTTTTACACAGTTGTTTATTTTGAAAAGGAAGCCAGAGTAATGAAAAGACCAAATGTCACATTAAAATATTTCTTTTAAAAAATGACTGATGGTTCTCAAAAGGTAATTGGGAAAACATCAGTATTTTGGCATTTTTCTGGTGAGGTCATTCTTTGATTAATTCTGCTGCTCTATTTTATTAACATTCTTTTTAATGCCATGGAAAAGGACGTTATAGTGCTACCCATAAAGTTTACAGAAGAGACAGAGACCAGGAAAATAATGAAGTAACAGATGATTAATACAAGATGATCCAAATCACTTGCTAAAAAAGATGCATGCAGCACAGCAAAATGTAAGATCGTATATCCAAAGACAGTTAATAGAGCCTGGCCATGCAGGTTCAGAACTGAAGAAGTTTGATGGATCAGGAACAAGAGAGGCAACTGAGCATGAGCTCCCAGTCTGTTGCTGTTTTTGAGAGATGTTAATATAATCCTTAGATTTATCAAAAGGAAAGATTAAGCAAGAGTACATGGTAGTCTGTTTCATCTGGGTTTTGGCACTGATGCAACCGCTTCTGGAATAAAATACAGCGTCTGTAAATCAGGGATTTAAAATGAAAAAAAAACTTAAGGGAAAGTCCCCCAAAGAGCTGCAAGAATTATAAAAGCATATTTTACAACAAAAGATTCAAGGCAAAAAAACCTCCTGACATACTGAATCACTTTCCATAAGTACACTTTATAATATAGTTTCCCAGCCTAACAGAGAAATGTGTAAGAACATCCAACAGCTGGAGACATTTAGATAAAAGTCTTGTTTTAAGTTGCTTTTAATATATTAATTAAATGTAACATCGGTTTTCAGATGCTGAGTTTTTGGAGCTGTCACTGAATAGTTCGATAATGAGCATTTTGCCAAGATGATATCCTCTAGTTCAGCAGGAAGCTTATGTTCTGTTCTGTGTGGATCAAAGTAGATGTTCACAGCGGTTTTGTAATCTGCAAATCTGTATTACAGCTGATATTAGCCCTTTAACCTTTAAAATCTCAGAGATATGTCTTCTTTGTAGGGTGACACAAAGCTGTCAGGCTTGTAAATGTTGGGTGAGCATGCACAGAATTTTAACCTGAATTGGATTCGGCTCTGGTGAAAATAAGTGGCTAGAAATAGTCCTTATTCTTCTTGAATTCTGTCCAAACCAAATTATGGTTTGCAGCTGAATGAGTCTTCCCTTTAAGAAATCAAGAAGGACATCTAAACAGACTTTCTAGAATAATCAAAATAAGGACCATTAACCTATAACCTGTTATCAGGAAAGGTGGAAAAGTGATGAAGTATTGTATATTAGCTACTGTTTGCTGATATTACAGGTCATGTGGAAACTGTCCCTCTGCTTCATTTGGAGCACCTTAATTGTATTATTCTCATTATCAGCATTTCAATAAGGAAGGTGGGAATTAGCAATTAATTTTTAATATAACAGCATTTTAAGATTTATGTAGATATATTTTTTCAAATATCTCTTCCATATGTGTCTATAAATATGCCCTTATAGAATAAATTCCCTACATGCTTATTTCTTTAAAATGCTGAAATGAGTAAAAACAGTTAAAACAGAAAGGACTATCCTACTGGCCTAGGAGTACAGAATGGCTGTTAACACTGCCTGGAGACTTTTCTTTATAATTTTTAGTACCACCTTTCAGCTTCAGAAAAAAAGTAGCCTGTTCTGCAGTGCTCCTGGGCAGAGCTCAATAATGTGCTGGAATTGCACAGTGGCTAATGTAAGAACGCACAGTTTCTGAGGAGAAGCCATATTGGTGTATTTCCCTTCGTCCCTAAAGCTTCTGAATGTTGAGAGACTTCAGAATTCCAGGGCTCCATTGGGAAATTCTTTTGGTTTAGTCACTAATTGCAATTGCTTTATAGTCGTTCTAACAAATTATTCCGTTGTGTTTTGAAAGTAAATCTGCCTTAGATCCTCCATAAAAGTTCAACAATATGTTTGTCAAGGAATATAAAAAGAACTCTCGGTCTCATGAAAATAGAATGAGAAAACCTGGTTTTGGAATGCAAAAATGAATCTGTATCATTTATTGAGCCACTTTCATTAGATTATCCAAAAACGCTGTACAAAATTGTTCTGTACTTTTTCCAAATTTCCAGTGATAATGCACTAAGAACATAGATACAGAATGAAAAATTTTCAATTCTTCCTTCCATGTATCTGAATCAAAGCCGTTTCTCACATCTGAATGAAACTTAAACTTTAATTTAGATTACGACCTTTAAACAACTTTATTTACAGAAAAGTTTGAAGCAGCTGTTTTAGTAATCAAATTCAAGTTTCATATTTTCTATGAATCTGTTACATCCTTAAGAATATCATCTGAGCAATAAGTTAGTTGTAGGAACAGTATTGATTCTCTAGATATCCCCATTTCTGGCATTATATTTGAAAAATATTGGTGCATACTTCTTACGCCGTATGTAAAAATGTTATTCTCTGTGTACTTATTTTCTAATGTTTAAAAATCAAAGTTTAAAATAATTTTAGAGATTGTAAGAAGGAGCCATAGAATTATATCATAGTTTTATGAAGGTGAAAACATGCATAAAGCACTGTAACAAAATCACCATTTGTCAACTGCTCCAAAATAATTGTCAGTTTGCAGGCATTTGCCCTAATAAATGATAGGCAAATCAGCTTTTTTTTCACTCAAAATTAGGCACCTTCTAATTACTTTATAGTTACCACAGTGTGAAGTGTGTGGAGAGATGCATGACCACAACGTAGAACTAACTGTTTTTTCTAATTGCTTATTAGTAGGCTCTAGCCCTAGAATCAGCTTCCATGCTGCTATCCCACCTTAAATATGAACTAATTTAAGATTGTCTTTGATTTAGGTAAAAGGTAAGATTGAGTTGCAGAAAACACCATTGAAGCTTACATTTATGGATACACATTTGATTTGCCTGATATGTGTTCATGTGTTGCCCTCGGTCAGGTACAAGCCCAGGCATGAGGGTTCTACTATATTGTCATATTTTTGTTTTGTAGGTAAAGATTTTTAAGCTACACAGAGTGTTTAACCTGTTTTTTACCTGTATCTAAAATCATTACATTTTGTTGAATGTTACCCAGTATGCTTCTACTCTCATCTCTTTGTTCATCCAATTAGTAAGGGATGTTAGAAAAATAGATCACAATTTGCCTCATCCTGAAAAAAAACCCTCTGAGTAAGAATTTTATGCTAAATTTAATGGACATTTCTGATGCATACTAGTCTTGATAATTCCTGGCACTATATTTTAGGAAAATTACTTTCTTCCCTCTCCAAGTTAAAACTAATCGGATGGTTGTATTTTTAACTACAGAAGTGGCTGACTTACTAGAAGCTGGAAGGGCAGGTTTTGAGCAGGACTGCAGTTTTTCTACTACAGCTCTTGTAGTGCACCTGTTTTAGTCACTCTTGGACTGCTCAGACTAATTTTGACTTTTGCTATTTTAAGCTCTTGTAGGACACTAAAATCTTATTTATGATACTTGTCTCAAAACATTGAATGCTCATTTCATAGGTGTCTACAAACCTGGTAGTAATTTATTGCATAATAACCATGTCCTTCACAAACATTATTTGATCAAAATGCTCATAGCAAGCTAAAAGAGATGAGATTCACTTCTTTGTATAAAGCATAGGCTCATTAGATTATTTTCATAAACAGGTAACACATTTTTCTTTGATCTTCATATAAAATCAGCAACCCAGTTCTTAAGGTGTCACTTTTCTTCTGTAGATGTCATCTCTTCATTCAAATCATAGCACCTAGTTTTTTAGCCTAGTTTATCTAATGTTACTGTGTTAACATTATATGTAACCTGACTGACAGTGGAGAAGTCCCCTCCACCAAGATTAATTCTGAAAGACTAGTGATACCGAGTTGTTTGAGCTGCAGCCTCCACTTGCCATTCAGCCAAAAGCTGTCTTGCAGCTATCAGGATGCTGTTTCAGGACATATTTCAGGTAATGAATGAGTTTCTGGCTCCTGCGAAGTTCCAATGGGTACAAGGTTGTTATTTTTTTAAGATACAAGTGGTAAATCAACTTGATTTCCATGGATGTTATTTTCAAATACGCAAAGCCAACTCCCAGTGAATTGTAATAGTATTAGGCAATGATCTTCTTCACTGTTCCTAGCAATTCTTGGTTCAGGATAAATGTAAAATTTTAGGTGGGATTCCAAACAATAAAGGAAGTATTGACCTGATTTTGGTCGCATGGGTAGTCTCTATTGGAATCATAGCATGGTTTAGATTAGAGGGGACATTTAAAGGTCATCTAGTTCATCCCCCTGCCATGGGTAGGGACATCTTTCACTAGATCAGGTTGCTCATCCAACCTGTCCTTGAACACTTCCAGTGAAGGGACATCCTCAGCTTTTTAGGGGAACCTGTTCCAGTGTTTCACCACTGGACAGAAAGATGCTAAATCCTAATCTTATAGGAAATTAATAGCATAATCACACTTCCTGTTGAGAAATATGTAACATTACCATGTGTGTACTATTCTTGTCATGAGCTTCTGGGATTTTTATTGCAGAAGAAACCGTTAAATGGAAGATTCAATCTAAGGGTGTTGACGCTGACATTCCAAGACAGCAAAACTGAGGCATACTCAAAGCAACTGTTCTTTCAAGTAAAGCATGTTTTATTGCTCAGTGTCTTTCAATATGGCTTTCATGCATAAACCTTACATTTGCTAAATGCATTTCGTGGGAATACTGGTGGGAACTTGGATTTCCTTCACAATAGAGAACGATGGAAGTACCAAACTAGCACAATTTTGACTGTACTAGAAAGAGAAAGAAGAAATTAACCTTGAGCTACACTCTACTACAGCGAGACTGCTTACAGTCTTGTGATCAGAAACGTAAGCACACCTGGAGTTGTGCTTTCCTTTTATGCCTGTTGTCTGTCACCAAGTATCTCATATTCTTTGGCACATAGTGGCTTACTTCCAGTAAGAAGGAAGGAACGTGGTTCCACTTCTATTCTGTGACCTGATGGTTAAAACATACCACTGGTAAGGGGGAACTGGATATTCAAAATCCCTTTGACTAATGTGACCTTAAACCTAGCTTTCAATTTCCTAGTGAATATTTTAGCCATTCTGTCATTAAGTTAATGTGACTGTTGCTGCCAATACCATTACCCCTATGGCAATATTTAACTGGCACCCCAATAGCCTCAGTCATTGTTTGAACTTGAACGCCTAGTTCCTCAGTGTGTGAATAGGTGCCTGTGAATAGGTGCAAAAGGAGCTTTATGGCCTTTATGGATAGAGGTGCTAATTGGGTTTAGACTCCCCAGAGATTTAAGGAGTACTTAACATAACATATTTTGTGACTTATTCAAGAACTCAGTAGTACACATCTGGCCTGCCATCTCAGCTACCGTGTAAAGGTGTGTTCTGGTAGGGATTGTTTAATGAGACTGTTTCAGGATGAGAGCATGTGATATAATAATGACACAAGTACTATTCAATAGCTTCCCATTTACATGGCTGCAGCAAATTAATAACAGCAAGTTCTTATATCTTCCAGAATTTATATAGCTAATATTAGAATTGTCATGAAGCATAATGAAGTTCTGCAAAGCATGCCTCATATGGAAAGTGAAAAAGATTGTGTCATTTCGAATGAAATATATACCTTCTTATGCAAGTCAGTGATCCTTATATAGCTCAGAAGATGGTTTTCTGCAGAGATTTTTTTCGGTGGGCTTTTTTGTAATCTAGAAAAGTATTGTCTGAGTGAAGTTTTTATGTTCCTGCTTATGGTAAATGTGCAACCTAAAAATATAATTGTATAGAAATGTCTGTGAAAATATATTGTAGTAAACCAAATATGTTAAGAGAAGAACTGAGAATTTACATCTGTTCAGGACATTATTTCAAGTTTCTCATTAGAAAGCAGCTGTGTTTTAAAAAATTCATACAAAATTGCTGAAAAGAATTAAGTACTTTGTCATCTGGCTTCACAGAAAGACTAAAATTAAGTAATGATTAATCTTCTCTCCGAGTTTAGCTTTAGCTAGGAAGGGAAGGAGTATTTTGACTTTTCATTTCTTCAGTACATGGGTCTGTAACATCAGTGTCAGAGTAAATCAAAACAAGTTTAATTTTGCATGTGTAAAGTTGTGGTTTAATCTGTAATGGAAACATTGCTAGGTATGTTAATGCAATGTTAAGTAACTTTTTTTCCCCTTTTGGTTATCAAAAAAAAGTTTATTTTCATAAAACACTGTCATATCTGTTTTGGAGTGGGTTGGAATTAGAGAAGGAACCTACTGTAAGGATGAAGAACAGCGCTCCGACTTTTTTAAAAAAGTAGTTCAAGTTCTTTGTTCTGCTTTATTTTAAGCTGATACTGGTTTTGTGTTGATGGGTTTGTGTTCATTTGTTCATGCAGTCGTATTTGTTAGATCATTTAATCTCAGTGAGATTAAGAACAGTGTAATAATAATATACTCTTACTTGTATTTATACAGCTAGTTTTCACACAGATGATATTTAGCTCACTTGAATACAACAGGTAATGACTGTGTTTCAGAGGCAGAGTCTGTATCTTAAATATTTAGGTAATCTTTCAGAGCAAGATCAAAGCAGGTAGAAATGATGAAGTTGTGTCATGTTTATTGCTGTGCACTGTGTGAAAGGTTGCATGAATTCTGATACCTTTATTTTATTTTCAGGGCCCTAACTCAGTCATGATCGCCCTGGTAATGCTGTTGAATATTGGTTTAGCCATTCTTTTTGTCCATTTTCTAACTTGATTGGAATTAGGAAAGGTAAGAAAGGACTTGGTTTTATATAAAATCACCATATCCACCCCACCTCAAATGATAAAGATGTAATTTTTTTTGCATACTCCTAATGTTCCCTACTTTAATTTTAGCTATGCCTGAATGTGATTCAACATAGTTATTTAATAATGTAACTGTTTTGACCCTTCAGTGAAGTCATGACAACTAGTGGTGTTAGCCCACAGTTCTCTGCAGTTGTGTCATCAGCCTTTTAAATGGCACCTGTCATACTCAGACACAGGGAAGGAGGCTTGGACTTGGGATGGGACGGAAGAGAGATGAATCTTGGAAAATTCAGCCAGGAGCCCAGATCAGTTTCTCTGATGATGGCTTGTGGCTTTGGGGTCTTCTGAAAGTTGAAGCAAGCAGCCATGTTGGAAAACAAACAAAATAATCTGCTGAAGCAGCCCCGCCAGTGAAGTGCGTTGGCTTCTCCATCTGTTCCAGCAGAGTGTGACTAAACTGGAAATGTATGGAGCTGCACTTTTTGTTGATGGAAGCTAACAGCTGCCTTACTATTTTACCGTCTGATGTTTTTAGTGGGGAGATGTGAAAACGACTGCCAGAGGAATGTGGTCAGAGGATTCTGTTGCTGTGGAAGTGATTCCAGCGTTCACTCCTATCTCGTTAGAAGAAATAGTTAGCAGCATCAGTCACCAGTCTTATTCCATTACCTGCTGCTTTTAACATCTCCTGCAATGTTCCGGAAGATCAAATTTCATTTGCCTGTGCATGATTCTGTTCATTCGTTGTTTATGAAATTTGATGTATAGCCGTAACATAGTGTCCAGTCCAACCTGGGGAAAGCTACCAGTTCTGCCTAGTGGCAGAAGCAGAATATGAAATCTCTTCTTCTAATCTGAAGATAAAATCCTTAAATTAATTTTCCTAGACCTGAAGAGCTGCTTTACTTTAAGGTTTAGAAAGTTATATACTATGACTGCAGAATTTAAAACTGTTGAAATCTTCCTTAAAGCGCTCAAATGCTTGTGCCAAAAGCAAGCAAAATTTTTCATAATAAAATAATAAGAAACTTAAGTTGATATCAGCACATTCAAAACAGGAAGAAGTGAAATATCAGAATAAGCCAAGACAGACGAGATACAGGGTTTGCATGTTGACTTTTTTTCTTTTTCCTTTTTTTTTTTAATTCTGGTGCTGTGGTAATTGGTGATTTGAATTATTATGTTTCAACACTGAGGTATTTTGCCAGCAGTTAATTTAAAGTCCTGTCTGACTGCACATCAATACCAATGACAGTTAAGCTAGCTAATGCTCATAATAAATTATCATCATTTTAAAATACTAGATTTGTGTTGAATACATTCAGGTAGAGCATTTAGAAATGTTAAATGACTGTTTATCGATTTGATGCCTTCAGTGTCTTTGAAGTCCATTTAGAATTGTACCTCAGCATTAAAAAGCCTCAAAATTATTCATTTCAAATTTTGTCTTAAGCAGTTTCACAGCCCTTTGTTCAAATGATGTGATCATGTTTCTTTTTATGTGCCATGATACTGTAATTATTGTACCCTTATATTAATCAAAAGCATGCTTATTTACTGAAAATATGTGGTGTGATCATTTGGCAAGTAAATATTTTAATTTAAAGCTACAAAAAAGGCAAAGGGCTTGTATTATGTTTTATTTTATCTCTACTAGAAAATCTTTCATACAATATAGTTTTTGAACCTGTTTGTAAACTTTCTAAGTGTTTGCATGGTTTAATGGGCAACATTCTTACAAGGTACATTAGCTATCTTTTGATGCAGCACATTAAAGTAATGTAGGTGTGGACTGAGTATTGTGCAGCAAAGCAGCTCCAAACAGGGCAGTAACACCGTGGTGTTTTTTACAGAGGTATGTTGAGAATCCTGTGTTTTGACCAGTGTGGATAAAGAAGAAAGCAGAAAGAGAGCAAATGAAAATAGACCTTGTATATTTATTTTTTAAAAAAATTAAATTGTGTTTTAAATTTAGGAAAGTAATTTTTAAATAAGAACAAAATTTTAAAAGTTACTGTGTAAGCCTTGACGTAATGGACGAAATGTTCCATCCAACAGTGAAATCACCCTCTGTCTCCTTACATGGAGAGATAATTTTGTAACTGACGTATTTAATTCCTATTAAATGTTTAATTAAAATACTTTATGCTCTGGAAATAATGGGTAATAAAGCTTATGAAAATGTTTATAAATTTAAGTAAGCATGTTAGTACCATTTATAAATATGTATGATTTATAAGCTTTTTTAAAACAAAGCTCAAACAAATTGTTGGTATTTTTCTAAAATGTGCACAGCTGTATTTTACATGAAAGGCTATTTATAATTGGTTGTTATACTGTACACTACATTTTGGACAGCACAATGAAGCCTGCCAATGTACTTAATAATGTCATTTTGTCTATTTAAAGTTTCTTTCTGTCAAAGAATGAACTCTTTATCTATGAGTTTCTCTATTTATAATTCTTGACCCAAAATGTACAATGTACAGTTTTCACAACTGTATTTGCTCTAATAAAAATAAATCGGTTATTAATAGTTTCGGATTAGTTTTTCCTGTTTATGAGTTACTTTGTTCGGCTTCTGGAGCTGAATAAATGAGGAGCAAAGCAGGAAAATGGGTGTCCTGGCCCTTTCGAAATCATTGTTAGTTACTGTTTTCAACACAACGATTCTGGGAAACAATTTAAAGTTAAAAAAAAAGGCAAGTTTCCTTATGTGTCTTCTTGTATCTTCTGACACGGGACTTTTGTATCTTTATAAATCAACAACTTTTGTAAACTTCCCTCATCTTCCAAGGTGTTCATAGGTTCAAAATTAACATAAAGTTTCTGAGACAATATTCTACACAGATAAAATTCACCATTACAACTAACTTAAAACCACCACATTTGCTGAACTAGTAAATCAGCTGAGAATTTTATTTTCTGTGATTCCAGTTTGGATTACTAGCCAATTGTACGGAAATCCTAGTGCTTAGTTGAAAAGGAGAGCAAGTGAACTTAGTAGTTCCTACTTAATGGAAACATAATTTTAGGAAGTAATTGTTGCTATCTTATTCTTTAAAATAATTCCACCAGCATGAAGCTCAACTTTAGGAATTTGTATTTTCTACTCTGTAACACACTCCTTAAAGAATATTTTTGGCTCTTCAACTAGAGAAATATACACTATCAAGAAAAACAAACAAATAACTATAATGCCAGAAAATTTTAAAGACAAGTTCACTGAGACAGTTCTTCTCTGACATTTTGTGATCCATGTTGTATAACATATTCAATAATAAAAGTAAAATTGACATGAAATGTGATAATACACTCAGGCATATAAAAATCTTAACAGCAACAAGTAAAGGATTTGCCCAGAAATAGAAAAAAAAAGTTTTCAGAATCAGCTGAGTAACACAACAGCTTTCCCTGCCCATCAGTGCTCATAATTCTCAAAAATTAACATGTACATGGAAATGCAGCAATTTTTCTATGCTATCTGGAAAGAGATGGACATTTCTCCTGTGAGATGTTTATATCAGTGGTTTATGTCACTTGAAAACTTGCAAATGGGTTTACATGGGAATGCATCTGCTGTGCCTGAGGGCAAAAAAAACACATGGCCACACAAGGCAACTTAGTGCTCTAGATTTACTCTAGTGTGGAAATTTTTACCCCACTTCAGTGCAAGGGAATTTTTCTCAGGCAAAGTAGTTTCTCCTGGCACAGTTGTGTGTTTGCCCACAGGTGCCAGTAGGCAGTGGGCTCTCACTTCTGAATTTGAGGTCAGAAGTTTCGTGGACAACTCTTGTTTATCTAATTAAACAATACGTGTAGTGTACACAGGAAAACAGTAAATGAATGATGTTGAGGTGCCAAAGGCTGAAGAGAAAATATCATCTGTTATCATTGTCTTTTTAGTGTATCTGCACCTTTCTTTATTTAGTCCTCATATAGTCCTCACTTTACCTTCCCATCAGGAAAGCAGTAAGGAACACAAAGACTGCGGAGTTTGTGCTCCAAAAGGAGGGATTCAATTTGAAAGCAGATATTTCATCATATATGGTTCCGACTTGCCCTTCAGATACAGATATATGTTAAAAAAGCTATTAATACAACTGAATGCTGCCTTTAAAAGGAGTAAATGCCTCTTTACGAGAGTTTGGTTAAAAGTCTGGAAATAGGTATTTACATAACTTTTAATGACACATTACTTATCTATTAAAATCTCTGTTAAGATACAGTTGTACAATATTAAAAGATTCTGTCAATAACCAGGATGCAATGATAAAAGCCTGCAGAAATTCACTACTTACTGAGCTACAGTAACATTTTTAGTTACTGAATAAATAACTTACACATTGTTAATAAAACATGGTTGTGAATTATATCAAAATAGTTTTATTCATAGCTCATTAGAACCATTAAGTCAGGGAGGACACTTCTCCATGCAGTTCTCCTACGGAAATGCAATTCAGTAAACAAAGCAAATGAAGAGATGGGAAATTAAATAAGCCTTTAAAATGAAGTACTGTTTTCATTCTCACATATAATATTCACAGAATCAAGGAAAAAATAGAAATTATGTTAAGTCTGAGCAAGAAGCTGTGAATGGCAATGTGCTGTAGCTGAGCCATCTACAGTATCCATCTCAATGTTTTTCCTACTGAATGCAAAAACTGCAAAATAGGAGACATTACACTTCCTGCTGTTGTAGGAGGTAAATATAATTTCCATACACAACGTCTTTAAGAAAAACTCTGTAATGTCAATGACTTTCAGACATGGAAGAAAAAGTAAAAAATTCATTTATGTGAACAGTTTATGATCTGACCATCACTGAAATGGCTGAACAAATCCCTCACCTCCATAAAACAAATAGCCAAAATGAAGCTGGTAACAGTATTTGTTAAAATCTCTCCCATTTCTTCCTTGCGTTTGCTAGAAAAAAAAACAAAAAAAGGCAAGGAACAGATGGCTTTTTTCTTATCTGATAATCTAAATTTCATTATGTCAGTATGTGTTTGTTTCAGCTAATGTTTTTTACACAATCACTTGGGTAATGGTTATCTAGGAGATTTTAGGTGCAAACTGGCTTATATTGAGTGCTATTTCTTCAAGAGGAGGAGCTTGAATTTTTTCAGAGATGGAAAAAGCCAGGATTTTCCTTCACAGTATCACACAGTATCATAAGGTTGGAAAGGACCTCCGAGATCATCGAGTCCAACCTATAACCCAGCACTAACACCAACACTAACACCATCATCTAAACCATGGCACTCAGTGCCTCATCCAGTCTCCCCTTAAACACCTCCAGGATCGACGACTCCACCACCTCCATGGGCAGCGCATTCCAATGGCCAATCACCCTTTCAGTGAAGAACTTTTTCTAACATCAAGACTAAACCTCCCCTGACGAAGCTTGAGTCCATGCCCTCTAGTTCTGCCACTGGTCACCTGAGAGAAGAGACCAACCCCTGCCCGACTACAACCTCCTTTGAGGTAGTTGTAGAGAGCAATGAGGTCTCCCCTGAGCCTCCTTTTCTTCAGACTAAACAGCCCCAACTCTCTCAGTCGCTCCTCATAGGGCTTGTGCTCCAGCCCCTTCACCATCTTCGTTGCCCTCCTCTGGACACACTCCAGCATCCCGACATCTTTCCCAAACTGGAGGGCCCAGAACTGCACACAGTATTCAAGATGAGGCCTGACCAGTGCTGTGTACAGGGGGACGATAACTTCTCTGGTCCTGCTCGCCACACTACTCCTGATGCAGGCCAGAATGCCATTAGCCTTCTTGGCCACCTGGGCACACTGCTGGCTCATGTTGAGCTTCCTGTCAACCAGCACTCCCAGGTCCCTTTCTGCCTGACTACTCTCCAGCCACTCTGTCCCCAGTCTATAGCTCTGCATGGGATTATTGTGTCCAAAATGAAGTACCCAACATTTGGACTTATTAAACATCCTTATCACCCTTTAAATGTTTTTTGTTGTATTTTTTCTGTACTTCCACTATTTTTTTTAATTAGGTTTTATCCTCCACTGCCTACTGACCCCTCAGCTCTAGAAAATTCAGCTCGCTTTCTTTTCTCCACACACAGCCACTTACCCCCACTCTTCAGGTACTTACAAGAGTAACTCATGCTTTTTATATTGGGCACACTTTTTTAAGCAGCAAGTTTAGTTCTTTATGGTTGCAGAAGCCATCTCTCTTGGAGTTTGTCCTACACCAAATTGCACGTGTCATGTCATGATTTTCCTTTCAAATAGTTTTTTGCGTACCATTGATGATGGTTTATGCAAGTCCGTTCTCATTTCATATCTATACTCACCATCTCCAGTATCAGGACAGGAATTTCAGCACAGTACGTGGGAGTTGAAGAGAAAAGAAAATGACTGAAAACTCTGAACACAAAGGTTTCTAATGGCTCTTCATAATTCATGGAAACCAACATAATGCTGTCATCATTGAGGAAAAAATCTGGTATCACCTGGGTTATGAACTCCACTGTAAATGTCTGTAGTAAGACTGTGAAAAAGACTGCCCATGCAGCTGAAGCTGATTCTCAACTCAGAAGACCAAGGAGTAAAGTTGACTGTTATGATTTACTGGGCTGGTGTGGTATGATGATTTCTGGACTTGATATATGGACATGTGGATTGAGATACAGAATAAAACATATCCTGTGATGAAAATTAGATATGGCTTAATTGCCTGAGCTTTCATTTGTCTTCCTCCATATCTTATACTGATTAAACAGATATCTCTATGGAAATTCAGGCACCAACATTTAGACAAGGGCTAGGTTTTACTTTGATAAATGGCTTCACTGTTAGTTAAGGAAAGAGTAATAAATAACAGATGAATTATAGGCTTTAAGCTCTAGGTTTTGAATTCTTCTTTTTTGATGCCTATTTATCCAAATTGGAAGAAAATACAGAATATAATCAAAGAGTAGAATACCAAGGGTCACAGTAATAATTTGTATGTCAATCCATGACAGTACTTGAAGTCCTGTGAGATCAATATGGGAGTTTGGGAGAGGAGACATATCTTTCTTGTGTTTCCAAATTGTTGTTCACAGAATAGCAGTTTGGTGGAGACACCATATTAGACCACAAAAGACAGATCTTGACCAAGATTTTGGGGAATGGCTGCCTGTATTTAAAGTTCTTTGTCTACACTTAATGACCTAAGTCTACAATTTTTCCATCTCCCGAACGCATCGCAATTACTATTCAAAGGCATTTGTGGGGAGAAAAGGGGAAGCAGGAGGAAATAATGTATTATGCTGAAAGCTGCAGCCTGAATCTGGCTTTACAAATATGCCAAAGACTGAAAGCGTTTAGATCCGGATTTGAGATCAGCCATTGGAGCTACAGACTCTAATTTTTGAATTTCATCAGAATCCAAATCTGGGTCTGATTCCAAGGGTGCACAGATGAAATGCTTGAACTAGGAGTCCTTTTAAGGAAGGAGGGGGGAAAAAATAGTTAAAATCTGGCTGCAATAACTCTGGGTTAATTAAACCATTACATTAATTAAACCATGTACTTCTGGAGTGGTGACATTAACTGTATTTAACATTGCAATTTTTCTACATTCAGGACATGTTCCACAGAACACCTCTGAAAGTGTTGTAATTTAAAGTAATGGTGCTTAATTACTTATCCATTTTTAGCTGCAAAGTACTTTTATCATGTAATACCACCCAGTCTTCAAAAATATTGTAAACTGCCTTCCATTTTAATTATGATAGTTCCAGATTGTGTTTAGGCCACTGATGAGAAAGTCACAAAAGGATGGGATCAGCTACCATGGAAACAGTGAAGGTAGAAGAGCAGTATTTCACTAAAAAAGACATTCTGCAGAGAGAAGGTAATCGAAAGGCATTTACATCACAGGGCTTGGCTTCCGTGCATTCCTGCCATACCAAGACAACACATTCCTGGCATAGATTGCAACAAGTCTCCACATGCACCCACAATATTCAGCAGAACAGGCATTGTCAGGGAGACTGGGAACCAGTATTTAGAAAAAAGGAGATAAGACTTTAAAATCAGAAACAGAAGAGACTCAAAAGTGTGGGGAAAGGGAAGAAAGAAATGGGAAAGGAGACACCATGGGGGACCAATATGTGTTAAAGAAAGAAGGAAGGACTCTTTATAGAGAGAAAAAATATAAAGAAATTTGGCAATATTGGACACCAAAGAAACTGAAATTTGTTAGATAGGAATACAAAGAGAGCAGAAGCCAGAGAAGCAACCATCGTCAGTACACAAACAGCCACTCTAGAAAGCCTCTTTCTGTTCCCCTGGGGGCTAAGACAAAAACAGATGGACTTAAGCTGCATGAAAATTGAGATCCAAGTTAGGCATGAAGAAAAATTCTGTAATTGTAAGAATAATTTTATTGGAATTAGATTAATATGAAAACAGTAGGATTCATATTTTTAGTCTGGACTAGATTACAGCTTGAAAGATTTCTGAGTGCCCCTTACAGCCTATTTTCTGTGATTCTATGCTAATTATTATGGACTCTGGGTGGAGGTGTGAGGGCAAGGAGCCGAGGGACTGCGGAATGAGCGCTTCTTTACAGAACATGTAAGTTACACAGAGGGAAGAGAAACTTAAAGGAGGGTGTACTGCAAAAATATGGTAGGAAGATGTTAGGACAAGACAGATGGTAGGAAGAAGAAAATGTGAGCACCAACGAGTGAGAAGAAAGTGAGGATTTTGACTGAGCAGAGGGGGTAATTGGCCGAACTCCACAAATGCTAAACTGATGAGAGTGCATAGTGCAAGAAGGAGTATGAGCAAGAAGTGGGCTGGAAAGCTTCAGGCAGTCCTGCAAGAACACCACACTGAAGCACAGGAAAGATGGCTTAGGAGACCAAATACCCAAGAGGCAACAGCAAGAAAGCATCAGGTCTTCAATGATGGCACGGGTGTTCCTCTGCTTCATTTTCTCAGCTGACAATATTCAATGGACTTGCATACAATTTTTAAATTCTGGAAATAATTGGAGTTATCAAAAGACCTCCTTTTATTAAATGTTCAGGAAAATGTGTCCAAAACCTGCAGAAAACAACAGCTTGCTGTTGCAGCAAGCTGTCTTGACTTCCACTGAAAGAAGTCAATAATGCAGATATGGAAGCAGTACATTTTATTAACTCGTGTAAACTGCTCTAAGAAAAATACTTTATACAGTGGGATTTTCCTGCTATTATTAAAGATGCGAGAAAACAAGAAAAAAATTAAACTACTGTTTAATCATAAAAGCTCCCCATTTGTAAGAGTTAATGCAAATCTGTAGGTTTACTTCTCTGTGAACATCTCCTAAGACTACAAAAATGTTGTTGATATTTACACTGATCCGCTGCTGTACCAAATGCTGCATATGCTCTATAGACAGTGGTGCTGTGAGTCACGCAAGAAATTACGTAACATTTGGAAATACATTCAGTCATCTGCTTGCTACAGAAATACTGCTAACAGATTCTGCACTCTCTTTTATCTCTACTAGTCTTTGTCACCCTTGTTAAGTGTTATTTTCATGTAACTTCCTCAGGGAGAGATGACTCAGTCAGAGAGTCTGTAATGCTCCATTGGCACCAATGGCCATATGTGCTGGTAATCAGGTACTGCTGTTCCCTCATCCTTGACAAAGCTATCTATTGCCTGGGTTTTTAATTGCATCCGAAGTACTACTCTATACTCGTAAAAATGTTAACATGAAGAGAGTAAATGGCTACAATATATGACCACTAAAAGGCACAATCATAAATACAGCCCTCCTTCCAAACAAATGACAGTTCTCCAAAGCATCATCACTCTTGCTCTAACCGTGCACCTTTCAGACTGTCTCCTGTGTGACCACGCTGAGAGGAAAGATGAGCTTTTCCCTGAAGGTGAAGAAATGCAGGATCGAGCATGACTTTTAGCCACGGGCTCCTTCCAGTAAACCAGACTTCATCCAGTCTCCTCTGATTTATCTGAGTGATAATCAGTTTATTCCAGGTCTCAAAAAGGCTCTGTGGACACCCACCTGCACACCTTTGAGGAGTAAGGGCTTTGGGCTTCATCCAAGCCCCATTTCTTCATGGAAACGCGGGGGGGGGGCGGGGGGGAGAGGTTTGCACATACACAGGGTGTCCGGTGTCCTTTTTTCTCAGAGTTAAAAAAAACAACAATAGCGGTGGCCATTTCTCTCAATGAAGCAGCCTGAAGGCAGTAGAGACATTTCAGGGACTCAGCATAGACGTGTGAGCTTCATCCTTTACCCAGGAGACTGAGCACTTCTGTAATTCATTGCTGCCAGATAGGTAAAAATCCTGGATGCATAGAGCATATACCCAGCTTGTAAAGGCTGTCTTTAATGTTTCTGGCCACTTTTACAAACACTTGTTTATTTTAAGCAGTGGGATGTTTTTAATAATTGCTTGAATTGCAGGTCTGTAGTGATTGACACAAAAAATAAAAGGATGGTTTCAGCTGCCAGAGATCTGGACTGCTAAGCGTTCAGGTGTGTGAGATACCATCTTATGAAGTAAAAAAACATAGAAGGAAAAACATTTTCAGTTTCCTTTATGACTACGAGTTTATTGTCTGACATTTCAAAACCCTGTGTTCACCCATCTTGCATTCTTCACACTAAAATGAGAGCTAGAAAACACTGAAGAAAATGTATTTTCAGGTATAAGAAGCAGCATTATTTGAATTTATTTTGGATGGAAATGACAAGAACTTTTAGGTTACATTTTTGAGTCAGAGAAACTCAAAGATCATTTGTACACAGTTGCATTACGTCCACTGAAGCCAAGTTTGTGTCTCAAAAGCTGGTTGGAGAGGCTGTACACAAATACCCTGCTGAGGACACCCTCTGTGTGATGACAAGGCTTCTTTCAGTTCGCTGTTCAGATGATGTTACAGCTGGCAGCCAGCTGTAGGTACAAGCTTCGGGGTAGAGGGCTTGTGATGCAACCTGTGGCTGGAAAACAGGAGGTGGTGGAGCAGAGACCTGGGCTCAGCCACTGGTGGGCAGAGGCCTCTGACATCTACGTTCACCACACTAACACTGGGTCTGGAGCCCTCTGTCCTGGAGAGGGAAGTGACGAATAATGGCACATACAGTAGATCTGCACACGTGCCCGACTCTCACAGCTGTGCCAGACCCCAAAAGCAAGGTGCCTACAGCATGCCATCAGTGGTTTGCCTTTTACAGCACAAACCAGTTGTTACGTCTAGGCACCTAAGGAGTATTGTCAGAATTCCAAATATACATCTGTCAAAGCCCGGCTGAAATGCTGCAAAATACTGATGGCAGAATTAGATAAACAGGAAGGATAACAGAAGTTGACGCTTGCAAGACAAAAACAGAAAAAAGAGGCGCTTCCGTCCTTACAGTTTGCACACGTGGTTTGGGAACAAGACTGGCAACCAAAAGCTGCCCAGTTGCGCTTATCGAGTGTCCCTGTGATGGGAGGGAATGTCCTGAGGATTTGGCTGGCCAGTGACATTTGGAAAATGAATGAATTGTGCTTGCCAGGTGCTTCAGAACAACATTTGGCACAAAATAGCTGGCATGACATGAGCTTGCAGGCTGTGTTATTATTTTCTATTCTTCTAGACCTTCTCATCAGGGGACTAAACACAAGCCTGTTTCAGAGCACATCAAATATTCCAAGGGGGAAACTTAGATTTGTACTTACAGTATATTAATTCCATTAACATATTTAACTAGAGTAGAATTACATATAGGGTATTATCCCAAATAATGACAGCAGTGGAGAACTGAAATGCATCTGGACTACACACTGTGGAGAAACTGGAAAAAGCTGAGATAAAGCTAAGGTAAGAAAATCTAAAAAGTGCCATTCTGTTGTCTGTAGTGACTGCGTAATTGCATCCTCCTGCATTTCTCTTACTGCCCGGTGCCTAACAAAATACATGTCACTTTTAATGACAGGAATCCTTGAACTTGTTTGAGACAACTCTTATTTCCAGAATCTATGAAACAGTTGAATGGATTTTTCAGACCTGAACTGAGAGACTTACTTTAACTAGGAATGGGATAAGCCCCTCTCTCCTTCCCCAGCCTTAATAATTCCCTCTTGTTTTTTAAAATGCCGCTCTGATATTTCTAACCTTGATACTCACCATGGCAGAAGCAAGTAAAATTAAGCATAAGATCAGATCTAATACAGCAGTCTGGCACACATTTCTCTGGAACAACCTTTAAATCCTTAGCAATCCACATCTTTTAAAGAAGACATTGGATCTTTACTGAAGAAGAGGCTTTGTTCTTGGAAGCCACAGCTCCTGCTTGTGGCACATCCACATCAGAGACCCTGTTTTTACTTACCTTTTTTGTGTTACCCAAGTCATATATGATAGAAAGTTAATACCCTAATTCAGGGGCAATGATGATTAACAAATGCCTTTTATAAACTGCATTGTAGAAAATGCAATTGCAGTCACCAAGAATTACTCTGTAGCTCAATAAGAGTTCTTACAAGCTAACTTGTGTTCTACAAGGAAGGATTACTTGATTTTGAAAGAAAGTTGACTGGCAACTTTGGATGAATGGCACAAATAGAAAAGCCACACCAGAAACAAGAGGTACTTATTTCCTCCTGACATGTTAAGATCTACCTGCCTCTCCTGAGTTTCCTGAATTTTTCCATATTCTTCAGAGATTCACACAATTTGACTTTTTGATCTTTAAAATAAAGGTGAATCATCAATGTAACTTTTTACTATTTTATATGCAAGAGGTTTCACTCTTCTCTCTTTTCCCTTTCGCTTACTGATGGACAAACTTCACTTACGACACGGTACAAAATGTGCTGCACTAGCAGAGCGCCAAAGAGAAGCAACAGAAGACATCAATAGTAAACATTTGCACCATTCAGCTTGGGAGACTTCAAAGGGCTAAATTTTCATCCTGCTCGTAAATGATTTGAAAGTTACAAATGGTAGTCTTAACCTTAGCCTTCCCTTCATCTCCCTCTGGCTCACCAATAAATCTCTGATATTTACTGAAATGTGCATCTAGTTTAAGGACACTGAGTTGTTTCTCCTTGACTTCACAGACACTATTCTTGTCAGGATCATATGATTTCAAAATGAATACCCATCCACTTGAAAAGTTCATATAGACCAAAACATGAGGTGACTTGCCTTCTCCCACTGACATATTCAAAGTTTTCACTAGAAAGAGTAGGAAACATAAGTTTATATATCATGCAAACAGAATCAGAGTATGCAGAGGACATAAATAATTAGTTGGAATCTAACAAAAAGAGAGATGATAATTTATTACATTAATTCAATTGCATTAAGGATGCAATTAACGTCTGCTTAATCATAGTGTTACTGCAATGAGTGAATAAACAAACATTCATCCAAATGCAGGAATGCTTTCTTTTGGGGAGGAAGGGATACATACAGGATATTTTCAGCTCTTTTACTTAAGGAGCAGAAGTCAGTCAAGATTAAAACATGAAATGAAACGGTATCTCTCACATTCTGGTATTTTGCTGCCTGTGTAAAATACATCCTTGATAAATCTGCTCCTAAACACTCAGCAGAATTCAAATAGAGCTTTGCAGAATCTGCAACTCTGAGCAGACGCCATGGTAAACATTGGGATTTTCATCCTTCAGGTAGAAACTGAAGTCATTCTGCTTGCATATTTGCAGTACCATTTCCAAAGGGACCTATATTTCACTGGAAGGAAAGGGATGTGTCATTTAAAAATACACAGTACTGATGAGATTTCAATTCCTTAGCAGGCACTTTTGCAGATTTTACTCCTTTTCATAGTAACAGGATCTGTGCCAATGTCAGTGTAGTCAAACATGAAACCTCAAGAAGTATCCTGAATTTCTAATGCTATGCTGGCCACAGCTTCTGCCTGGGATCCTTCATAATCCTACATTTCAACAAACTACCTATGAAAAAGGTCCTATTTAGCAGGACTCCAGGTACCACATCCATTCAAAGATTCGGCCCTTGGAACAGAGCCTTTAGAGAAAGAGCAATATAATCAAATAGGTATATTGCCCATTTAAAGCTTAAGTTAAATAGCTACAAAAACAAGCAGGAAATATTATTATGGGAACCTGAATCAGAGGTGTCAAATGAAAACCTGAAGCAAGAAATAAAAATTTCTTCCCAATTCTTGTGATCAGTTATGTGTCTTTAAAGGCAGGAGAGTGCTGATCTCTCTTTTCTGCTGAGAAACCCTGTGAATTGTCTCATTAATCACAGCCTTACTGTAGTAGGAGTTTGGGTGAACTCAAGTCCCACGTCTCCCCTACCTAATCTCTCTGCATGCCTGCGAGCTCAGGCTAATACTGTCAGTGAGAGTTAATCCGCTCTCCCCGCAGCCCATGACATGGTGAGCACTCCAGAATTTGGCCATCCAAATCTAACCCCTGGGTTCACACATCTACCCAAAGGAGTTCAGTTGCCTAACAGATTATTTATTTTATATGTCAGCAATTCCCCTGATTCGTGACCAGAATATAAAGGCAATAGATCTCAATCCTCAATCACCATCTTGCAGTGGCTGCATTGCTGCCATCCTTTTTTACTTGGTATTATCATTGCTCACGGAGTTGTATTAAATGCCAGTATGTTCAAGACTATTCTCTATCCCTTTCCTATTGTGACATAGCATTCTCCTTTGCAACCTGTGTTACGCTTCCTGGGCATCTGACTTATTCTAATGTCCCCCTCCACACTAGCATTCATTTCTCCGCAGAAACAAGCACTTCACCTGTGCTGCTTGCTGCACAGCTTGCTTAGCTACCTGTGCACCCCAAACCTCCTCTGGTTACACCACTAACGTACCTACAACATCTTACCCCTCACTTCCCCCTTTTTAGCTGTACATTGTCAGCATTCTGGGTCAATTAAACCATTTTGAGCCACAGGACTACAGAGCTCCATCTTCAAACCTCTGTGGGACCAGAGTCCAATTATACGTCCCAGTCTTTGGCTAGTCTTCCAAGAATGGGGATCACAGGAAATGTTCATTAAAAATCTGTGAAAAAAAGAAGTACAATGATGCTCTTTCTCACTTATCTTAGCTTCTTTATATATGCAGCAATAACATATGAATATTTGCAAATCATAAGAAAATTATACGGAATAAGAATTACAGAAATGCCCATTTTTTCAAGAGGAAAAGGATGACAATTTGAGATCTGTGGATCCCCTGATGCAGACTTTCAGCCAGGTCCATGTGCTGCTCAGGAGATGGCTTTTGGAAGTCAAGCCTTGGGCCTGCCTGGTCTCTGTCTTCTGTGAGAAGCAAAAATAAGTTCATGGTGGCAGCTGGAGAGAGAGGCAACATGTAGTGTCATTATGCATTAAGATGAGCTGAAAGAGCAACTAGGGGGTTTTTTGTGTGATGCAGGAAATGGTGCTCATCCTCGGGGCTCCAGGAAGTTGGGCCTCACATGTCTGCGTTTTGGAAGTGCAAACCACACAAGCCAGGAGGCACATCAGCATGGACTGGTTGGACCCACACAGGGCCTGTGGTATTTTGCGGTCAAGGAACAATACAACTGCAACACCCCAAAGCACTGGGCTTTGCACAGCATCCCCCCATGCTCAGAAGCACTCTCTACTTGCAGCTTCAGTATTTGGCACTTAAAAATCACTTTGCCAGTCCTGCCACCTCACCTGCTGCTGAGCAAAGAGGCTGCTGCTTCCAGAACCCAGAGCACCTTAACAGAACAAGACAATCCGTGCAGTGAAACCTGTCAAAGGGATTCATAACCTACACTGAGGAAGAGGGCTCAATGGGCAGCTTTGGGCAACAACCTCACACACCAGCTAAGAACAGCAGGTGTAAGAGCAACTAAAACTGCACAACAGTCCTATGTAGAAGGTTCCATTCTACCCCACCTACTCATTGCTGTCTCCGTCCTACAAAGGATTGTCTATATCACTCATAGCAGTGGAGGGAGACTCCATACCACACACCATGCTTCAGTCTTTAAATGGTGACTTCATGCTGAGACTGCCTCCAGATAAAGCTGTTAAAAACAAACCTCAGACTCTTCCCTTCAGTCACACATAGGATACCGACCAATGCCTCTCCCCAGCATGATAGGAGGGTGTTGGGCAGGTCTACTCCCTGGTTACTTTCAGAGATAGCTGCATTCTTTACATGCTCGTGTTCCCGACACCTACAAATTTATTTCACATAGCCAGCACTCATCTATTTTCCACAGTATTTTGAAATTGCCTGGCATCAAAATTCTCACTATTTATAGTTTTACGTGCAACTTAATATTTATTTCACCCTCCAATAGGGACACTTATTGTAAATGTCAGCAGATTATTTACTATGGCAAATTAATTAGTTATGTAATTACTCTCTTTTGGGGAGGAGAGACTGTTAATACTTGTTGGATTACTTGAGCATTATGATCCTTTGAAGTTCAACATTTTTGGGTGTTTAGTTCAGGACTGTGAAACTTTAAAGCAACCAGTGCAAATGATATCCCAGAGCTCAGGCATAAAGAGAATTATTTTGTTTAACTCAGGTATTAGCAGTACTTTGGCTAGAATGAACATGTCAGTTGTGCTAAATTACAGTGGAATTCCAGTTAAAGCATATAATATGTGAACATTTCATGAATTTGTTTTGATGAATGTCATTATAGTGACTATCTGCTGCATTCATAATGATAAGACAACTAAAATAAAGGATCAGCAGCTGTTACTAACCAGCTAAACAACAGCAAATTTTCCCCTTGTGCCCTAAAATAAATTTTAAAAAGAGAAGGATGAATATCAAAAGATAGAAATTCACATTGTTCTGTACTTTTTCTCCCTTTGGTGTTTTTGGAGTGCAGTCACTTACATTTTTTTATTCACACAAGATTAATACCTTTGCAAACAAATGATTGCATAGAAAATGCATAACGATATAAAAGATTGCAGTTCTCTGTGAAATACATCAGACTACGTGCTCACAACTAGCACATTTTTCATGAGACTGAAAAATTTATTATTATTGGAGGCTCTACTAAGCAGGCAGATAAACAGAGCAGTAGCAGAGACAAGTTCTCTGGGATGGGATTGGATAGGGCTGACATTACTTCCATTTTATAAAGCATACACTTCACTTGTGGAGTATACAAATAAATATTGTTTACTTCTTTGTTGTTGTCATTTAGAGTCTGTTGGAGATGCAGTTTATTCTTTCCAGTGTAATTTTACTTTATTCCTCTCCAGTTGAGAAACAAAGGATTTGTGGTTTTGTTAGCAGACTCTCAGTCCACTCTGCTTTTAGACGCAACTCAAGAGCAAGAAGGATGGGAAGCTGTCAGGAAACAGCTCCAAAACCTGCACTACTGCAGAGCAAGGCCAAGCTAGAGAAAGCACTTCTGAAGGAGCTCTTCCCAGTGGGAATGATTGGGGCAGGTCTAATGATCAGCCCAGAATTGCAAGCAAGCAGGAAATCAAGGAAACAGATGGATCCGTGAGACAGTGAGAGGGGAGATCATAAAGCCGGTGAGCTAAGCAAATGGGCACCATTGTTTTCAAATCCAAGAAGTTCTACCGGAAAGATTACAGATTGTAATTAGTATCTGAGCTCTTTGGTATCCTAAAATCTCTGCACTCAAGGGTCCCATCAAGGCCTGTGGAAGCACAGCTTCCCATCTAATAGAGTTGGTAGGAGATTTTTGCCATAAGATTTATGCCTGTAAAAAAATGTACTTAGCCTAACTAAAACACTACGCAAGAGCTCCCACCTGGAAACAGACCCAGGTTGCTCGCAGCTGCCCTGACTGCAGTGTCCTTGATGTGCACATGAGGGTGCTGGGCAATACGTATCCTACTCAGAAACAGACTCTACTCCTGTTTGAGGATCTGTTTCAATTGAATTAAATTCCTGATTGCAGGCATGATGGGAGCACGAAAAGTATCTTCCACTTAGGCCCTACAGGGTGACAGGGTATCCATACCAGAGTCATGTGTTCATTGCTTGTACATTCTGGCCATTGGTTCTGCCTGTTTACAATCATCATTGCTCAGAGTTACATCAACACTGCTACAGTAGAAAGGAAAAGAAAAAAACTACTGCTGCTGTCTGATTACATCCTGGCCCGTGTATACTCAGCATATACACGTATATTAGTGATGGGAATAATTAGTGAATTTAAATCACTCTTACAATTATCATTACTTCATTGACATTACTTCTTAACTTCAAGGCATCCTGAGGGTCTGGCATAGCGTAGCACTGTTCAGGAAAACAAATAAAACAGAGGTAACTCTGTTAAGACAATTTTTCATCTCAATGCTGTTAAAGTCTTCAGAGAAGTTGCATCTTCATTACTGAGATGATAAATTGGATTGTCAGCTGATATAGTTGATGTGATTTGGTATTGTCTTGTTTTCATAGCATCTCCATCTAGCAAGTCTCCATCTAAGAACTGTTTTCATAGAAAGTTTCCATCTGTGAAAAGAGAATCCTAAGACATCTGAAAAGACCTACTTGAAAATTAAAAATAAAATCTTCAAAGACCATAAAGACAATGTAAGAATTTGGAGAAAGTTTCTCATGTAAAAAAAGGGCTAATTTACCATTCAAAGACCAAATTATATATTCTACATTCTAGATGTTTAAGTATACTTGGTCAGGTTTGAGTAGCCCTGCCAATGACTACAGAAGTGTTTAAAGTACAGGTTATTTTCTGTTGTCTCTGTGCTATGTGTTTCTAACACATCAGCATAATTTAAAATGAGATATGCATAGACCATATCACATGTATATTCAACAGGAAAGAAGCATGTAATTCAGCTCATGCTGCTAGAAGAAGAGAGAATGGATCAGCCCATTTTAAAAATAATACCTTGCAAGTTATGCCATGAAAGAAACCATTGCAAAGAATCACTCTGTAACAGCTACATAAATATTAGGTCCCTGCCAGACCCACCAAATCTTTCCTTATGATTGACTGTATTGACAACAACGTACATCCTAAGACTGGAGGAATACAAAAAACTTATAATATTGACAGTGACCATTTCATCAAATATATATTTACATTTCAGTTAATATCTATTTCATCTCCTCCTAAAGGAGAGTCAGTTAATCGATCTGAACATAATTTTTTTCAATGCCAGCTCAAAAATTACAATCTCTTTATAAATTAATTTTTAAGAAACTAAAAGTATTGGTCTGCAGTAAATAAAAGTACTCCTGTATGAATAAAAGAGTAAATTTTATTTCTAGCTAGAGAAATTACTGTTTCCTAGATAAAGTCTTCCTGATTGCATGGTTCATCCATGACATATTATATCGTTGCAAAGAATTATGACTTTTTTAGTTTGAACTGTCCTGCAAATCAGTCTTGGAAGGAACATCAGACTTCCAGTTATCACAGCTGTCTTTACATTCAGCTGTCACTTACAAACATGGAGATTTCTCCCAGGACAGGTTCAGCTGAAAGCTACTGTCTCTTAGGTCATCAAAATTATGCCACCAAGATCCCTCACAGAAACCCAGTTTATAAAGGATCTCAAGGAGTAAGCTCAAGAGGTTCCTTTCTTGCAGCTACAGCTATGCTACACTTAAAGCACCTATGTTGCTCTCAAAGCACCTGCTCAGCCTGATCTCAAACCTCCCCAGGAATACAAATTCTCCTACCTTGAGAGGCAATCTGCTCAAAAAGTCTTCTATAGGGAAAAAAAAAATGTTTGTAATGTCTAAATGCACAAATGTTCACACATTTCAGATGACATTACATCAAATTCACTGGAACGAACACTCAAGCACAGTAAGTTTCAGAAACTCCAAGACCAGTCCTAGATGAAAGACGGTTTAGATAAGTACTCATAAGCAGGCCTCTGGTAAAGATGCATAAAAAAAAGGTATCTTAGGGTGATGCCTTCCAACAGGTTGCACGGTACAATGAAAAGGAAGTTTTCATTGAAAGGTCGCATGTATTAACTCTTCTGAACCTTGTGACATTGACCCTAACGGAGAAATCTGACAAAAAGTTGATCCATTTTTTTATGGTCTTGTGCTTTGAGAAACTTTCCCCTGAAGAGTTCATTTTCTTAATATTCTTAACATTTCTTTCTATTTTCCTCAAGTTATTCTATATAATGCAAAAGGCAAACTACTTAATAAAGTACTTCAGATCTTCATGTCTTATTTTAAATTAAAGTACTGTGTAGGAAGAAAGCAGAACAGATGCTGAAGATATATAGTCTCAATCGCTCCTAACTGAAGTCTGACAGTTGTCATCCATACAGATCTCATGACACTGCTCCCAAAATGGAGGGTAAAGGTGTCAGCATTAGTGATATTCTTGCAGCAGTTTCAACTTAATACAATATTAATTACTTTCTGACAGAGACTGACGTAGAGTGTTGCAAACTTTCAATCTGTTGATGCATTTCTTCCTGGAAGTGGGTGTATTTAGGCAACAGGTGTAAAGGATAAACAAATGAAGGCAGAAATCTGAATCACTCAGTCTCATAACTAGGCAGTGCTTCACGTCCAGTGTGAAGTCTTTTTGTGCACCCAAATCACAGGCACGGTCTTCCCACAAAGTGCAGTACATTGTTAATCTCTTTACTACTGACCCAGACAAAAACGTAGAGTCCTTGTTCAGCAGTGCACCTAGGGGCACAAGCAGTTGATCAGCAAACCAAGAGGAATTAAAATCCCAGTATTACCAGGCTTGTACTTTCATGTTCAAAATAGCACCAGAGAAATTAAGCCAACAATAGTGTTGCTAACTGGCATCTGCAAACTAGCCTCTTTGGCAGATATGTGTTGCTTATTTATGTTGAACCTTGGCCTCTCTTTGGTAGTACATTTTTTTTAGGAAGATACAGTGCATCCTCAAAATAAAGCAGTTCCTCAAAGCTTTATATTTTAAATCATCTCCTTCAGAAATGTTATGTTTTAAAATAGAAATTCACCTCTATAGAAACCTCTACAAAAATCACATCTACCAGGCAGGAATCCTAGAGAAAATGCAAATGCGTCCCGGGCATGTGAGTGTGCACACAACCATTAAACAATCCATTTTACCACAGGCCTTTCCATAGTCACTTTGAAAGTTACCTTACTGAACCAAGTTAACAATGAGAGTAGGACACCACATAAGTATACCCTCGATTTATGGCAATGAGATCAGACCTATAGATCACTTCAATGCTCTGGGACGTGATAATTTGCTGATATATGGGGTCTGTCAGGATCATATAAGAGGATTTTCGTAAGTCTTTTGAAATAACCCCAAAATAAGACCCATTAAGCAAAAAAATAATAGAGAGTGAATGTTGTTTGGTAACGTAAATCAATGCCAAATTGATTTCAAGGTGCACGCTGCCAATTTGATACAAAAGTCTTTACATTACTCTCTTTCTGGAAACTAATAGGAAGAATTCAACAGAATTTTTTTTCTTTTCTCAAGCTAATTCTAAAAGGTAGAATCTCTGGTGGTAGCACAATATGTTTATCTTAGAACCCCAAAACCTAGAGAAGAACTTTAGTTTAGGTAAGAGAATTTATGGGGGTAAAGAGTTCCTTCCCTCTTCAGCCTCAGAAAGGTCCACTCAGCTGTGTGAGGCACCACAGCCTAAACAATCATAGCCAAGCCAGGTGTCAGTGGTCCTTCTGTAGACACAGAGGAGGAGTGAAAGCACTCTCTATCACGCAACTAATTTTAAGAATGCAAACCACCATTCTCACAGTGGGGTGAAAAACTCTCCAGAGGAACCTCACCCGTAAATTTGTCCTTAAAGGCAGTTAATCTCTCGGGACGTGTCCATCCACAGCAAATTATAAACCATGGCCTTCTCTTGACCACAGAGATTAAAATAACCCCAACATTTAGAATACAAATCCCTATTCTTGCTTACTATTGCAGGCACAATTTTCTGAAGTTAAATATGAACTTTTAGAAGAAGCTTATAGATGAATGGATAGACAGAGTACTTGGGTCATGGCCACCAATCGAACAATCTGTGTCTTTAGGACCTTGGTATTCTGCTTCATACCTAGAGATGGCTGAAGAAGTCCATCCATCAAATCCCACCTCAGCCTCACAGGCACAGCCCTGAGACTATGGTTTTGGACTCCAGCTTTCTTTTTACACAACCTGTACATCAACCATCCAGATGTCAGCTCACATTTTCCTATGACAAGTCTTGGGATATTTTGTATTCTCAGATATTTTTTCATTCATATCTGCTAGGATTAGACATCAAATAGTGATATTTCAACTCCTGAAGCTGCTCAATTGCATTAAAAAAAATGTTTATCTCTTGTGGTTACAAAGAACTGACAGAAAACACAGCTCAAGAAAATCCAGAAAGAAAAAATATCCAGTGTATTTAGTGTATTTCAAAATGTCATGGTTTTAATCTTCTGATTCATGCATTTTGAATGCTTAAGGATGGCAAGTCTGTAATGTAAATACAGACTTTTAGCTCACAGACTGTACATCGGAACAGAAACCAATTTAATCAGCTAAAAAGAACACTTAATATGTTTCTTAAAAAAATGTGGAAACAGTGTCTCAGTTCATATTTTGCTGTCAGACTAGTGAAATTCTGACATAAACAATGTACATCCTGAATTCAATTTTCACTGCTTAATGCATTATGTTCATGTCTCTTAATTCCCTACCAATAATTAAAATGCCAAATACTGAACTAATTTCTTAATCCTACTGGCTTATTGTTTTTATGGTTGAAGTATAACTCCCACAAATGTCACTAAGACCAGCAAAAAAACAAAGTGATTTCACAACAGGCTTAAAGTGTTTAAATCCCACCCCCCATTTATTTAAAGAGAATTGCAGTTTCTCAAGCAAGATTATGATTCATTTCAAATACGAAAGCCCTTACCTCTTTATTCCAAAACCAGACTTTTTATTTTTTCTTTTTCCTGTATTAGTTTCCCAAAACACTGAAATAAATTGATACTAAATCCATAGATTTCAGAGCCATATGTTAACAAAATCAGACATCTAATAACATTTCAAAGGTCAAAGAAAATGATAGTTTATCTTGGTATTCTCATTTCAGAGCTCCTGAAATATACACACATATCCTGCACTTATTTTGCCTCCCCAATGTTACAAAACACAGTTCTGCAAAATAATAGTAGTAGTGGTAATAATAATAATAATAATAATAAAAAACAAGCCCATCTCTCAATAGTGCTTCCAAGATTCCTGATAAACTGTGCATCCTTTGCATCACCAGTAATTTCTGAGCTGACACTTTGCAAGATCACAGCAGTTCCCCAAAATTCTCTTTCTAGTAGGTTATGAAATTTTGATGTATGGATGTAGTTAACATCCTTTTCCGCATGTGCATATTCTGCCCTTATCAGCATTGAACTTCATCTGCCTTTTTTTAGTTGCTACTGTAAAAGTTTGCTGCAGCTCTTTATAACCAACTTTTTTTTAGAATATTCTGGATGAGTTTGTGTCTTTTGCAACCATTATCACTGCTATTCTCTCCATATTCTCATAAATTTAAGAACATATTCAGGTCCTAGTGACATCCCACCTGTGAGCTGGCTTCACTATATAAACTGGTTGTCTACAGAGTCCTGCATTCCAAATTAAAAATATTTTTCTTATGTTTTGGGTTGATTTTTCACCAAAAGGGTGATTGGCAGTTACTTGCTAGTAAACTGATGAAGCTGTGGTGCCATCTTTGGTCTGTCTGTTACCCAAATCATGATAATTCATGGAGTTTTGAAACTGAGAAGAATAATAAGACCAGGAAACAGACGGGGAAGTTGCTGTGAATTTCAAACCTTTTCCTGTTCTCAAAAATATACTCTTCTGTGCTGGCTCATTTATGTTCACAAACTTGCAAATGCTTCATTTAAATATTATCACCAGAACACAAAGTGCATTAACAAGCCTGAGATCTCAGTCAACACAGTTGTTTCTTTAACTTGCTGTCCAAAACCACCTGGGAGTTCAAAGGCTGCTGTCAAGAAGTCTGAAATGATTATTCTCAGTAGCGTTTACTCAATGGAATCTGAGTCTACAATGGGATATTTGAAGGGGTTATAAAGCTAAATATGCTAGACCTGTCTGGGGATCCTTGTACAGCATAAATAAAAAGATAGGCAGAATAAAGGGCTAGGATTTCCAATCACCCTTAGAAATAGCTAGTGGAAGCACTGAGTAGACAATAGATAAATTCAGGTAGATAAGGAGAAACCTGTAGCTTGGAAGAAAAGTTCTCATTTTGCCTAACGCTCAACTCTGAGGTTACGCCGCTTGAAGAAGCACTAGGGACAAGCAAACACACGGGAGGGACAGAGATTTGCAGTTACTCAGAGGGTCTGTGGCAGAACTGAGAGCATTCATCCATCTCCTCCTCAGTGCCTTCCCAATCCTTCGTTTCCTGGCATGACTGAGAAGTCTGAGAGTCTTGTTTTTCAAGGCAGCACATAGGAATCCGATAGGTATCAGTCTAATAACAATACCCATCGCTGGGCTTCAGCTGCTGTCTGCAAGCTTTGCTGGGGACTTACCTGATCTGTTCACCAGCAATATGCATATCAGCCAAAGAGATAGCCCACCAAAGAAGAAAAATAACTATAAAGAGGAAAGGGGGCTGGAAGGGAGGATTAAGATATTTTTTCAGCTATTCTTTTGAACCTGCTCTTTACAACCTATGAAAAATGTGAAGTGACAGGCAAGTTGCAAATGATTTCTAAAGCTACTTTATGAGAAAGTACAATTAATTCATGCAGTGTCAACTGGAATTGGAGTCTAGTCCTTCTTTTGAGCTGTGAAAGCAAGAATACCCAGCCTCTAATTACTACATGCTGTTTCTACTACAAGAAATACCATGGGGTTTTTTTAAATAATTGATAGTTTTGTAACTTAAGACTTCATCCAGTCGATGCACGAATTGGTCAATTAAGTTGTCTCTTGACTTTCCCAGCTTGTCAGTTGAGCAAAACCATGCTTGGCTTCCTCCTCATTCACAGCAGGGTCTTACACATATTTTTGTTTCAGTATCAGTGCATTTCCAATGCCTGAAGATGTATGTTGTAGGAAGAAGGCTGCGTTTTGCAGTTCACTTACTCGAGTGGAATTTGATTCCATCATATGAATCAGAGAACTGGAAATCATTGATGAACTAAGTGTATTAAATTAGCATTCTAACAAGCACATTTCTGTGTGAAAAAACCAAGACAGTGCTCTCTACTTAGGCTTAAAATATAGGAAAAAATATCCCCTTGAGAGTTTAACACTCTAAATTGAAGAAAAAACCCCTATATTTGACCAAAAATTGTGCTGTTTATTTAGAAGAACAGACAAATTGTCGTTTTAGTCACTCCTGAATATTACCACTATTTTCCAAAGTAAACACTGTAATTAGGCAGCTATTACCCAATGTGCCTCATGCACCACTGATCACAGCAGTCCAACCATAAGCCTGACCTGTGTGATACGTATAACAAGCGCACGTTAGGGGAGAGAAAACCTAAGACCTGTAGTCTTAGGTAGTGAGGGGTCAGGGCTCTTTTGGGGCACCATTGTGTGCAAGAGTTCTATACCTTGTCCTCCAATCCCAGCGGGATTGATGCCTGGCACATGAGTCCACCAAGGGCAAGAATGAACCAATAATCTGTATTTATGGCAGGATACTCCCATAAGAAGAGCTGACTGCTGAGGACAAGAAGGAAGATCTCAGCTGATTAGTATGTGCTAAGTAATACCTGACTAGGACCTGGCTTGGAGCATGTTATCTAATATTTTATATCATTCAGGAAAGCAAGAGGTTTTTGTACTGAACACTTCATGATACCAGGAGTAATGACATTATTCAAGCCAGTGCTGGTGTACTACTGGGCACTGGTGATGTCAATAGCATGAGGTGAAGAGAAGTCCTTGTAGCAGTATAGCTTGAAGAAAGTACTGCTTACACTACAGCCAGGATGAAAGAGATTCTTATTATTTTGTGGAATTTCTTTACCGTCCTGTGTTGAAGAATCAGTAGGCAATCTACAGGAGGGATCATGACCTGGTGCTAAAATGCAATATTACATTTGAAGGCAACTGTACTGACATTTTGAAAACAAATGAAGTATGAAGGGAGGTATTAAAAAACTTAATGAGGGTTGTGCTGGTTTTGGCTGGGGTAGAGTTAATTTTCCTCTTGGTGACTAGTATGGGGCTATGTTTTGAATTTGTGCTGGAAACAGCGTTGATAATACAGAGATATTTTCATTATTCCTGAGCAGTGCTTACATGGAGTCAAGGCCTTTTCTTCTTCCCATACCACCCCAACACTGAGTAGGCACAAGAAGTTGGGAGGGGACACAGCTGGGACTGCTGTCCTTAGCTGATCAAAGGCATATCCCATACCGTATGATGTCACACTCAGCATAAAAAACAGAGGAAAGCAGGGCAGAGGGGATATGCAGAGTTATGCGATTTGTCTTTCCAAGTAACTGTTACACGTGATGGAGCCCTGCTTTCCTGGAGATGGCTGAACACCTGCCTGCCAGTGGGAAGAAGCAAATTAAATTCTTGTTTTCCTTGTTTCCATATGATGCTTTTGCTGTACCTACTGAACTGTCTTTATCGCAAGCCACAAGTTTTCTCACTTTTACTCTTCCAATTCTCTTCCCCATCCCACCACAGGGAACCTGGCCAGGGTTACCTTGTGGCAACGGTAGAACAGAAACCAATGCCTTATATAGTAGAAACAAACGCACCGCCCAGTTCCTGTCCTTCCTCTGCATGCGTGGACTATACTCCATGCAAATTAGGAATAAAGGGAGAACAAGAGTTAGTTCAACTTCAGGTTTTATGCATCAAACTGATTCTATTCTAAGTTTTTCCCAAATATCAAAGATGCCCATATGGCACCACAAAAACAACCTAAAAATGGTACAGATCAGAAACTAACAGATGTCTATGGCTCAGCATTTTAAAATTTGTTATTATGTCACAGTGATATTTACAGTATGGTAACAATAAGTCTATAATCTTTTTCAACTTAAATTACTTTTATTTTTAACATTTTTAATGTACACCATCTCACCAAAACTCTTTTTATAAATAACTCGTAAGTATTCTTTACCAGAGTACCAAATTATATATCTTAAACAAAATAAATAAAATTGTATAGGTGATTAAAGATAAGTAGCAAAACTTATCTTGAAAGAAAATATAGCAAACCAGTGATTCGTCATAGATATAGTGGGTCTGCCATGATAGTACCATAGCAGCATTGCCAGGTCTTCTCTTTATCTAAAGCTTCTAAAGCTCTAAATTTTAGGTTCTCTTTCTTTTTTTTCTGTTTTTTTTTTATAAGACTTTAACTGTTCCACTAATAATTTCAGATGGAAGTTTCTGAAAAGCACTGCTTCTCTCTGCAGTCACTTACTAAAGAAATTTCAAAACCACTTACATAACATAGCAGTCACTGTTACTGTGTTTTAAACACTGAACTAACCAGTTACATACTTTTTTTTTAGCCCAAATGCTTTAGCCAATGATCTTTATCCCAGCTATTTATAAAGTTCTGTTTTCCAACAATGTGGTCACTAATTTAGTAAATTAATTTAAAACCAAGCCAAAGAATAGTGAGACCTGCCCAGTAATTATAGACAATGAATTTTCTACAATCTCTAAAGAAGTCATTTTTTTACATGAACAAATGATTCTAATTTAGCTTATTCCATCTTTACGTTTATTTCCTAGACTAGTTATCGCTTATCCCCGTATTATTATTCCATCATTCTATGATTTCAGGCTTTCCAAAACATCAATTCAACTTCTCTTGCAGAGATGAAGGCCTATGGGGCCTGGTGTTTCTCAATTCAGGAAAAACAATGGAGACTTCTAGAAAGCTGAGGTAGATAGAAAAAAGATGTAACTCACAAGTACTCACTGAACTTACTTTTTGTTACATCCATAGAGTTCTGTTTCTAAAAGCACTGAGTACCTCTCTCTTCCACTGAATTAGCAAAACTCATGAGAGGACTTTTCAGAAAAGCAGGTTATATTTTGAAGGAATTGCTGATATGAAGATTCTTGTTTGATTTATTAGAGGGTTAGTTTACTGGTTTTATACAGCATTTTCCAAACAGCAACCATTTTGGCTGCAGATCCAATTTGTGTTGTCTTCTTATTTACATTTAAAAAAAGCATTTGGATGACTAAATTCCAAAGTCTCCCTTTAAGAGGCATTTCAGTTATTTCAGCATGGTCTGAACTCCCAGACCACTTTGTTCACAGGTGATGGCATGCTTGAACAGAAATAGCAGCAGCAAGCGCAAAGGAGCAGTAACACAAGTCCCCTTGTAGAAAGGTGGCGGGAAGACACAGAGTCCCATCTCTCCCACTTTTCGAGTGCTCCTTTTAACAGGCTGCTCCCAACTGTGACCAAGCCCCAGGCAGTTGCAACTATCCCAGCTGCAGCCAGGACACTGTGTTTCCATCTGGCCATGAAGTCTGGCCAGGCAATAACTGACTGTGCTCACTTATCTTTCCTCATCCAGCTGCTTTGCTGTACAATGAGGAAAGCATTGGAACCCCATGATTCTCCCTTTTCCACAAGGACTTGCTGTCCATCATGCTGAGATTTTAATTTGAGGCAGGTTTCCTATTATGGCTCTATAAAGGTTTTCTCTTGGTAACCACATGTTTATTGCCAATTTTTTGTGGAAACACAGCAGAAACATTTCAGGACCCCACTGAAAAAACAGCACCATATAGCATGTTTTTATTAACCATTCTTATTCATATTTGTTCCTTCAAAGCCTCATTAAAAGGAGCCCAAAATTATTTTTGCAGTTTCTTCCCCTCCCTTCTCAACCTCACACATCCGCCTTTTCTCTAAATTGTGCTGGCAGGCTAAGGAAGAGTCGGCTTCCCGCTGCCAGCAAAGCATCTTGCTGCAGAAGGGCGCCTGAGGTCACCTTGGCCCTCGAGGAACGCCACTGATTTCCTGGCTACTCGTGGTAGGAACAGCAGCCCCCTCAGCCACATCTTATTATTTTCATCCTCTTACAGTCACCACTTACAGTTTAAACTGTGAGCCTGGCCAGGGCTCTGGGCCTGTAAAACTAGACTAGATTATCGCTCGTGCCTCAGCCCAGCTGATCCTGCTTCCCACCATCCCCACGGGACCGCCAGTTACATGGTTTCTCATGATGCCAGAGCAAGGAATTCTCTCCTTAGGACAGTGTAATCATATCTGACATTTCACAATCGGAATAGGAAGAGCGGGCTGGGGATAAAGCAAATGACTATTTTCTCTTCCCAGCTGGGAATCTCAGGATGGCGTTCAAAACAAAGCTGGATGAAGGGCCCAAAAACTGTGGGCAGCATCTGACAAAGGGGTTGGTAATACAGAAGAAGATAGTACATTTGGTAATGGTTTATTTGTATCATTATAAGTTATTATTGAGGAAGTATATAAGGAGAGGAAAAAATGCAATAGAAGCAACATCAAGAGCCAGTCACAGGAAAGGCTGGGGAAATAAGCGATGATCAAAAAATAGTCATCTTAAAAAATACAACACACTCACCGAAAGGGAGGTTGTCCCTATTTTAGCTCCTTCTACTGAGCAGTGTCACTGAAAGCCCCCTGTACATCCCAGTACTAAAGCTCTTATGTCTGTATGTTTGTTTATTATTTACCTGCCTTAAATTCCAGAAGAACAGAGGAAAAAAAAAAAAAAGATTACTTTTAGCCCTCATCTACACCTTTGAAATACACAGGAATACTATCACAGAAATTTTCCATGCTCGTTAACTCCAGCATACAGTTGCTCTTTCAGAAAGGGAATATTAACAGCACCTCCTGAGCCAGGCTGCTTTCCACAGGCTCTCTTGAAACAACAGGAGGCGAACGGCCCCCCGGGGGTTTCCATCCTCTTGCAACAACTATCAGTTTGTATTAGTCACAACAAACCTCCTCCCATCAGCCAGCTTTTGCAGCTTCCTTTGCTTGGAAACAGTTGCTGGGCTGAGGCTACTCCTCACTTGTCTCCTTGGTTTGTCGACAAAAGAAATTATAGGTGACTGACAGGCAGGACCATACTCTGTAGCGTTTGGGGTTTTTTTGGTAAAAGAGACTTTATCCTCTGCAACTGCAGCCATCAAGCCTTTACCCTCAGATCCCAGAAACATGGAGGGCCAGTTTCTAAATCTGAAAGACAAGCATAGAAACTTGATTATGAGAAGCGGAGACTTTTTTGTGAATTTCATGACCTTGAAAGTTATTTCTTAGAAGACTATAGGGAGTACAGCTTAAAACTTCATGCCTGACGTTCTAAAACTGACATTTCAAAAAATTGTGTGTTTTCTTTCTTCTTTCTGCCAAAAAAAAAAGAGGAGACAGAGTGTTGAGGACAAGATCTGTACATATTTTCTAAGAGGTGCCTTTCCAAAAGTAAGTTTTGCAGCTTTTATATTTGAAAGCGTCTGCCTGGAAAATTTGCTAAAGCCCGTTACCAAGCTTGTTGATTTCCCCACTTTGCTCAGGCCCAGCTTATCATTTAGTTTTCATTTCTTTTTTCCAAGAAGATGATCTTTTCACTGGGCTGGATGTGGTCATACTGAGAAAGCTGTTTATGTCTTAGCAGAAGTTAATTAACATGTCTTACTGTAACTTCTAACTTAGACCAGACAATACCATTTGTTTTTAATTGCGTTTAAGATAAGGAAAATTATGTTACATTATAAATCAAGTTTTATTATAGCACTAATACTAAACAGTAAAATTAAAACCAATTACGAACTTATTTCAGAATAACTACAGAGTGACAAAAATGAAAAAACATGAGGTTTGTTTCTGGTGGGATTTTGGGTGGTTTTAGTTGACTAACGATACATAGGAAGATGATATCTATTCTTCCAAGCCATTAGCATTGTTTCACTCTATCCTTTGAAAGGATCACCTCATAAACACCATTGTATATATTTGTCTATATATGTCAAAAAAAATACTTTATAATTTGTATATAAATTATTCTCTGATTAATCCTGAGCACTTAAATTTTGACAAAATTACAACCTGCCATGGATCTGAAGGAAGTGTAGACAACTAAGTCAACAACAGCCAGAAAAACACAGGCAACAGCAGCAGAGAGCCCACAAACAGCGCTGGCCAAGGAGTAGGGGAAATAAAAAAGAGAGCTAAAAGCCCTCAAGTTTATAGTAATTTCTATCGTATAGAATCACAGTATCATAAAATGGTTTGAGTTGGAAGGGACCTTAAAGATCATCCAGTTCCAACCCCCCTGCCATGGGCAGGGACGCCTTTTACTAGACCAGGCTGCTCAAAGCCACATCCAACCTTGCCTTGAGCACTCCCAGGGATGAGACATCCACAACTTTCTGGGTATCCTGTTTCAGTGCCTCACCACTCTCAAACTGAAGAATTTCTTCCTAATAAATAAATCTGCCTGCTCTCTGTATAAAACTCTTACCCTTTGTCCTATCACTACACTCCATGATAAAAAGTCCCTTCTCATCTTTCTTGTAGGTCCCCTTTAAGTATTGGAAGACTGCTTTAAGATCTTCCTGGAGTATATTTTTATAAAGTATATCTTTCTATACATACGTATATATGTATATAAAGTATACATTTATTTAAAATACATATATATTTATTTAAAGTGCATGTTTATAAAGTAATTATCTTCATATAACTAGCCAAGTCAGGAAAAGATACTAAGCAAATTGCAAATAAAAGGGAGGAAGAATTACCTTAAAACCAAGTCCACGGGTCTAGGCTCCCTTTCAAGGCATTTACAGCTTCAAGAAAGTGAGGCCGATGTAAAGAGAACGCAGGAAGGGAAAATCTGAAAAGCAGAGCCTTGGCTGCATCAAAACACAGCTGGCATCTGTGCTTAAGGCATATTCTTGTACCTACCTGAGCAGTTGTTTGGACTCTGAGCAGAAATGCTTGAGTCGTTTTGATTTACGAGATGCTAATATGTGCCCAGTGGTTTGGTTATGGCTCCCAGTCTCACAAATTTAAAACTAACCACAATGTCCTCACTTCTGATAGTTGCCTTTGGCTGACCTCTTGGAAGGAGACTAGCCATGGGCCACAGGCTGAGGCTGCCTGCCACAGGGTAAGTCTCCACACATGGATGGGTAGAATGGGCAGCTGGGACATCCATCAAGTAGCAGCAAACCCACATTATTTCACATATAACAATGCTAAATCACTCATCGCTACCATGCAAATGCTTAGGTTTATTTCCTGCATTGATTTTCAGTGGAAGAAGAAGGCAATTCCTATAGCATTCTAACATTTCTAGACAATTGCAAGTTTACCTAGTGATCACACATATTCCTAAAACTCCTTGTCCAAACAGAGGGACTGACAGGACAAGAATGTGCCTATTGGCCATCTCTCTTCAGGTCACAGCTCTTCACACAATTAATGAAACATTACTGCCTGTCTGATGCACAGAAGGATCACGTGGACTGAGATTAATATAATATATTTTGCCCTATATCTTTCTTCTGTCACATTATGTTATGCTTGCAGTATTACCTTTATTTACATTTTAACGCTGATAAATTAAATTAATGAGAGCTTCTACACTGACATCTCCCATGGAAATACAGCATGTGTTTATTCAAGTGGATGGTTAAAATGATGGCTTAAATGTCATCCAAAGCCTCTATTGTTCATTCACTGGACAGAGAGAGTAAGAATGCAGTGTAGGGAAAATCACTGGTACGCTCAGACCATGGCATGCGAAGCTGCTGACTTGAAGTTTCCTCATCTTCCTCCACCTGTCTGCTGCCCTTCCATCAGTGCGCAGCTCCTAACCACACCCCAGCCCTGTCCCAGACGTGCCACTCCTGGTCAATACTAGAAAAAATACTTTTGCTCTCAGCGAGCCAAGAAATATGGTCTTATTCACTTTGTATAAAAATAATTTCTTTCAGATATCTGTAAGCAAATAAAGCAAATGTCTGCAGCGAGAGAGCCAGAAAGCCATAGCATGCTCATCCAGCATCCTTCTCTTGCATGCAGGAGCCCTAGCACCTTCAGCACACTTTGTAATACCCAGCCTAGTTTTAGAAAATCCTCACCCAAATCTCCACGTGCTTTGAGGAGTTGTAGTATCATAGTGCTGACAGCACGAAAAACTGTGAGCTTGTAATCTGAAAGCTCATCTTACTGATATTTTACCCCTTGTGTAAAGCTAAGGGGGATAAATTTGCAGCACTCCTCATGAACACTGACTCCCACCATCTCGTCCAGCTGCAGAGTCATTACCAGCAGCTCTGTTCCAAGAAAGCTAGACAGACATCCAAAACTGAGCTTTCTTTTCCTGCGTTGCTTGAATCTATGAATGTAGAATTCTACAGTCTCACTAAATCATATAACTCAGGTCTTCTACATGAACTTTCTCTACCCACAACTCAGCAGCAATGCAGCAAATGATCTGCTGCTGGTCTTACAAGTAAGTATTAAAAAAATTTTCTACCTTCCCTGCAAAGCCTTTTTTTTAACTAAGGTCCAGATCTTTTAAGTTGTTATCAGGTCTATTTTTAACCAATGAAAAGCAAACAGATACCTAAACAGTTTATATACCAGGAGTGGCAATTTTTCACTCAGCCAAACAGTACAAAATGGGAGGATGAGCTGCAACAAAAAGGAATTTGGAGGAGAACCTCTTCAGCACTTCTGCTTTCAATGTTCCCTTCAGCAGGGGTGCCTGATTCCGAGAACCCCTGCAACAGAGCCCGCACACTAAGCACCCACCTCCCCACAGCAAAGCCAGCCTGCAGGTCACCAGGAAGCCCAGGGAGCTGCCAGAGCACAGGGAATCCTCTATGCTGGCTTCTCTGCACATCCTCAGAAAGGGGCTCTGGCAGTCTGATAGCAGTCACTCCTGTTGGGCTTGTTTCATTCACGAAGCACAACCCATTGCACTTTGGCTTGTCCTATTTCAGTGGTAGTTGTCATGGTCATAACCAGATTTCAAAATATGTATGTGCAGAATATTGAATGATTACAAAGGCTGTTTTCCACTGATTCTGCCCTCAGCTGATCATATTAAATTTACCTTAAAGAGAAGGAGACCCAAGTATTCCAAATCTCTTACACAATGACCACTTCTATGTAGCTTTTTGTACAAATAACATCTGACTCCCTATGAGCCAGATGACTCTGTGGCTGTGTCTGTGGGGAAGATGTGGACAGGCAGAGATATCAGTGCTGGAGCAGCAGATGGCCTGCTCAGCTGGAAAGGGCGTCTTGGTAAGACCATCATTTACTGTAGAATGGAAAAAGAGTGTTACAGACAACTAAAGAAAGGACTACACAGGATAACCCCACAGGACGTAATAATAAGTAGCAAAAAAATTGTTTAAGCATACCTACCTCTCTAACTAAGCCTGTTTTGTCTGAGGCAGACAGTGTGCTTTGCTTTCCCACTGTGTTACCCATACGACAAGGCCCATCCTTGAGACATCCTGTCCCTGGGTCAATAACCATTGGTACCAGGCCACCCTGGCTTCTCCAAAGCTGCATTGTAGGAATCCATACCTGATGCAATAGCACATATTGCTGTCTCCATTACTTTCTTCTATCATATAAATCCGTGTTACTTTCACTACCTTCATCTGTGACCTGATATTAAAGGACGCACAGGGGGCCAACAAATTCCCCAGGCTCAGCAGCACCAGAGGGAGCAGGACTTCCAGTCTCTCAAGGTTCTGATGAAGTTACAGAGAAAATGGAAGAGTGAGTTGGTTTTTAAAAGCTTTCCTTTCTCTGATATGCATCAAAATCTCTTTTTCCTTTTTCTTTTCCCATCAAAGACAAACACACTCTCTCCCTTGAGTCACTTTCTGTTAGTTCAGTGATTGCCCACTTCCAGCTTGTACTACTGCTATTCCCCAAGCTAAAGCCATGCCAAGGCTTTCCTAATTCACTTGTCACTGAATTTAAGCCTTTAGTCTTCTATACACATTGAATCTACTTTTCAAGCAAAAATTTAGCACTAAATACCCTGGTTCTATCATGCAACAGTTTGACAAATATGATTTTTAAATATTTTTTCCCCAGGAGCAAGATGATAATTTATGAGGCTGGTTTTAATCTTTATTAAGTTAAATGTTTATTTCTTTGGATGTTTCCCTGCATGTTCACATTACTGTAGTTTTTATAAATTTTTCACTTTCAGATTTTTTTTCCAGTGTGTAAAGTCTATTTTCCTATATTTATAGTTTTGTTCCTATATTTATAATTTTTAATCTATACAAATATATTTATGTTCACATTCATATGCTCATTTTATATTTAATCTTTTTCACATAGCTTTAAATTTTTGTTATCTTGAGGTTAAAAAGAAGATTTCTATGCCTAAGTTGTTGTATTGTTCCACATATTTCTAGGAATTTTAAGATGTTTCAAAGATTTTGTTATCTGATTATCAATTTTCAATATGTTTTTAAATATTCCTAACAAAATTTGAATCTAGGAATCATAAGACTAATTTTGAAATAATGAAAATCATTGATAATTCAACTTCCAACTTAAATTACTTTTAATATATATCAACAAATTTAACATCTGTTAATTAAAAATACTCTTTTAAATTTAAAAGATACAGTAGTAGTATCTTTTCTTGCTGCTGCAATATATAGCTTATTTCATACAGCTGGAGTTCATCTATAAACCTAATGCTGCCAAAATATTATTATTGGCTCTGACATTTCTGTTGGATTTACTGCTTTTCATCTACTGCAAGATAAATTTCATATACCCAGACAGTATTTTTTTAAGTTATTTCCAGGTCAATTATTTTGCGCACTTCCATTCTCAGAAAAAGGTCAAATTCTGCTTTACCCTATTAATAGAGGTTTAAAGAAATAAAGATCAAAGACACTAGGTGTGTTTAAAAATAAAACAAATTTTTTAAAAAAAACATAAAATCCATAAAAAAGGTAAGAAAAAGAAAATAATTTCAAAAGCCAGAAAAGTCTCTTTATTTCTCTAGAATTGGAGGCAATCACTGATTCCATATGTTATCAAAAGTTCTGAGACTTTTCAATACTGGCTAAAAATACACCATGCAAATGCTCATTTGTACAATGCTTATAGTAGGAGAGATGGAAATTGCAGTCTCAGTGCTTGTCTTCCTTCCATGGGGGGTCTAGGAAAGGCTTATGTTTCACTCCTGAGACTTCCTGGGATTTCATGCCAAACGGTACAAAGCTGGTACAGAGGTGAGGAAAAGAGTTGTGTTCCAAAAAACATCACATCAGGAAAATTCCTCCTGACCTGGCGGAGGGCAGGGGGCATGGAGATCCCTATGCTCTCCAGGTCTATACTCTCTTAGTCTTCTGGGAGATACTAAAGGACTGAAAAAGTCTGATCTCATTGTATTTCATACATGAGTTGTTGGAGATCCATCATGTTTCAATACTAAGTCCTGTTTGTTGTGGAAGACACGGAGAAACACGGAAGACACGGTCAGTCATGTCTTTCCTTTGGTACTCAGTGTGAGGTGAATGTCATCACTCACCACGTCCCAGAGAAGAAGAAAATGCAAATAACCTAGGAACTAAGAAAGCAGTGGTGTTCCTGCTGTCTCAAATGCCTCGGATGCACAGGGCAAGACAAGTGTCTGGTCTGGGTGCCTCGAAGACACCAACTCAATATCTGTTCAACTGCCCAACTGCCTGAACATGAGGCACAGAGATACTGAAAACACACATGAATACCTGAATTTAGTTTTTGCACCAAACTTTAACAAGACAAAATCAGTACTCTGCCCAAAGGCAGAGGTAACAGGTTTGGCTTTCACAGCAAAGACTTTTTAGATGAGAAGTACAATTATAAGCTTCCCTTTCACCGAGATTTAGGTGGGTTTAAGGCACTCCCCTCACCTTCAAAAAATTCCAGGGAAAGACCATTTTCAGGTGCAAAACCACACCGTGCCAGTTACAATACCATGGCTAGAAAAATCACGACAGAGCCGACAAGTGAGTTGGTCTTACTGGAGAGATTATAAACTTCCATCAGAAAGTTGGAACACAGGAGCCAAGATGTCACTTGAGATGCACTCAGAGATGACAAAAAGGGCTATAAAATGTAGTTCTCCTTGTACAGCAAGAGTATCTCTTACTTCCAATGAGTGAATCAGTGTGTGTGCAGCCCAGATGGTGCAAAGTGGAGGGCTGCAATGCCTGAGAACAAATAAGAAAGGGAAGGAGATATTTATCGGAAAGGAGGAAACCAGAGTCTAGCAAATCCAAGGCTTGTTCTCAATAAAAGAGGCATTCAACTCACTGGCTAATGAGAACAGTCTTCCCCACATCCTGGGAAGGTACGGCTCTTTTGGATTCTTAATTGAACAAAATAAAACCACACAGCCACAAAATATTGCAAAGAGAAATATCTCTTCTGTTACAGGACTTACTGGTTTTTTTTTTACTTTCTTACTAAACTAATAACTCATTAGCCAAAAAAATAGACAGGGTCAAAGCAAAGAAAACTCATTCTTCCTTTCCCAATAGAGGCTCTTTGACTGGTGATGTAATAGCTCATCTGCATTCGCATTATTAGTGCTAACTGTGAAATAGGCAAATACAATGTTCAAGAGAAATGCTGCAACATAAGGATTCTTACTGAGAGCAAGAATGTCCATTCTTCTTTACTCTGATAGCAAGATACATCAATTAATCCTGGCAGAATTATTAAAGGCTCTTTTTGGTCCTGCCCATTTTTTCAAGCTTACGTACAGTAAAACACATATTTTTTCAAAGTTTCATAAAACAAAAAGTGCAAAATATGCCTGTTTTGCACTCTGTCTGCATGGCACAAGTGCTCTCACAGCATGCTGTGGGAAGCCAGTGCCTCAGCCACTCGGGCATTTGAAAGACATATTATACTCGGGTTATCACAGAACACATTTTACTGTAGAGCTTTGCAATCACTTGAAGGCCTTTCAAAAGAATAAAGTAATACATAAACCAGCTGACCTATTTCTGGATCAGCATGGTCCTTGCTCCACCTTTCACATGAACATCCTGTGCCCCTTCTAGAAGTTCCTTAATTAACCCTTACTTTATCTTACGACTATCAAATGTAAATAAATTGTCATGTGGGGTCATCTTTCCAAGGTTATGTTGCATGGCATCCACCTGCTCCTGCCTGTCAGAATTAAATCTGGAGAGTGCTGAGTTGCTCCATAATCTACGTCATTTGAAGATACAGCTTTTCACCCATACAGCCAAATGCAATCTTAATTTGGTCTTTATGATTTGAGCAACAAAGTCTCAGAAAGGAACAGCCATCTTTACAAATCGTATTTTTTTCCCTCTAGGGTGGAAAAAAAAAAAAGGGTGCATATCCATTTTGAGATTTCATAGCCTCACTTAACTCTTTTATTCCATGCATAGTGTTGACTTTAAAATAGCTTTGTTTAATAAGAGACAGCATTTCCTTAACTGACCTTAGGCATACGCAGCTTCCTAGATGGGAAGGAAGGTTACATTAGGCTAAATAAGCAAGTGATGTGTAGTGTATAAAATGAGGAGAGTTATTCTTCCATTCTCAGGCAGCACAGCTGTGAGCAGTAGCACATAGCAAGTGACCAGCACTCCAGCTCTGTTTTATTCCCCCTGAGTCACAGCAAGTGGCAAACACCACCATTCAGATGTAAAGCATTTTCAAACATGTTAGTATTAGGCTGATTTTTCCTTTAGAATAGATATACCCTCTGTTTTCTTGAAAAAAAACTCTGAGGGCTAAATATGCTCTCTGAAAATAACAAAAGTTGTGACAGATACATGTTTTTATTAGTTGCTTCTTAGCCAGGAACTGTGAAATGGATCGAGTGTTATTACACGGTGATAGATGGAGTAAACTGTATTTATGATGTCACCCCTCCAGTAATCATGAGTTAATAACTGAGGCAAAGAAATAATTTAGAGTTAATAATTTTAATTAATATGACATTTCCCAGTACAAATTTTTGCCCCATCTTCCTAATAATTGAAATGGTATTGCTATACATCTTCTCTTTCACCCTATGCAAGTTTCCAATTTTTTTGTACTATAAAATATAAAAGAAGAGACAAGGGGGGGGAAAAAAGGAAAGAATAGGAAAGAAAAGGGGGAAAAGGAAAAAAGGGAAAAAAAGGAGAAAAAAGAAAAAAAGAAGAGAGGAAAAAGAAAAAAAGGGAAAAGTGGGAGGGGGAAGAGGAAGGGAAAGCCGTGAACAAGCCTTAAAAGCAATCCTGTAATTTCAAAGATCTTACAGTTGGATTTATTATTTTGCTTTTCACTTCCAGATCAACTTCTCTGTAAAAAAAAAAAAAAGCACACAATACCTTGCAAACAGTCTTGCAGTATTTCCATAAGACACATTTCACTAATTATTACCATTTCATTAGCTGAAACGTTAACACAGAGTTCTTAAAAAATCCAGTATACCTGTGCCAGTGGACTGCATTAATGAATTTTCCCCAAAGCCTTTGATCTAGTCATTAATAACGCCATCTGTCTTGTACAGGTTCATTTTAATATCTAAATTAATCATAATAATAATTATTCATCGTGAATTGTTTAATTACCTATGTAACTGTAAGATCATGTAAGTTCAAAGAAATATCAAAAATTATAAGTATTATTTCCATTACTTCTCCCAAGTGGCATTCTTCATGAAAGTAAAGTTGCTTAAAATTTGTCTATCAAAATAAAAACGTAAGAAAAATACACTGAGGACACTGCTTGTAAGAAGTACCTCAATTCCTAACTCATGCCAGACAAACCTCAAAACACTCCAAAAGCAATTTCTGCACCATAATAATTTCCCTTTTCCTTCCAACCCACAACCACACATTGTGCATGTACTCCTTCAATCACATTGACAACCCCCCATCTGACCCTTGGAAAACTGAGCAGTACTGAAATACACATTTGTTCCTGCTTTTCCTCGATAGTTCCAGGATAGAAGTGAAGGCTGTGACTTTAGTAAGTAGATTAGTATACCTGTTGGCCATAAATTCAGTGAATCCATTGAGCCAAAAGATATCTGAGTGCTTTGGTCTTTCTCCATTTCCATCATTTTCTCAAGCCTGTTTATTTGGTTTATTTCAGCTACTGATATATCATTTATATAGTGAATTACTGATAGATGCTTGGTAAATCAAACAAAATTGTTAAAAAGGCTACTATATACACACACTCACACTCAGGTGCATACAAATGCATAACAGGATCTGAAGAAGATAAACTTCCTTCTTCAGGGTATAAGAGTTATTTTAAGAAAGACACTATGTCTGGAGGGGGCCGACCTTGAATATAACAGAGAGATCCTTGTTTTCTTTGTGAAGAGGAGGCAAGTTGTCTAGATTAAAAACGTATATTCTGTTGAAACCTTGAGGATGGCTAATAACTGGTGCCTCAGTTTCCATCAAGATACTACTGACAACAGCTCTGTTAAGATACATGTGCCACGTGTTTCCACCATTGCCCTTTACTGGGCAGGATCACAGCCAGTATGGCTTGTGTCCTGTGTGTTACGCTGCCAACAGCTAACAGAAGTTCCCAGTTGGTTTAAATGGGGGTAGCTCCATCAACTCAATGGAGATGTGTCTAGTCATATCACTTGTTAGTGTATTTGGGCACTACATTTGAGTTTTTGGCACACGAACCTCTCTCCTGTTCCCATTCTCGCCACAAAATTCCAGTGGGTTGTAGTGTTTGGAACAACACTCTTCTTAGACATCTTTGAGACATTCCATCAGGACGGTGTTTCAGTAGCAAAACCAGCTGTGAACTAGCTGGACAGCTGTTGCAATTGAAACATAATGAAACTGCTTTTCATATTTCGAGACTGATCTTTATTTTGCACAGATTAGTCTGCTTTTTAATTATTGACGTTCTTTGCCCATCTTCGTCACACACTGCTATTGAGGAGGAAGGAGCAGAATTTTTGACCCTACTACTAGAAGATCTGAATCCACATTTCTCTGTTAGTGACTTCTTTCTGTTCTATGTATGTGTTTATTGCAATGTCAGCATTGCTCTTTAGTTTATATAGTTCCTTCCCTTCATGATCTTTGTACCCTTAAGGCATTTCTAGGAAAAAATTCGGTTTGTTGGGCAAAGTAACGTTTTCAGTATATTCTAAAACATTACTTACTTCATAGTAATATTGTTTTCTACAAGTATTATAATGTGAGTTCATAATACTTGATGATGAGTGACCAGGACAACATCCAGTCTGCAGCAGAGGTCTCACCAGTGCCTTGCGGTGGGGTCTTTATAGTGGAATTTATCCCTGTGGAGCTAATCACTGTGAAAATCTCTGCTGGAAGTGAAATATTTGATGTATTTCAGTATTCTAATTGATTTTTTTCTCCATTGCCACTATAGCTGCTTCTGACTTTTCTTTGCTGTAATTTCAACAGATGAACTCCTGTCATATTGCAAGAAACTGCTGTTATCCTTCCCTAAATACGAGTTTGCACTTTGTAGCGTTAAATCTAGTCCTATTTCTACTACTTATTTATTCATCACAGTTATCCCTATTTTATTGTAGGAATCCTCTTCTTCCTAAAAACACGTTGTCAGCAAATTTCATTAGCAAACAAAAACTCTCTGTGATAAGGTCATTAATGAATACATAAAACAGGATTGGAGCCAGAGTTGCAATCATGACCTCTTCCCAATCTGACAGGGACCCTTACAACACAGCACACAGTTGTCTCTCTGTAGCTGGTCCTTGAGCCCTTTGCTCCAACTGAAATAACTTCTCCTGTGGTCCTGCATCAAAGGCATCAGTCCAGACAACAGAGGCTAGGCATGGCCCTTTCTAACAAAGCTTATAAAACGCAGATACATAGCTAAATTTGTCCACGTCTCTCACATCAAATGTAATCTCTTTGGAATTTCCTTTCATCCCTTTATTTAAATACTTCCTCAAAAATGTGTTTTAAACCCTTGCATACCCTGAATTCAGACTGGTGTGCTCATAGCAATCTAGATGAGGGTAAGGATGAGATCTAGGAAAGAATAAGAGTAGAGCTTCTGTTGGACTGGGCCTGCAGCCCTTTTGCAATCCCACTTCAATTAGACCTCCAGTCTCTTCTAAGAGTAAAGCTCCTGCTGTTTTCCTGTGACTTGGCAGAGAAAAAGCCTTGACAAATTCATCAAACCAGATTCATGGTTGCAAACTACCATTTCTGCCACACTGTGACTGGAAAAATTCTTCTGAATGCACTGAGGGCAGGGAGCTCACCAGGACTCCTTGTACCCTTCCTGCCTATCCTTCAGAATTGCTAATATGACATTGGTCCTCCTGAAGCTTTTTCTCAAGATGGTTGTTGATGAGGTCTTTGAGTTCCTTTTGCCAGCTGATATGAAGACTTGTTGGTTCAGCAAAAAGAGTTTCTCCATCGTGTCCTCACTGCTCACCAAAAGCAAACACAGAAGTGGTATTTCTTTTTATGAGATGAAAGTCATATTGCTGAATAGGTCTGTCATTCAGTAATAGATAAGCTATGTCATTGCTAGGAACATGTTCATAGCTCAGAAGTTGAAGCTCTTAATCATAATTCCCAAAAGACTCTATCTGCTGTCATATTACACAGCTCCTTGTACAATGCAAGGTCAGAGTATCATCTCTGTAGTTACCTAGACTGCTTCTTCTGCGTGCCTCAACTCTCCTAGGTCTATAATAACTACTTCTCATATGCATTCTCTAGTCCTTCATCCACCTTCATTTAAACTGGTATGTTATCCCCAAAATTAAGGAACCAAGCTTTACCAAATAATCATAGTTCATGAGTGTGTGACAGTTGCCAGAGTATATCAAGCTGCAAGCACTGCCTGAAGAGCAGAATGCCTGCTCTGTTATATCATAAAGGAAAACTTTGGAGCTGTTGTTGTTGTCACCATTACTACCACCAACAGCAGTAGTTAACCACAGTAAGTTTAAAAAGAAACAATGAGCACAGTCTAACTCCCACTTGCCTTCATGCCCAGTTTTTATCTTGTAACCCCTATAACTAAGACAGCATTTTTCAATGTGCCTTTAGTTGCTAGGTAACGATGACTTTGTCCTTTTTCATTCTGGATTTATACCCCTTTTGACTCAAATGCTTTTATTTTATTTCCTGCCTTAAAACCTACTTGTCTTTGAAGAGATTCATCACTGAAATTACCTCATTTCTGTCTTCTCTGTGAATGGTTTTCACAATTACTATCATAACCTGATTGAGAATAAAAGTTCTTTCTTTTTAGAAAAGGCACATGGAAACACATTTCCCACCACGTCTTGCACAAGAAATTATTATTGTTAGATACATCACCACAACTTGCAATAGCCAAAGACCTGCACCAAGCTACTTAAATGCAAAAAGAAGATCCTTGAAACAAGGATTTTAAAGACAAAAAGCATCAAATGCATACAGAAAGATGGAGAATGCAAGGTGATGTAAATTACCTACATTAACAGCACCTTAGATCAGTTTTAATGGAAGCTCTTTAAAAGCTAAGCTAGTTTTCATCGTTCATGTCATTTGCTTCCTTTTTATGTTTCACTCAACTTGAATGGTGACAGTTTAATTTGTACTTCAGTAAGTTCTGTTGTCAGGCAGCAGACCTACATTGCATTGCTTGTGTTGTAAATACATGGAAGGAACATTTTGAAATAAACTATTTAAACAGAGTTTGAAAGAAAATCTTGAAAATCCTTTTTTTGAGGATTTTACAGGCTGAATATCTAAACTTTAGCTCAAAACTTACATGATGCAACTTCCCTTGGATATTTAACAGCTGTGTAATGCATGGACACCATTATCCTTGCACAAAATACAAGCATGTGACTAAATTAATTTTTATTTATTTTTCATATGCCACCCTACACACAACTGCCTATTAAAAAAGTAATAACTGGAATGTTATTTGTCTGGAGAAAAGCTAGATTTGATTTTCTTCTCCAAACTGGAAGACTTAATGCACAGAGAGTAGCACAATTTATTGACTCTCACTTATTTTTTTCTGTGCCACCGCTTCACACTGAACACAACATCCAGAAAATAAGCCCTGTTGTTTCCCAAAGCTCCATGTAATAACAAGTTGACTTCGGTGATATATTTGATTTTTCTGCCACTCTAAGCATTAATACCCCCCAAACGATCTCTGAAGAGAGCAAGTATTCCCATCAAATTGCAAGTCATCTTACTCATGATCCAATAAATAACATGCAGAATAAATATCTCTGGACTCTTGAACTAATGACTTCTTAAAAGAGTTTAGGATTCAAAAATTTAATTGTCATAATGAAAGAACAACAGCTCAGAAAAGACCTAGCAGCATTAGTGTCTACACTGGAATTTGGAAATAAGTTAATGTTGGTGCAATAAATATTTGCCTTAGGATGTGAATGGACGTCAGCACAGCGAGGAAAGCAGAAGGCTGACACACACCTCTGCTCCTTGTCCACTGCAAAAACAGAGCTGGCAGTTTGTTTAAGAAGATTGGGAAAAGGAGGAATTATTCTGGTCTCCCACTCAAATTATTTCTTACAATAAAATGGAAGACCTATATGAAAGCTTTTCTCTTATCTAAATATCCCATGTCACGGTATCACAGTATCACAAGGTTGGAAAGGACCTCTGAGATCATCAAGTCCAACCTATAACCCAACACTAACACCAACTATCATCTAAACCATGGCACGCAGTGTCTCATCCAATATCCCCTTAAACACCTCACGATGACTCCACCACCTCCCTGGGCAGCGCATTCCAATGGCCAATCACCCTTTCAGTGAAGAACTTCTTCCTCACATCAAGCCTAAACTTTCCCTGACGAAGCTTGAGTCCATGCCCTCTAGTTCTGCCACTGGTCACCTGAGAGAAGAGACCAACCCCTGCCCGACTACAACCTCCTTTTAGGTAGTTGTAGAGAGCAATGAGGCCTCCCCTGAGCCTCCTCTTCTTTAGACTAAACAGCCCCAACTCCCTCAGTCGCTCCTCATAGGGCTTCTGCTCCAGCCCCTTCACCATCTTCATTGCCCTCCTCTGAACACATTCCAGTATCCTAACATCTTTCCCAAACTGGGGGGCCCAGAACTGTACACAATATTCAAGATGAGGCCCGATCAGTGCCGAGTACAGGGGGACGATAACTTCTCTGGTCCTGCTCACTACACTGTTCCTGATGCAGGCCAGAATGCCATTGGCCTTCTTGGCCACCTGGGCACACTGCTGGCTCATGTTGAGCTTCCTGTCAACCAGCACTCCCAGGTCCTTTTCTGCCTGACTACTCTCCAGCCACTCTGTCCCCAGTCTGTAGCTCTGCATGGGATTGTTGTGTCCAAAATGAAGTACCTGACATTTGGATTTATTAAACATCATCCCATTAGAATCAGCCCATCTCTCCAATCTGTCCAGGTCCCTCTGCAGGGCCATCCTACCCTCTAACAGATCAACCCTTCCTCCCAGCTTGGTATCATCTGCAAACTTGCTGATGATGGACTCAATCCCCTCATCCAGATCATCTATAAAGATATTAAACAGGACCGGACCCAACACCAATCCCTGGGGGACACCACTGGTGACCGGCCACCAACTGGATGAGACACCATTCACCACCACTCTTTGGGCTCGGCCATCCAGCCAATTCCTAACCCAGCACAGAGTGCTCCCGTCTAAGCCACGGGCTGCCAGCTTCTCTAGGAGTCTACTGTGGGAGACAGTGTCAAAGGCCTTGCTAAAGTCCAGGTATACCACATCCACAGCTTTCCTCTCATCCACCAGGCGAGTCACATGGTCATAAAAGGAGATCAGGTTGGTCAGGCAGGACCTACCCCTCCTAAACCCATGCTGGCTGGGCCTGATCTCTTGACCGTTCTGCAGGTGCCGCATGATTTCACCCAGGATTATCTGCTCCATGATTTTACCTGGGACCGAGGTCAGACTGACAGGTCTGTAATTACCTGGATCATCCTTACGGCCCTTCTTGTGGATGGGCGTCACATTGGCCAACTTCCAGTCTTCTGGGACCTCTCCGGTGAGCCAGGACTGCTGAAAGATGGTGGAGAGCGGCTTAGCAAGCTCATCCGCCAGCTCTCTCAACACCATAGGATGGATCCCATCCGGCCCCATAGACTTATGAGGGCCGGATATGTCATATCCCTTGAATAAGTTAGAAGTGACCACTTCGTACATCCCCTGCACTGAGATTGAGAAAATGGTAACCAAGAGCCCACTACACTGGCATTGTGCTCCCTGAAGCTTAGTCATTATATTAATTATGTACAACAGAAATGGGTCCAAAGCATGCAATTCGGATTCAAAATCTAAGTCTCTCACAGTCTGGAGAATCTGCCCATCTCTGCAGAATTACAGAAATAGATGCTGCATAATGCCACAAATGAAGTTAAAAAATATGAGTATTGGATCAAAATACACTTAGCTTAAATTTAAAGTAAATCTTCTTTTTACTGTGCCATATAATCAGACTATACAAAGTCTAACGGAGCACTTTTTACCCTGAATATGTCCTCACCTTCAGCCAAGTTTCAGTACAGCTTCTTCACAATGCTCTAGCTTTGGAGACAAGATATCTGGAGCAGCATGTTTTGTATGGCTCAAGATTATGATGCAAGTTCTTGTCGTTATCAAATCCTGTCTTCATATTGTAGGGTAGTGAACAAAATGAGTTTGAACTTCTTTTCATAACAGTTCAAGAATGCAACATCCAAGATGAGGGAGCACAAAAGGAAACCCAACCTGGACAAATGAAATGCTTTAAAAAGTTCCAACAAATCATCATGAAAATTACTTCATTTAAAGTTCGTTTTAAAAACTTACAATAAAGTTATTGCAATAAAAAGCTCATTTCATCCTTGCAACAAAACCAGGAAGGTTTTTTTTCCAAGACTGGCTGTAATCTACCTTAAAAAGCAATTTTCACCATCAACCCCAGAACGGACATTTGATTCCTATGAAAAGCTGGGGAAGTATAACCAGGGTAGCTTTGCTAGGCATAGGTGCAGGATGCCACGCATCAGATGTTTATGCTGTTAATCTGCAGTGTGAAACTAGAAAGAGGAGGAGGAAGAGAGAGAAGTCATAACATAATATTGTCAGCTCTCATCTCTGCAGTCTCTTCCCTGTTATGTTCCCTCAGAGCTTTAGGTCATATCTACATGCAAAAGTCACACCAACTTTATTGAAACTGATATACTTAGGCCAGCAATTTGCATGTGTTCAGGCACATTTCAAATTAATTACCAACACAACCATAAGTAGTACAAATCAGTATTAAAATCCACAAAAAAAATCCTCCCATTTGAGCTGCATCAGATTACAGCATTGTTTAAACAACAAATGTACTGCAACACCTCAACAATTCTTTCTCTGAGATACAAGGCAGATAAGCTTTGCTCTGGTCACGCAGTCTAAATACAAAGGCAAAAAGCATAGGTAGGAGGGTTCAGAGAAGTTAGAGGAACTTAATCAGTGGACCTGGTACAGCAGACTTTTATTTATAGCATAGTAGTAGTACACATGCATTCCCTGAAATACAAATCCAGCTTGCATGAAGCAGGCATGTTTCCAAAGCTATTTGGAAGAAAGGCAGGACAAGAAATACAGACATGGAACAGTTGGAGGTTAGCTGCTGTTCAGCTGTTCCTCCTTTTACTTGATATATTTCCTAGTTTCATATTTACTTTTTCTTAATAACTACTTTCCTGGTTATTTGAGCTTGGAGAATGAAAAGGAGAAACAAAGGGTTTCCTGGTGACTGAAAGTTGGTGCAGGACACTACAACCATCTTCCTTAGCTGGTGAAAATCACTGTACGGCATGAACTGGTATGAAGTTACTAGCATGGAAGCTGGTTTCCTTAATTAAGCATGCAGCAAAGTAGACAAAATTTAGGTTGGTGTGGAAGGCCTCTGGCGTTACAAGCAGCAGCTGCCACCCCTGGGCTGGGAGCAGCCTGCGTATTGCCGGTAGCTGGAGAATGCAGCCCTTGTTGCACTCCTAGGGGCTTTGCTGTTTATTTATCTTCTTTCCAGGATGTTTGTCTATATATTCAGACATTGCTATCACAGAATCATAGAATCATCTGGTTGGAAAAGACCTCTGAAGTCATCAAGTCCAACCATACTTGTCCTAAGCCATGTCCCTAAGAAACTCATCTACTCGCCTTTTAAACACCTCCAGGGATGGTGACTCAACCACCTCCCTGGGCAGATGTTCCAATGCCTGATTATACTCAATGGCACTGTCTATCCTACAGATAAAACCATGAGAAACAGTGTGAATGCCTTGCAAAATTGCAGGCAGACTGTGGGTGGGTGCCAGCCAAGGAAAGAGGATGATGAGCGTGCAAATTCCTGATGATTAGCTGTGTCGCTTGGCCACACTTCGAACTGGCTACTGGTCCCACAGACAAAAGGTCATGTCCTAATTTGCCACCTGCCTTTTGTCCTTCATCTGGACTGCTTATGCACTCGGGGTGACAGATGTTGTTACCCTGCATCCCCAGCTCTCCCACACCATCCCACAAACAAAGCTCTCAGAAAGGCAACTGTGATCTTGTCAAAAGCCTTTAAGCAGACAACGGTGTAGGTCAGCCCAGGAGATTTATACAGTTCAATGGGTGCCTAAACAGAGCACAGCACTGAAATCAATGGTGATGAGAGGAGGAAGCATTTTCCTGTGGCTGGGTCCTGCCAAACGCAGACAGAGAGTGACATATAACTCTAAAATCTGTGCAACACCTCCTTTCTTCAAAGATACAATGGTGTCATGGGACACTGTCTAACTAAATAATTTGCCAGTTAAATGCTTAGGCACCCTTCAGATGCAGAATAATGAATGTAAAGGATCAATGTGTGAATTATTGATCCTGTCAAAAGTCTTTATAGCTAATCATAGCACTGAATGCTCACTGAAGTGGTTATTGGCTACTTACCAAGCCCAATAAGGTCACTAGCATGTTTACAAAAAAATCCCAAGCAACTCTAAATTTTGCTCTGTTATAGCATTTCATCTCATCTATTCCAAAGGCAATACACAAAACTTGGATTTTTTGGGGTGAGGCAGTGTTTTAAATACAAACTCAGTTGTCCCTGTCATCTAAATTTGGGCAAATTTCTAGCAATAGGAAGCATCACCAGCATTTATGTGTACCTCTAGCTAAGCAGGAGACCAATGCGAGGTTTAGAGTGTGTTAGACACATTATGCATTCCCATTTGGGAAAATAAAAAAGCTTGAAATTATTTCAGAGTCTCCCCTTTACTTTTCCAGTTTCTATTGCATCCATGAAGTCTTTCAGTGAAATAATTGAGGAACTTGGGTTTGCTGCAGCAAGGAAAGTAATAGTGCAAACTGTATTCCACCTGGAACTGAATCTGTCTGGACCCCATCATAAATTTTGTTTAAAAAAATAGACTTTTGAAGGTGATTTGCTCATATACGCCAAAGTGACTATTCTGCTATATCAACACGAGTTAGTTGCTTTTAAATTTGTTAGTCTCTTGTCTCTTTAATGAAGTCTATTGTGCAGAAACAGTTTTCTCTTTCACATACTTATAGAAAGCATTTGTTCTCATTTCAGATCGAAATGATGCTGACACCTCCCAAAGTTTTCTGCATTTCTCTTCCCTTTCGAACACTCACTGGAGTAGTGGATAGTGGATACTTCATGTGTGGGAGAGAGAAGTACAGCCTCTGAATTTAACTAGAGTGCTCCCAGGACACGAACTGAGCTTATTCCTAGCAGCTAATCAAGCCTGCTCTGTCTCTCACAGTATCACAAAGCAAAAAACTCCACTGGGAAAATTTGTTTGGAACCATTACGCCCCTGTCAGTCCTTTTTCCTTCTGTGAGCTGTCATTTTCTAAAAAATATTCATCGAAAAAAACACAAGCAGATGCACTGTCTTCCCAATTTATCAACACCCAACACGCTGAGACTTCACAGCAGAGTTTGCCTCATTGTACATAGGAGACCTGTAGTTTTGGAGGCTGCTGCACTGCTGGGTACTATCAGGGGGTATTGTGCTGTCTGCAAGTAGCGTGGGAGGAAAGCTTGAGGAAAGACGGCGGTGCTTTGATGGAAAAGAGGGATTTGGGTGGAAAACTGAGAATCTGTCACTGACAATGTAACCAGAAAAGCTGAGAAGGCAAGATTTGGATGCCTCGTGGCCATATGGGCAACCTGAGTTGACCTTTTTAAAACAATGTATACTTTCATACAGGGATTCATTTCCCCTAGCATTACAGTGGACATCGAAAGACATCATTACTGTGAGTCGAAAGCAGTTGACACTCCTCAGGCACAATTCACCCTGTATTACATTGACATACAAAACAATTCTGAAGTAATAGTCCCACATAGCTACTTATTTCTCTCCGTTAATTATTATAGAGTGGGTTGACAAATAGTTCAGATGAACACTGCAGATTTCTGCAGTTTGACAAGAGGAATCTCATTCTGCTGGGATTCCTTTTGTGTGGCTGAATCACACACCATGCATCCATGAATAAGTCTTTGAAATACAGGCCAATCCAGAAGCTCTGTTTCAGAGGTACTTCATGGATGAGTATGATTTCTGCTTCCTACATTATCTATGTACAGAATCGGTCAGCAGTCTGAAAAAGACAAAAAAGTATTTCTTCTGAAGAATCAGACCCTTGATTTGAAAAGAGAACATTCTGGCAGAACAGAGAGTGCCTAATATTCATGAACTGCTTTTTTTTTATTTTTATTTAAATAGACATTTCCTTGTAACTTGCTCAGATGGCATACTCAGTGCCTCAGGCAAGCCTATGCAGCTGGCTCTACAGCTTGCAAAGGACTTGGCTATGTTACAAGTGTCATATTTTCTTATAGATAAATTGCTCTTGAATAACATTGCCTAAGTAATAGGATTTCCATCAGTATCAGTTTTGCATAGTTTCTTCCTTTTTTTCACCACCGTTTTATCATACAGACACATTAACTGTGACCACTGCAAAGAAGCTTTATTTGCACTTTAGTTCCAAGTCCCTCTCTCCATCTCCAGGGGAACGGATCGCATATGGGATCATGTTCCATATTCCACCCTTGTGTCTTTTTTTAGCACCTGCTTTAAAAAATCCAGGGCTGTGGTGGGATGAACAAGGTTTAATGAGTGTCCACAGCAGTTGTTATACAGTAGGTGACTGAAAGAAGCAGTCCTTGCCCGGCATGCCACTTCCAGGGTCCATTATTCCTGCTAGTCCCAGGACTTAAGAGGACTCCTCAGAGGCAGGTGGGGGTTTGTGTATGTGAGAGAGAGAGAGGCGAGGGTTTGCAAGTTTCCATTAAGGAATTGACTTTAATATACCTACAGAAATACATATGGTTTTGTTCAGCTAAATAATGTCTCTTACATAACATTAAATATTTAATCCACATCCTCTCCTCTGCAGTGCTGTGAAGAGACAGCATGACACTAATATATAACCATTTTTATCCTGAAGGAATTCTATCCTCCTAATTAAAATCTCTTCTTCTGTCCAAACAATTCCCCTGATGACACAAATTACATTTGACATGAATGACAGGACATGAGGCTGTGTAATCTCCTGAAGATATGGTAACAGCACAGAGTGGACATGTGAGGTTGTTGTTACACTTACAGACAGAGCACCAACTCCCTGTCCCTAAACCTGGCTAAACAAAAGATTTTAAACCTGCATTATAAAAAAATCCACCGCATCCTTGTTTGCAGGTAGACAACCCCTCTGTAATCTCTGTAGCTGTTCGTCAACCTGTGTGTCCCCGAGTCTGAGCTGCTCTGCTCAAATCTGCACCGGTAAAAGTTGCAGCTACTGTTAAAATGGTAATATAGTCGTCTTCCTCAGCAGCACCCAAAGACAAACACTGAAAACCCTGAGGAATCCAGACACAGTATTTGATCTTTAAAGAATATTTAATAAATGGCAGTTGTCTGCTTCTGGGTGGGAATAGAGGGTTTGTTCTCCTACCCACACATTCAATAAAAACGCACCCAAGCTTTACCAGGAGAACCAACAAGAAGAACAACATGAGCACAGGCTATTATTTCCAGTATTTGCAGCACCCTGTCAAAAAGCTGAAGACAGCAAGATGACACAATGGATAAAATGCCAACAACTTCTGTACATTTTTCTGTGTTATTACTCCCAAAATTGTTACCACTGGTGGGAAGGGCAACAACCAGGGGAAATTTTAGCCAGTGTTCAGTAACGTGGCCGCAACCCAAGTCACCATCCAGAATGTAATTCCACTCCTCTGAAGACTCAGCAGGGCTCATTGCAGCAGATAAACAAGTCACTCTGTTACCCTGAGGCGTGACAAATACCACTGTAAAGCTGCCTGGATGGAGAAGAAGGGATTGAGTGTAAGATCCAAGCCCACATTCCTACCTGAGAAGGTTGATGAAAAAAAATCTCAGCTTTCTATCAGGTGCTGTCTTTTCACTAGCAGAGCACATATCCTGTTTCTGACTCCAGGACAGCAAGGCAGAACTTGAAACGGAATGCACCATCACCACTGATGGCTTTCTCTCTTCTTGCCTAAGCAGAAAATGTTGAGAGTGCAAGCAGGGAGACTTGACATGAACATTAGACAAATCACTTCAGATATGTCTGTGGTAAGAGGGTAAAGACACACAAACCCGCTCCACTTTCTCTAGAGCCCCTCTAAGCCTGGAAGGAGAAGAAATAGAGAAGCAAAACAATTACTAGCTGCCCTGTGAGAGTCCAGAAGCACATTTTGTTTTGACCTAACAGCTCTGCACAGTTCTGCATCAACACTTTTGTATTTTCCCAGCCCCAGTCTATCATATCCCTGCAGAACCATTCACATTTGCCTGTTTGGGGAAAAAAAAAAATTAAAACAAAAGTAAAAAAAAAAAATTAAAACAAAACAAACAAACCCTTTGAGGTGCTTAGATAGGAAGAAATATAAAAGCCTCAAAGAAATATCTTATGTGGTGTGAGAACCATTGAACTCTGCCCGAGCATGTGACATATGCCTTGCATTAACACTCTTGGAAAATCAAAGAAACTTGTGGTCCTAAACAATTTAAGTTGGTTTTTTTTCCCACAAAGTGGAGAGACAGAACTCCCAAAAGATATCAACAACATCCCAGTACAGAAGAAATGTAATTTGTCAGACAACAACATTGTGAAATATTTCACAGCTGAAACTATATAGACTTGACAGAAACTGAAGCCAGTTAACACCTCTTATTAGAATTTTACTTGAGTAACACTTGTGCAAGGTGTCCTTAGCCCAAAAAAACATGTTTAACATTTCCTGAATCACCATAAATTTTACCATCTGCCTAATGTACACCCTGCCTCTTGAGAAAATGCAGACCCATGAATGAAGATTCGAGTCTCTCCATGAGTACCAGAGTTCAAGGCATCTATCAGCTACACCATGTAACAAAATGCGACACACAGGGACTACTTGCGGCCATGTACTAAGTAGTCAATTCTTCTTTGGGGCTATTTATAATTCCATCTCTTGCGAAAAACAACAGAGCAATTAATGCAGAGTCAGATTCTGCCACAGAAATTCATCTTCATGCCCCTAGTTTGTTTCTAAGTTAATGTCCTACTTGATTCAGATTGAATAACAAATAATGTACGGAAAGTTGAACTTATTAAAAGCTCATGAGCATCTAAATTCACAACAAAACTCAAGAGCTGTGAGTTATTCACTTAGCTTAGTCTGTGTGGCAAGAGTTTTACTGGCAGTTAAATGTTTTCAAACAGTTACTTGCTGGAAATCCACACTGTATGCTCAGCTAAGATGTAGTTGATATGTAGTTGATATGATTTGGGTACTCGTGACCCACCCAGTCCTAAGCGGACTTTGGTTCTCTAGCTGGCCGTGGTGAGTGCTGTGTGGAGGAATCATTAAAGCTCTAGTATTTACACCACCACTAACTGCATTTGATTAATTTTTGCTTTTTACTAGATTTTTAGTTAAATGACTAGTCAAAAAGTCAGAATTTTGCAGCCTGTTTTGTTCAGATTGAGGACGCTGTCTGCTGTGTTCCTGGTGCAGTCTGCTTCTTTGCCAAGGCATTACAACGTCCTTTTTCATGAACACAGCAGAAATCAAAAGAGACTGTGTCAAAGGCCACCTAATACTCAGTCCCAAATGCTTACTCTCCTTACGGAGACCATCACACCTGCCTGTGTGTCCAGAACTCAGCTTCTGCATGTCAGATGTATGGTCACTACGTAGCACACTCACAGCAAGTCCATCACATGTGGGATGAATGGGACCTGCTGCCCTGAGGCTGCAGCCAGTCAGACATGTCCGTGGTGTTGCAGACATGAGGTAGGAAGTAATACTCCAGGACTTGATTAGGATTTCCATGTGTAAAAGAGCCCAGGTAGAGTTAGTCTTGCAGGAGGGAAGAGGAAAGGCATTGAATCTGCTCCTCCTGAGTCCTGGGCAGACACCTCACATATTAGCCTGTCTTTCCTGAGGGTAATGAATTGCGCTTTTATATTTCCCACTTGCTCACTGGTGACCATTATGTAAACTATTTGTGACAATAGCAACAAGACAAAAAAAATCAAAACCTGAACTAAGCATCACTTAAAACCATGACAATCCACAGCCATGGCTCCATATACCTGTAGGTCACCTCAGCCCACAGGGAAGGACAGGCAGAGATGAGTTGAAGCAATATGAACCATATCAGAGCAGACCCTCCCCACAGTTTTTATTAGTCCTCACTGGGACCACAAAGAGCATGACATCGTTTCTTTTTTTGCAAGCATCTGAGCACTGTTGCAGCCATGCATCACTTTTCCCTTGCCATGCGGTTTATTGCAACTTAAAGACTTTCATTAGCCATTTCCCATGGATCCACCTGGTGGATCCATGCATTAGAAAAGCAAGGATGTTGACAGATGAAATCTGGCAAGTCTCCCTGAGCTGTTCCAGGATTTCTGAGTTCAGCTGCTTGCTCTGTCAGAGATAACCATCCCATGGCAGAGTCAGCAAATGAGATGTGCCCAGCCTCAGCTTCTGCAGTCAGTGCCAATATAGCATTGCAGGGCACAAAGGGCTGTCAGGCCTTTAACAGACAGATTTTATAGACCTCTCCACTGCAACCTTTGTTGCTATTCCTTTGCCATGTCTCTGCAGAACTGGGTGTATTTCATTGTCCACATGTTTGCTATTAAAATTGCCATTTTCTCACTGGACTACAGATTGTTGCTTCTTATATATGTTTTTTACTCACGAGCAAAGAAACTGAATATAGTGACCAATCTTCCAGCATACACTTCCTATTCTTTCTGCCAGGCTCTCTGCCAAATAATTACTGGACTTCTAAAGGAACAGGCAATAAACTGTAAGAGGGAAATGTAGGTGAATTCCACATTCACTTATCCTCAACAGTGATGTTATTATGAGCAATGTACCAGAGTCAGATATAAAAGAAGTACTAGGCTCCACATGCCTTTGAAATAAATCTCCAGTCTTGTGTGACAAGGTTACTAATCCCTTTTTCAGTTTAAGTTCCCTAAGCTTCTCCCCACACCTGCTCTTTAACCCGGTGCTGTTGTAGTCCTGATACAAATACAGGAGTGAAAGTGGAACATGAGTGCCTGTGCATCCCAATATATCAAAGTGAACCACTCTTTATCTCAAAGAGTAGCAACTGGCCTCACACACAGAAGCCCAGAGGCTTAAACAGCAAGATATAATATTTTGGTAATTGCCAGTTTTCTCAGCAGCATCAGGTGAAGAGAAACATTTGTCACTTGCTTCAAGAAATCCTCAGCAATCACAGCCGCTTACTGACAGAACTTGAGAGGCTGTGGTGGAGTCAGTCCTAGTAAAGGACTCTGACTAATAAGCAAACACTTGCTGTTAAAGAGCTGGAAATCAGCTTTTCCAGAACACTTTCAGCCAGTCTCCTTCTTTGTCAAATACCAAAGAGTTGTAGAGATTCATTTTAGAATGGAAAGGAAGTCTTCCTCTGAATCCTATGGAGCAGATTTGGAATTAGTTTATTTGACTCACAGCCTTTTTCTGGCAAAACCTCACGCCTTCCATCTTCCTTTTTGCTCATATAAAGAAAGAAAAGTCAGGAGAGGCAGCCAGGACCTGTATTGTGATTTGTAATTGTAGGACTGAAAATCTATTTTCATTGACTGGACAACAGACAGAAATGGTGACTCTGCAGCTGACTCCCAGGACAGTATGTAAGATATGCATGGCATGCTGTAAGCTTTGTAGTCTCCTTCAGCAGAGGAAAATTCCCTAGATAAGGACAACAGTAGGGAAAGGAAGGAGGAACTGGTTGAAAAATCCTACAGCAGCAGAGGTCCTTAGAGAAAAATAAGACGCTTGCGTTAGGATCTTCTCTTTTGTGGGTAAGAATAATTATTTTAAGCTAAAACAAAAGGAAGCGTGAACTTCTAAACATCTGAACTTGAATAATTGTGCCTAAAGTAAATCCTCACAAGCACAAATGCAAACAATGTTCCTTCACTCTAGTCTTTCTGGATCAAGGTATATCTCAAGGCAGATCTTCTAACATCTATAGAAATAGTGACAGGCAAAAAAAAAGAGAGAAATGTAAGCACTTATCAGAAAGGCTTAGATGATCCAGCAAAGATTTTTCTCACCCTGAAAAGCCAGAACAGAGCGCTCTCTTTTTATAAAATAAATACTATTATTACTAAAGAAGTGTCTAAACCCCAATGATTTACAGGTATCTTACACTATGCATTTTGTATCCATCTCATGTCTAAACTGAATAAAATTCAATAATCAGAGAGGCACATCAACAGAAGGAAAAAAAATTGCCAGTTTTTGCTTTATGTGGCAGTATTGTACCTCTATGGCATGTCAAAATGTCACTGTCTGTTTGGATCTCTAAAATTTACATACTCAGAAAATTAAACTTCATTTCAGGATTTCATTAAGTTAAAAAAAAAGACCAAATGTAGACTCAATGCCCTTTGCACAGACTAGCATAACACCTGAATTCTCTAATTCATCACTTTGTTAATTCACAAATTCTCTAACTTACGAACTTTCTAACTTGCACACCTACACGCAAAGCCGCTACCAGCTGATGACAAGTGTGCTTGTCCTTCCTCCTGCCTTGCAGGTGGAAGTGTGCCACAATGGGGACCATGGGAGCCTCAGTTGGCTGGCTGCTGACAGAACCACTTCAGAGGCTTTTTGGATACTTCTACCTTGCATCTTGGGATGTTGGTCTACACATTTCCATAGGTTAGTGGGTTCTGAAGAAACTGACAGACGGTTCCTCTGCAGGAGACAGGAGCTTCAGGGGACAGCGGGCTGCAGGTGACAATGACTGCAGAGCAGCCCTTATCTCTTCTTCCCACTGCATCCTGCTTGAGTGTTGCTCTCACTGTGCCCCAATGGCTGCACCAGCACATGTCAGGCCATGGTATGAGCTGTATGCAGAGCCAAAACTAGAGCTGACTGGACAGTCACACTCACCCTTTGGCACAGACCAAACACCCAGCAAATCCGCTGGGCGAGTGGGGGTGCTTTTACTCCCCTTGCCTCCCCAGGGATGAGGGCAAGGGGAAGGTTTTGAGCACTCACACCCAAATCAGATAATAACTGGTGACGCACGCTTTCAACATAGTGAGATACATGATAAACATGGGTATAAAAACGTATTAATAGCAAAAAAATAAAATGCAGCATAATAATTCAATGATGCTAGGATGTAACTTAAGATGTGATATGCTATTTGCAGATGGCACATATCTCATAAAAATATCATACCAACGATGTCCAACCATTTGTTCTATTTCTGTCACAATTCTAGCAATCCAGCCAGTATCATGTTTGATAGCAATAGTCACCTGTTTTTGACAAATAATAGCTTTCTCATATTTGGTGATTAAAGCTTCCAGTTCCTCAGTTTGAGAATACTGTGTCCCATATTGGTCATAGGGTCTAGGTTTTAGGCCACTATTCTACCAGCATCAACATGAGATTAGCTTTATGATCTCCGTAATACTGTCCACAAGTCTCTAGTGACATTACATTGCACAAGCACTCTTGGGTAGGAACAACGATTTTATTCCAGTCTTTCCATAATGGAGTTCAGAGTAGGCTGTGTGTACTTTCCAGATGGACAATTACACTAAGTTGAAAGATGGCTTTTTCTTGTTCATCCAGGAGTTCAGTAGTTCCTAAAGAGGGAGAAAGAAGTCTTGGACCTTGAGTCACATCAAAGCCAAAGCAACGATTAATTTCACTCCCAAAGTGAAATTTCCCATATTCTTTTCCCTCAAAAGTGCTGTAAAGTACCTAGTGTATTCCAAGTGATGAGTGTTCAATTCTCATGTGATCTCCTGGATACCACATCGAGGTGTTCAAAGTATTTTGTTGCTCTTGGTTCAGCACAGGGGATTCTTCAAACCTCTGTATAGTGGATAAACAGTAGGAGTGTGCTGGGATTTCAACACTTGCACATTCTGCCGTACCGTTCTTCCACAGTCAGCATCACATTTTTACCTTTTGAGTTGCTGTTTCAGCAAACTCTCCCATTTTTATACTATACCATTCCTCTGAGATCAACAGAGTTGGTAGAAAGTCTGCTTAACTCCATACTTGAGACACCATTCCTGTGCTATTTTATTTTTTAAATATCACCCATTATCTGACTGTTTCTCTTGTAGCATCAATGGCATAGAAATCTATTGGATTAATCCAGACACAGGATTAAATGAAATCTGGATTTTTTGTGTGTGGAGTAAACGCGTCCCAAACTGCTCACTATTTCAACACCAATCATAACAAATTTCTGCCTTTCAAAGGTACGTATCATGAGTCTGATATAATCTACTTGCCAAGTACCCCAAAGGACTTTTTATTCCCTAAGGTTTGCTTGGTCTTGACTTTGGACAATATAAACCTTTATTCATTGCCAAACCCACGGGTGGTCACTAGCTGAACCTACTTCATTGAAAGGAAAGTCCTTAGGAGTAACCATGATCCTTCCTGCTGTAGCAGCTTAACGTCCCCAGAGTGAGGTGCAAAGCTAATCTAGCAAGTAATGTTTGGGCAGGGAAAACCAGACTCGAGTCCACCCTAAGGCTGTAGATTTCACTACATTCTCCTTTTTCCCTAAGCTTTAATCAGTCATCAAATAGTCCACTCAAGTCAAAGCTCTTTCCTTCTTTCATGTATGTATAAACCTAAATGAACTTTTTTATCCATAACTGGTGGCAGAATATGCTTGTGTGCAAAGTCTTTCTTCAGGTTAGACTTAAATTCACATTCCACAGCCTAGACAGAAAAAGACAAAACACAGAAGTAAGACACAAATTCAAGAGTATCATCGCTGTTGGCTATGAAATACATAGGGCAATGTTCTGTAAATTAAGTGCTAACCTGGGAAGTTTAATAAGCCCCTTTCTTTCTTCGTTATATTTTGCTAGTACCAACAACTTCACCCTTAAAACATTTTTTGTCACTTACGATGCTGTACAGAATTTTCTGAACCCATTGAAAAGACTGCTTTATATTTTGTAGAGTGAGGATTTCCTATTTGCTGAACAGTCTCCAAATTCGAAGCCACGTGCAACCCACAAGCCTTTAATTCTTCTTTTCTTGGCACAGAAGTCAGACTAAATATTGCAATTTTAACACTGACCCATAGAGATGTAAAACCTGAGTTAAAAGTAAGCTGTTCAGGAATTCCTTTAGAGAAGGAATACATTCAGAAGTCCATGAGTACTGCAAGGTACTGAAGTCTCTACATTTGAATAAATATCCAGTCCTGTTGGGTTACCTGTTAGGTGTTGTTATGAGAAGACTCAACCAGATGTGCTTTTACTCAGGGACAGAGTTGAGTTTCTGTCCTGGTGCAGGGTGGTCAGAGTTCTCTCCTAAGGACAGCTTTCTGATCTGCCAAACATCCTTGCGATCAGTGACTCCTCAATTCAGCCACACAGGAAATTATTTCGGCATCTCCACGTTCCGCAGCTCTCCTTGTACGCCATCATATGCAGACAGGCTTCCAGCAAAACCCCTTTCAGGACTAAGTGACTGGAGACCTAGCAGAATAATTTTCCATTTGTGAATACTTCAGTTCCAACAGGAGCATTGCCCCTCTGTTCTTCTGTCACTTCCAAAAGTAAGCTTACATTTGGCAGCCAAATTCCTACAGTAGCACAAAGCACTTTTAGCAGCAAATCTGAAGTACCACTTAGTTACAAATGGCAGCAGTGGCAGCAGAAAATTATCATCCCGGGACTAAAGACATTACTTTTGGAAAATTGCTGTTTGAGTTTTATAGATCTGCTTTTTCCAGATTCTTTAAACACACATTTAGCTGTTCTCAGCACTTCAGTGAAAAATACAGGGATGTTTCCTTCTCATTCCATGGGGCATACAGCCACTCTACACCTCTAATACATCCTTGCGATCCTATACCTGTTAATTAGCAATTACATAGCCTAATAGCAAGCAGGTGACTGTCGTATTTCAAAGGTAAGAAATGAAAAGTCCTATTGCTGTTGGACTGCTATTGGAATGCTCTCTGCAAGCATAAGTTTAGATTAATTTTTAGTAATTAAAAAACCTATTCAAACTGCATTGTGTTAAATTGCCTTGCTAGAACTGTTGCAGAGAATTTCTGGCTTTACATGAAGTTAATGGGTTTGTATCAACTTTCATCATGTGGACTTTGCCCAATAGCTGTAAAACAACAGAAAAAAAATGCGTTTTCTTCAGTTTTGAACAGATCGTGACCAATAAAACCAGACACAGGTGCCCATTCTGAGAACCACTAATGTGCACCGTCAAATGAGCTAGTTTCATACTTTCATTAGGTTATTCTGCACCTGAATGCTGTACTACTCTAAGCTGTGGCTGCTTAACACTTCTCAACATAAGGTGCAGCTTGCAAGGGGAAATAACTTGTGACAGTTTTCCCCAGGTCAGAGGTATTTCGGATTTTTTTTTTTTTATCTGCATTGTATCTTTATGGTGAGATCCATACCTGTACAGAAGGGAAATGTAAAGGTATTCTGTGCAGAAATGGCTTCCACCCTAGTAAACTCAACATATTCACGCCATAAGGGTAGTTGCAGCCCTGACCCGAATGGGGAAAGTGAAAGGAACGTGTGCAGCAGGGTGTCTACATCAGGCTGTACAGGAGCCTGAACTGCAGCAGCTAGTACTGAAAAGAAGTTCCAGCCCATTTGCTATGCCTATTGATAAGCTTTCATATATATATACCCATACACACACGTATTATTTCTTTAATCAGCTATTGTTTTTATTTTTCATTATGAATAAATATTTCTAGCATCTGCTGATTGAAAGAACAGCCATTTCTAACCATATGTATCATGTGCAAAATCTGTATACAGAATAAATGTAGTTTAGCAGTTTTAAATAAAATAAAATTTAAAGAAGGCAGCAAGGGGCTTGTCTTGGAAAGAAAAAATGAAAGAATGTGTAAGGGCACATGGTTGATATGGGGGTGGTAAATGACGATAGCATTAGAAGCCAGAAAAATGTTTAAAATCAATACTAGGCCTGTAAAAAAGAATGACAAAGCCATAACTTAAAGTAATATTCTTGCATATGCCATTGCAGGATATGCAATGTAGTATCATAGTAGTATTCCATGATCTCTGCTTTCACCAGAGCAGCAGCTTTGTGCCAAATATCAACACTGGAGTCACTTCACACTATAAAATGCCTTTATTGCAGCAGTCACTGTACAGTTTAATGAACTTGTCTGCTTTTGCAAGATGGACTGCCTAGTTTTCTATTATCTCTTGCTTTGTCACAGCACAAGCCCACTAGGCTGGTACAAAATGTTAATCACAGTTTTTGATTTGAATCGCTACTAGATTCTTTAATATTCAAAGCAGCCCTGCTAGAGAGAGAAACAAAAGCTCCAAGGCAAAAGAAACTGTTTTCTTCCCTTCCACTGAATAACAATATTTCCCAGCCACACTTTGAGGCTGATGCTGAATTATGGGCATAGATGCTCACAGTTGTTGCTAGATCCAGATGACTCTCAGTTTCCACACCAATGGATGACACAGCCTCCTTGTCCTCCGGTGCAAATATGCAGTAGGGAAGAAGGAGAGAGGCATTGATGAGTCCAGATCCAAGTTGGTGCCCACACAAGCCGCTCAGGTGCACCTCCAGCATGCTGGTGGGGCACGGGGCATAGGAGATCAGGACACTCACCATTGCAGCCAGAAGCCTTGGCATCAAGCTGTGAAGGTGCTTGAATAATCATGGGCAGTTAGCATGCAGTTAGCATACAGACCAAGCACCCTTCTGTGGACAAGGGATCCTTAACTGCAACCTGCTGCATGCTTCCTCAGTGGCTCAGCATCCCTGCTACTGCTTTTTCTTACAGTTCTGCTGGTGTGACGTTAATCACTCTCTGAGTTAATTAGCCTGGTTTCAATTAGTAGGATAACACCCCATTTTAAGCAAGACAATATTACTCTTAATTTCAATACTGTATGGCTAAATCTCCTGCCTAACTAGTCCCAAAAAACTTGGCCTGACAGTGTATCCACTGACCAGGAATCAGAATCCCAACAAACTATAATGTTACAAAGACTTTCCGGTTCTATCTATTCCAGCGTTCATAGGATTTTTCAGGGCTCTCAACCCATCTTTCTCTCAAAGCATATCTGTGACATTACACTGTTTCACTACACAACCATGCAGAAAAAAACTCTGCCTGCTGCAGCAGATGAAGCACTCGTGACCACTATGGAAATTACCATCTTCATTTGGGTTTGTTTTCACAGGGAGTGTAGGAAGGTGGGAAATCCTGCAACAAAACCTTCTTCAAAACTTTAGCTTGTGTATGGAGTTGAGTGACCTTGAGTCACTTTACTAGAAAGAAACCCTGCCAAGTTGTGGGAGATTTTTACACAGTAGATCTTGCATTAAGGGGAGGTGTGGAAATTTGCTAATATGTGGAGAGATCTGCAGGAAGCAGGAGACCTTGAAAGCGGGAGTTTCCTTGAAAAATTAAGGTAACAGAACTTGTTTGCAGGAGAGATTCTTTTTCAGGTGTTCATATTCTGTGAAAAGGCTAAGGAAGCATTCATGTCTCTTGAATATCATTTTATCAAATTATATCCCAGAAGGCAAAAACTAATTAATCTGTAACTAGCAGTCACTACTATTCCTGATTATACAAGGGACTGATTTCCACATAGTTTAAACAGGTATTTTTCCTTTCATCTTCAGTATTTTAACTCAATCAATTTTCAGAAAAGACGTTTTCAGTACAATGAGATTTTGAACATGACAGTGAACCTGATGTGCAGTGCCACTCAAACATGTGTTTATTTTTGTGTTCCTTCACTTAGATGGCAATAAGCTTACAGGATACTCAGAAACTGAATAAAGATTTCTGTTCATTAAAGCAAAGATTTCTGCAGATTTGGGGAAAATGCCTGTACTGCACTGCTCAAAAGGTGATATGTGATTGGGTTATTAAAGACTGAATCATAAGGCTGTAGCGGGAAGGGGCACATTAAAAATGAGTGACAACCTTTCCTAATTTGAGTTTATAACTACACATGCAGCCTTAATATTCTCCTAGCACTGCTTGGAATTTTTGCATAAAATTTCTTGCAGCAGGGACTTTTGGTTGCTTGACAGATTCAAACTGACAGTCTACAGGTGAAAGGCTTTCTGCCATGTTACTAGTCTTTTGAGTCCTTCAAGAGCATGGTGACAAGTGCATATTATGTGTAGGCACTTATCAAGGGCAAAGCCCTCGGTAAAATACTTCTAAAAAATGGCTTCATTGACTTAAACAAGTCTGTGTCATGCTTAAGGATGTGTAGAATTTGGTTCCAAGTACAGAGCTTCCTTTCATGTTTGATTGTTCATTTCTTATTCAGCAAGATAATAGCCTGTCAATCATCACAAAGGATAAGCTGTCCTAGCAATGGAATTCAGAGAGCCATTGTTGATTTTACAAAGTGAGGCACTAACTTGCAGCCAATCTCCTTTTATTCCAGGCTTGATACTAACATTGGAGAAGTTATTAAGAATTTAAAGCCAGAGCATAGTCCTTTTTTTTTTTTTAACATTTCGTTTTAGTATTTATCTCACCCATTTAAATAGTCAAATATTACTACTTTTTTTTTCCCCAACAGAAATGAACAGAGTGAAAACATTATGAAGCATGCAGGTAACATTTTGCAGTTTGCTTTTATGTGCATCAAGATCTCCTGAAGGGTATAATGTACTCTTGGGAACTCAAAAAATGTACCCTGTAGGATATGATGACTTCCATTATTTAGTATATATGCATTTATAAAGTAGCAGGTCCTGGCTTGTGCAAAAAGCCCTTCTGTTCTGGAGGAACCGAATTGCACCCCCAGAAAAAGGGCAAAACTCTCACCCAATGGGGATGCCTTCACTTCAACTCCAAGTGGGCAAATTGTTTTACAGTTTTAAGGGAGGGAGGGAAGTGGGAATACTCACAATATCATGGGGGGGATTTAAGATCAAGAGTTTGGAAAATTTGGTAGCCTAGCAAGTTAAGAGTCAGCTTGGGGTTTTGATCTTTCAATATTTATTTATTCTTGGTAGAAAATCTTAGCACGTAGAAAGCTGAGGTGACCATGCAGCTGCTAGATTCTATGTTACTGTGCACATGCAAGACACTTGCCATGGTGACTTTAGGGAAATCAGATTCATTTATAAGACCAGACTACTTCAGACTCATACTGTGGTGTAGTCACAGCCCTGCAGAGAAGATGCTGGGTGTTGGCTGGCAGTAGCCACTCCAGTTTACTCAGGAATGACACTGCTGTTTCTCAGGTCCACAAGTCTACAAAACAACCTCTGGAAAACTAGAAAATCATCCAGTCTCTCCAAGACATCAGATTGAAAGGTTTCTAGCTGCTTACAGTTAACATTAGGGCAATGAAATAGATTTCTTTACTCTCAGATTAGTCTCTTATCTGATCTCCAGATCGAGACTAAAAATAGAGAAAAGGGTCAGTCTTTCAGTCTAGAGATTTCATCAATGTTCTTGTGTTAGGATCTTTTTAGTATAATAACACAGCCACACACTTTATTGTGGAGGAAAATAAGATAGTCCTGTTTGTCTACCACCTTATATCTCACAGAACTGTGGTCAATGCTATGTCTCTTAGAAAATCGTGAGATCATTGCAAAAAAGGCTGAAATTGATGTCAAATCCATGCAATACCAATTTAGACACCGTAACAACGCATATGGTCAAGACCCATCACAGTTAGCCATCTGGGTCAATTTTCAGCAAAATCTTTGAATTTGGTGTACATCTCACTGTGTCAAGCTATATGATTTTCAGGCTGTTAATGCTTTGAAATGTGAATTATAGTGGAAATTGCAGTGGAAAATAAGAAATAATTTAGTCTGTCTGCCATCGCGCTGCACCGAACCAGTCCCCTCATTGTGTAGGATTTCTGGGTTCCTCTTCAGAGATGTCAGACAGTTGTACTGCAGAATGAAGGGATTCCGAGTCACTTTCTTGGGACTAGTTGCTTATTAGGTGCTTTGGATCTGGCCATGATTCACAATTCAAAGAACACTTAAAATATTATTTTACTAATTTCATAAATATTTATACAGTACCCAGCAGCGAAGCAACAGTCCTGATTACAAGATACTTACAGAAGGCACCACTGCAATTCAAATATTAAAAAGACCAGTTTATTATAATTGTAATTGCTGAATACCTTGAACTTATGGTGAATTTTAGCACTTTTCACAGAATTACTGAGTCTCTGTCATCCTTTTTGTATTGACAGAATGTTTGGAGAAAGCCTCCTCTTTCAAATAAAACTGATACTAGTGCTTGACTAGTTTTGTCTATAAATACTTCAAATATCTTGCATTTGATTGTAAATTTTATGTAACTGTTCAACACATCTGTATTTTCTTCCTTGTTTTCCTTCACATTTTCAAAATTGCAATTATATTCATCATTTTATTCCATATTTTTTCCTTCAGAACATTGATTTTTGGGGTGAAAAATTGACTATCACCAGGATTGGCTGTGGCTATTGACGGAGTAGCAGTGAAACGGGGAGCCGCCATGTTTACACTCCCATCAAGGCAACGACAGTGACTGTAGACTTTGCAGAGTGCTGACCTCCTGGCAAAGCTAGAAGAAGGCACTGCCTCCTGTTGCTCCCAACCCACTCACAGAAATCCAGGCTCAGCATCACGAACCAAGTAATTTTTGAATAAAATATTTGCAGTAAACCCAATGCTAACCTGGAAGGAAATATCATTTCTTCATTTTATCACCAACTTCTCATCTGCACTTAAATCATTTGCATTATGACTGTGATAAGATTGGCATATATGAAAATATATGTTGATGAGTATATTCCAATTCTCAGCTTCAGTCAGATTTGGAGACACTGAGCACCTCTACTATGGCTTATCACGAGTTGGCATGTCAGGTCCAGGATGTCACTAAAATATGCTTTAACTTTTGGTTAGCCCTGAACTAGTGTTACATTTGGACTAGAAGATCGTTTTAGGTCCCTTCCAGCTAAAATAGTCCATTTCATTCTATTCCATTAATTCCATTCTAAATTTTGGTTACCCTAGCCATATAGTCCTAAAGGTGCACAAGGAGGTTTAGTGATCTGCTATATTTTTCTATTTGTTAAAACACTTCCTTTTTATAAACCCAAAAGAACTAAAAGGAAATAATAATTTACAAAGTTAAAATGTATGGTTTGATCTCCTCCCCCAATGCATTGCTTCCTATTGTACTGTGTGTAAAATCTTAATGTTGCCCTTTCCATATGAATTCTAGAAGAAGGCATATAAAGTCATTTAGAACTGGGCTGTGCATGTGTACCCTATAGGACAACTCAGATTGTCAAGTAGGTACAAATATGAGTATGACCATCACAGCCTGACTCCCAGCTTATCAGCCAAATCATGGATTTATGGCATCAGAGTCTTTTCTTCAGTAATGCCAATTTGTCAAAAAAAAAAAGTAGAAAAGCATTTATTTGCTGAAGCATCCAATTTTGACCCTTTTTCGAAGTTGCTAATTTCTAAGGAATTCTACTTCTCAAATTTAAATGAGCTGAAGCCCACTATTTTTAAGTTATTTGGTCAAAATAAATAAACAACGCTGAAATGATAAAAATTATTTTACCCAATGAATTTATTTTCCTTATTTTTTATTTGAGAATAGTTTTTCTATTTCTAATAATTTGGACTGTCTTAGACAAGCAATTTCTTTGGATTGTTTTATGCAACTCCTTTCCTCCTCAATTACAATATTAAGATTGCCAAAAGTTTTACAGGTTAGAGAAAGGTAGCTTGGGAAGGTAGTTTGGGAACCAGAAAGGCATATTGCTGCTGACAGTCTGTTTTTCTGACAATCATACATGAAATTTTCATTAATTATTTTCATTGTTCTATCTCTGCTATATCTCTGCTATTAAAACATCTTTAATGCTTTAAAGATATAAGGACAATTCCACTACATGCAATATCCACAAACGTAGGGCAGATTATTTTAGTAAAATGTATGATTACAAAACATAACTTCACCATAATGTGAAACAAAGTCAAGTCGTTCTAAACCAGAGTTAATTGAGGGTTAAAGAAAACAATGGTTCACTCTCATATGCATTATGTTTTATTATTTCCTCCTTCATGCATCTCATAAGTGAAGGGCATTTTTTTTTATTCTATTGCTTTCAGAGGACTAAAGATAGAATTTTGCTTTTCTGTATTAATCTTTAACTATTGTAGAGTTGTGTGGGTTGTTTTTTTTTTTAATTTGCACCACTGAAATTGTTAAACAAGGCTACTATAATAAAAGTAAAAAAAAAATATGGGTAGTACAGTGAAATGTCTAAATCAAATCTTGCTGAACAGAATGTATGTAAGAATTAAACCAATCTCCTAATCAATATGAAGGTACTTTTTCAGGAAAGATGCCAAACCTCAGAGAAGAAAAAACGCAACAGATGTGCCCAGTTAGTGGAAGCTGTAATTTGAGAAAAAAAATTTACTCTGTCGTACCCTCAAAATTTTTTGCAGGGCAGGAAAACGGTCAGATGGGGACTCTATTGCTCAGAATGAGTGGTGGTTCACTCCTGTGAGAAGACCCAGGTTTGCTATTAAAGCTTGTGCTTTCTTAGTTATGTCAGTAAGAAATTATGTTAGTAAGAAAACTAAATTGAAAGCCACAACACTTTTAGCTAAGGCAGCTGTTTAAGCTAAAGCTCAAGAAAAAAAATGAGGATTTTTGCAGACAGAAGTTTTTGGAACTTGTTATAAATCACCTGTCCAAATACATATGTGTATATATATGTATGTATGTATATATAAAACATATGTATTTTATATACAAACATATAGGTTTCTCTTTCCAAGTGGTAAAATGTATCTTGAAGAAAAGACGATATGAACGTACCCATCTACATCAGCAAGACAAGTACGCGAGCACAGTGACTGTTCTGTGGGATTTCCAAAGTCCAGGCATTTCTAAAGCAAGCAAGGAGAGTTTCCAAATTTCCTTTCTCCTGTCCTCTCCCTCCTGAGCTCTGCAGCCATAAGCTGCCCTCTCTTCCCTCCTTACCCATCTCTTCCCATTAGAAATGTCACTATCCCCATCTGCTGCCCCTGAACTCGCTGTGCTGGCAGGAACACACTGGCAGAATGAAGCAGCTGAAGTTATTCAGCACAATGTGCCACACTGACACTTCAAAGGAAATTAGGAACATTTTCCACTGATAAAAAAAAATTGTGTAAAAGGGATTCACACACTGCTGTGTTCCTCTTTTGATGCCTGCAACACAGAGATGGGTGCATCTCCTGCATCATCAAGTTCAACTCCTTGCTGCAGGCACCACGTAGTTAATTTCTTCAGCATGGGTATGTGTGCTTTTTACCAGTTAAGATAACTGGTGACTGAGGGGTTGCTTAGGCCTTCCAGTATATCACTGAAGGTAAGATATACGGTCGTAATACCTGAATTACGTGAAATTTTCTTTGATGTTACAATTCACTCAGCAAATGTGTATGTTATTGCAGTCAGCAGGGCTTCTTTAAAACATTATGCACGTTTTACAGTTTTTATCAAATAAATCTCTAACAACAAGCTCAAAAAGTGTGCACTCTTATTGGAAAACACACTTTACAGGAACTGCTTCTTCTGATAATTACATATTTGGAGACAGAGGGTGAGGGGGTGAAGAAAAGTTATTTTCCCATCTGCAGCAATCCCTGACAGCCTCTTAAAAACAACAGTAAAGAGGGAGATAAAAAGAGACATTTGTGAAGGTTTTAGATATTAGTTTCAGATAAGTATGCCACATGCGAGAGCTTTCCTGATTTATTTCAGGTTGCAGGAGAGGGGCCTTTGAACAGCTCACTGGAACTCCTGGCAAAATACAGGTGTCTCAGGATGTGTAGGTCTCACTGAATATTTTAAGCAAGAAATACTTACTGAATGGTTTACTTCACAGCATTCACACCATTCAAACTCTGGACAAAGCCAGGAAATGAAGAAATGAAAAATGGATCGAAGTTTACTGACCCAATAAATTGAAGAGAAGGAAAACACTCAGATCAGTCTTTACCAAGTCTTAGTAATTTACCTCGTTCTAAGTAGACTCCGTTTTGCTGTAGAGCCTTGAATATGGGCTCAGGAAAGTTCATAAAGGAAAAAAATTATCACTAACTGTTGTTAGCTCTAGAAAACAGCAGAAGAAAGGAAAACCTTGTAACAGCTCTGCCCAGGGAACAAAGCATGCAGAGCATGCCCTTCACCCTACAGTACCATGGCAATTTCAGGGTAATCTCTTTGCATGATCTTACGCCTTACAAAAACCTGTCTTCTCTTGTCCATGGGGTAACATGGCACGGCAGCCACCAGTGCTGCAATAAGTGGAAACCTTCAGTCATGTCCAGAAGAGAGCCTGAGGCCTTTGAAAGGTCTTTGCTTTATAAAGTTGTGGCTCCTACGTTCTGCCTCGCAATCCTATCTGCTGGTATGTGTAATCATACCCCTCCAGCTGAGGAGCTACACTATAAAAGTCTGCAATGCGAGCTACTGAATACACATGATTATCTGTAAATGTCCCTATTTAGATACAGAAATTCTATTTCTACTTTTACATGTACTGTAAATTTTGTGTAACATTCTGTAACATGTTTATGAAAAACAGAGCATGTGAATCTCCTTGATTTCCAGGAGCTGTCAGTCCCTCCTACCTGTTGTACCTGCTTAATAAACAAAAACATTTCTTCTAAGACCCCAAATAATTCAAGGCAGAAAAAGTCTCGGAACAGTTAATCACTAAATACTCTTTTGAGGCTTCAATGGGTGATTGCAGGACACTGTGAAATGGGTACACAAGGACATCACACAGCAAGACCGCTCTCTAGACCAATAATAGTATTTGAAACAAGAAAAACAGATTAAGAGGAAACTGCAACTCTATTTTGTTTCAAACAAGTGAAGCAGGAGCTGAGGTGACACGTGCTCATGGACTGCTTCTGCAACGGTCTTTGGACTGAACGTAGGCACAGAAGCTTAGCTTTGAGCATTGCCATTTGGATGTATTTGTGGCTTCTTTTCTCCAGCCATAATGTACTTCTACTTCTTACATTTTTATTGTTTTTTTATTTTCTTTGGATTGCCAAACTAGCTATATTGAAACCAGTTTTTAAATGGAGTATCTACATATTCGGGTGGGGAGGTTTTGAGTTTGTTTTTGGTTTTTTTTTGATAGTCAGTTTGAAAATCTCTTTGTGTGTAAAGCGAGATTAAAATCTTCACTTCTGCTAATTTTCATGCTTGATATATAGCAGCCTGAAAGAGGGTTGATTTGTTCTGGGTTTTTTTCTTTTTTTCTGGGGATTTGGAAGCAAAGACACAGCATGACCTGGCAGCCCACACCACACACACCTTCAACACCAGCTTGTTCATCAGAGAAAAGTGTCTAAACTAACAAAAGGACTACTGGATGGGAACTGAGAATGAAAAGAGGACATGGCATCCTAACATCATAAGCAAGATACCTGTCTGAGGGCAGAAAGCATTTGTACACTACACCAGTCACCATCTTTCACCATGAAGTGGCACCAAAGCACCATAAGACCTGAAAGGACGCCAGTTCTTCCTAAGGATCAAATCTTATACTCCTTCAAAATCTTACCTAAGGTATCAGATATGGAGACACAGCAGAGAGGGAAGTTGTGTACTGAACATCAGGCTGGCCGAGATGCAAAAGCCACAGTGAGAGCTTTAGATGTGCTTTTGCTAAGTGAGAAAAGGACAGCTTTTTGGGGAGTAACTGTCATCTTCCTTCTGAAGGAAGGACTCTAAGCAAGAGCTGAAACCATGCCACAGGGTTGTGGTTACAGCTCTGGAGAGCTAAATTCAGCTCTGCAGGATCAATGTAACTGGAAAAATGTTCCACTTTGGATGCCATTCACATCGGCTACTACCTCATAACAAATTGTTACTCCTCCCATTCAGCTCAATGCAAATGGAGCAGAACATTAGGAAACATCCAACGATAGTCAGAAAACAATAAGAGAATAAAAAACATTTCTCAAACTGATTGTACAAACAAGCTTTATTGTTAAAATTTAAAAAATTACCAAGACAACAGGTCCTAGATTCAAATGTTGCTATATTTTGAGTACTGGTGAACAATTGATTGTTGCACTTTAAAACTTCAGAACTTCTTGTATTAGCTTGGTGCAGTCTGAAGGACTTGGCTTCCGTAACTCAAGGCACAGCACCAAAATGCGGTCTTCAGCCTGACATCCTGTCAGGGTTATTCTGTAAATTAATCAGGATGCCTGATTCCCAGAGATTTTTTGCATGTTGGCTGAGCATCTGATGACAGCAGGGCTATAAATGGATAAGATTATCTATCATGAAGCTTTCCAAGCAGCACATGGTGTATTTCACCTCAGGAATATTTATGTGCTTATTATTTCACAGCTCAGATTCCAGTTGCTTGCAGAAGTGACCTCTGTATACTGGAATTATTTGAAATATTTGTCGCATTCAGAAAGGATCTTGTTTTACTATCATGGTGAAATTCAAGCAGATTACTATATTACTCTCAGCATCATCAGAGAATCCTTCTAAAATAACATTATAATTACCCTAAAACAAGTAAGGAAAACAAAAAAGATAATTAGTGCATAATGCTGCTTCCTTTTGTCCAAGTAATTCCCATCAGGGAATGTATTATGGATATATACAGAAATATGCATGCTCAACTTTCTTCTCATGACCAGGGTGCTAAGGAAGAGCAACAGCCTGTGGTCCAGCTTGCACTTGTCAGGGTCACCTCTCAAACCAGAGTCCTGTGCTCCCAAAGGCACCTGCTTCCCTTCCAGAGCCATTCTCTTGAGTAACATTTCAGACTCCACAAATGGGAATTAACTAAGTTGATGCAGCAATGGATTTCTTTTTCCCCACTTGGAGGCAGTAACATTATTAGCCCCTATAGTTTACATCCAGCAAGGATTCAATCTTATAAACACTTTTATTTTCTGCTGACTTTATGCTACCTTTTTGCTTCAGTACCCCCTGTGCAGACCAAAGGCAGCTGAAATAACAACCTCTGTATTTTACAGGTAAACCAGGCTACCTACTACACAGCTTCTGACCAGTCTTGTAATGGAATTTGTTGTACTGGACAAACATTCTCATGGTCTGTAAACACATACTGGATCTTTAACTGCTATTAAGCCTCAGTGGTGTTTACCAAAATCATCACATTTTATAGTAAACGTATGATGTGAATGTATAATATCTGTTTGATGAAAACTAAAGCAACCTTACGCTATTATTGGTGGCAAAAATTCTGTCCTGAGTTTCAACATGACGTCAAGATTAGGATGAGGTATGCTAGAGAAAAGAGAGTGTGAGGAGGCATGAGAAGAGTGCTGTAGTTATTCTTCGGTCCCTGGTAAAAGTACAGCCAGTACTTCTCCTAGTGTGAGGTCTCAAGCTGCCTACTTAAATCATGCTACTGGGGCAGAGCTCATCTCCCTTCATGGAGCATCTGCTCCTTGACTGCTTGCCTGAACCTTAGCCATAAGCCCAGCTCTAAGCCAGCCATTCTTTCTCACAGGGCACGTTGCTGTAACTGATATCAGTAGTCTTGTCAGCTCAGTGTTCTTTCCATATCCACTGCTTTTCTCATCCACATGCAACAGTCTGATCCATAAAGCTGCAACACTCAGATTTGATTGTTGTCTAGCCACCCATCTTCACACCCTCACACAAACAGACTTCTGTAGGCACAGGGACAGAAGATAGCTTGGTGGCCCCTACAGAACCCAGGTCTTATCCTACCCTCTTTGACACCTGTCACCTTCCTCTTCTGGTATGGAAAACTTGGAATGAGCACTTGGAAGCTGATGGGCTCTTAGGACTATTCTAAAGACTGGGAGGCTTGCAAGAGTTTCTACTTTACAGCAAAGGCTATGATTAGGGTTAGTTCCTGGTCTGGCAGAGTCCTATTGGGACTCTGTATCAGTTCTGCCATAAGCACTTGGTCTATAGGAGGACTGCTTATGGCAGAGGACGTTCCTGTCTACTGCCTTCTCTGGGGCTAGAAAAATGCTAGGATGGATGGAGGTCAACACTCTTAGAGGACCATGAGCATTAAGTTAAGTGGAAGTTGGAGGTTTTGTACCAGGAAGAGATCCTTAGTGATGTTTGTGGGGATTAACAGGAATGGTAAGGGTCTTGGGAAGGCTCAGGCAGCTAATGAGGCAGGTGATGGATGAGAGTGGGATAACCAGAGGACTGGTGCTGCTCTTGGTTTAATGCTGGAGCATTGCTTTTACTGTCAGATACTGTAATTCCGTCCTCAAATCTTTGAAAAGTGTTTCAGGGAGGAAAAGACCAACTGTGTAGAGAACATAAAGCAAAGAGCGAAAGGGGCAAAAAGAATATGGATGAATTTACCCAAACAGATAAAAGGTAATACAATAATTTACCAATAAAATTAAAATTATACTAAGGTGATTTTAACTTATATTTTGGTCTTTTATAAAAAAAGGAGAAATAATAGAGAAATAATAATCCAAGGACATCTAGCATTTCAGAGATATTACTGCTCTGGCATCGTCACTTCAAGCATGAGAAAGTTTTCTGACAATTTCTGTTGCTGTTTTTCACAGATTGACTGAACATCTCTTTTCAGGAAATATATATATTTAAGTATGTGACTTTACTGTAGTTATTTCTTTACATAAAATGCTGAGAGTACCTTTGGAAACTTTGTTCTTGCACCTTTAATGTCAAACTCTGATGCAAATGTTTCTGTAAAAAAAATATAACTATAATATAAATGGTTATTTAATTATCAAGCCATCAATAAAACTTCCTAAACAACTTCAAAACAATATGGCATATCTCTCAACAGCAGTGCCAATGCCATTTACTCTTTCAGTGAAAAAGTCCTTACCTGTTTCTTCTCCCAGAGCTCTGCCTATTTGTATAAGCCACGTTAGAAAATAGAAATTAACTGCAATGTTCATACAACATCTCCTACTCTCCTACAGACACATTCTACTGTGATAACTCCAATAATTTCACTTGTAATACTAGCATGATAACCAGAGAGATGATACTATTTTTAAAAGAAAGGAAAACATAGACTGCATATTTTGACCTCCTTACAGGACTTCCTGGTCTTTAGTCTGACATCCTGCCTCAATTCTCTGGATTTCATTCTGTGTCATGTAAATGTTGATTAGCCTCTACAACAGGATTAACCCTTCTCTAACAAAAAAAAATATGCATAGGTGTACAGAATCTCTTTAAAAAGCCATACAGACACCTATCTAAATAAACTGTGTTCTGGATATTAGTAGTGTCCCTAGCCCCTCTCAAGTTTTCTGTACAGTAATGTTAAATGTAGTCTTTCCATGTCTATTTAGAGATGTTAACAATAAAAATGTCATAATGAGATGAAGCATATTAGTAATTCTAATTTCTAGAGATGAAAACTGCAGTACAAGGATGCTAAAGCATAGAATTTGGAAATCCTTTACTTAAGTGAGGATCTGGCACTGGAGAGCTGCCTGCTCTGAAGTCTGCTGCTTGCCAAGCAAGATGAATTTGTCTAGATTGTGGAGAGAAAAATCTGTCTGCATGGCTTGATCAATTAGTCTTTTAAGAAATCTGGTTAGTGGTGAAAAAGTGCTGGCAGAATATGGCCCTGTATGGGAGGGAACCTGCCAGGCAAGAGAAAGTCACTGTATATTTCCCATACCAACCTCCTTTCAGCTTTCCACACACTGAGTATTCATCATCAGCTCCACTGCAAAGAACTTCTTTCCAGTGTAATGCTTTGGCACCATCATACCAGACTTTGAAGACAATCTTCAAAAAGGTGATGTCACTTCCTAGCTAAGACATTGCAAGAAAGAAAATGGTAGCTGGTGGAGAGGAAAAACATACATGCAGACACGCTATTTAAATAAGAAACATTTTTTCTGTGAAATACAGTATCTCTTAATGATTCCCCCAGAAATAAAAAAAATGTTACTTTTAGAAAAACAAAATGCTGGTTTTCAACAAAAAAACCACTAATCTTAAAAAACATTTGAGTGAACAATTTAAAAATGTATTTTAATTTCTTCAGCAAAGATAAAAAAATTCACTCCGCTCCGCAGCTAACCCAAATAAATACATGGATGAGGACTCTGTGTCTTTAAGCAGGTGTTGCAAGTTTGTCCTGAATGCTGGTAGTCATCATAAAGATGTCTGTCTAGACAAGCAAACTTAGTCCAGCTGCAGAGTTTTTACTCAGAAGGTGGTTTATAAGTAACTTAGCTTGTGAGATTAAAGCTGGGTTTAAAGATTGAAGTTGGGTTTGCATACACAATCCAGCAGCATTTCCAGCTTCTGGAAAATGTGCATAAGTTCTTAGTAGAAATCCTGCCATACTTAGCCTAATGATATTCTCTCTCCTTGAAAAAAATGGGACCTTTCTTCAGGCCAGAAGAGCTTGCATGCTGAATATCCTGTCTGCTTCTTCCAGACAAATGAATCTAAACAATCTCAGATTTGCATGTACAGTGCTAGTTAGCATGCAGAGCTCTGGTAACTGCTCCAACAAGTAAAATTCAAATGCATTTATTTCCACAAATCATCATTTCTGTCCATCACTACAGTTCATCTATTCAATTTTTGATCATAGAAATTGATCTCCTAAACCATTTGGAATCTAGGATAAAGTGTCAGATTTTTTGCTCATATTCAGTTTCTTGCATTTGCAGAATATAATTGTCCAGTCAAGAGGGACTCACTTGGAATCCAGGTGAGAGAAGCTTTCCAGACTGACTTGTCCATGATGCTGCAAGGTGTCAGATTAAATGCAAAAGCATGAGCTGTGGCATCTACAGGAAAAAAAGTATTTCATATTGTTAGTGTGAATAGACTTCTCCAGGAAAATAATAAAAATACACGTATAAACATCCTCACAATAAACACATACTCATTTTAGAATATATTTAATAGAAGGTCTATATTGTAAAATTTTCTAATATAATTATCCATAGTAAGTATTAAATATGTATTTAAAATTATATTTTAATTGTTTTTATGCTTAGAGGGAAAAAAATAGCAAGAAAAGTCAATTATTATGGTTGATGATACCTTGCGTACAAAACTCAGAAGCAAAAGTACCTTTAATATATTTTATTAGCATTAAGCCAGCATGCTCCTCTGCTTAATATATCCTTACTTATGCAAATCATGGAATCTGTATAAACTTGCTGACAACAACTAAAAATGTTTTTAATAGATGTACATATTTTCCAGGATAATGTAAATAAGCCTTTGAGTAGATTTGCTTTGTAAGTGACCCACCTAGCATTGTACAATGCAGTGTCAGATGCAGTGTGATGAAGCATCATACAATGTGATATTTTAATTTTTAAAAAAATCTTTCAATGACAGCCTTTGGAAGAATTTCCAGTCAGTATTTTTACGTGTATTTTTTTTTATTATTAGTTTAGAAAAGATGTCTATTCAATTCAGCTTGCTTCTGCCCTTCCTGCTGACAGGGTTGAGAAGGTGGGCTCTCTGCACTAACCCAGTGGCAAATGGGATGACAGGGGGATTTACAGTCAAGGGCTCTGTCTTGGGTTTCAGGGATTAAAGCAAGGGGCGTGCAAAGGGAAACTGTCTGACTGTTGATAACCAGCAATGCTCCCGATCTTGGATACAACTATATACAGGAAATTGCAACAGAAAAAAAACAAAACTCACCGTGGTCTCAAAAGTTTGGTTTCAAAGCTTAACTATCACCAGTTTTAGCCTTCCTATGCTTTTAACATGAGTACTAATGCAAAGCAAAGTAAACAAAATAAATATCCCCTCCTGTCCCTCAGTTTATATAGCTATTTTACAGGTGATATAGACTGGTGAGGCGCACAGATTTTCAAAAGACGTGGGCCTTTCCTTGTGAAATAACTCCTTAAAAGTCTAACTTTTGGCCACTGAGTCCACATTGGTACATTGAGGCTGTTCAACATGGACACCAAGGAAGCGTGACGTTGTTGCAGAATCAACCAAAAACCTCAGAGAACTACATAGATCCAGTGGTCTATGGCACAGACACGACAAGAAGGGACATGCTATGTTGTGCCAGAACCTAACTGAGGCTCCAGCCCAGCAGAATATCACATTCTCCCTTTTTTTCCCATATGCTTAAAGCTTTCCACTGTATTATATTGGTTAAACCAATATGGATATACACTATACACTACTTGCAAAACAAATTTAAATTTCTTATCTTCTCATATTTCCTGGTTCAAAACATGCTCACTTTGCTTGGGAGTAAACTTCTCTCTTACCTGCTGTAACCAGCATTGTGGTAATATTTAAATCTATGCAGTATAATTTTTATAACAGGGTAATTAATAACAGAAATATATTCCAGCTGAACCTCTTTCTGTATTCATCAAAGACATAAATTTGAACAAAAGTTTACATTTCCTCAGATGGCAGTAACTACTGTGCAAATGCCAGTAAGAAAATAAACTATTTTTTACTTACCACAAAAAGTATATGACATTTCTAGATCTGACGACGTACAAAGAAATTCACTGACTCCAGGGGTGAATAAAATGAAAAAAAAAATTGCAAACATGGTTGCTTATTTTGCTCCGTATTTGATGGAACAAAACTTTGTTTTGAGGAAAGAGGAACAAAAATTCAGCACAGTCATCCTCAGTCACGAGCCTTCAGGAAATGTTCAGTTGTTTTGTCAAATTCTTTGCAACCTTTATTAATCCTACTGCAGCACTATCAGTTATCATCATAATAAATTCTGCAAAGAAAAATAATTTCTTCCTTCTTTGTCACATTTTCCTCAGAGAATGCAGCTCAAGTCACAAGTGAAAAATGAAAGAGAAAACTGTGTGAAATGAGGAAGTGAGAAGTAAAATTGTGATTACCAGAAACATGTAAAGGGCTAGTTTAATTGACATCAGACCCAACATTCATTAAAGTATAATTTCAAAAACTCATAGTTTCCTGTACATACCAAAGGAGAGCAAAATCCACAAATGATGAAAACCAAATCCACTGTTTTATTGATATGGCAGTCAATAACTCTCAGAAGCTTTCAGAATGAATCCATTACAATGCTCACCATGCTTTAGGGACACGCCAGCATTCTGGAGGAGTATAAGCAGATGATATATTTCCACATGGAGGTAAGTATTAGAGCTGAAGGCAACCATGCGACATATTATTGAGTAGAACCACTGATGTCCTGTCAGCTACCATCTGCAGAGCTATGTCTGTCCGAGTCATAGTTCTCAGTGAAAGCAGTCTTAAAAATCCCCAAAATTACAACTGATGAATCTCATGTCTGCCTCCCAGTCTCCCTCTGTGAACTTCTCCCACACTTCTCCCTGCAGTCTCTGCTGAAGAAGCTGCGCCGCACACCTTGCCCAGGAGCACGGAGCTGGCCCCTGGCTCTTGTGCCAGTGCAGGCCACAGGCCTGGGTCCAGGCAGACACAAACATGGGATAAGAACAAAAGCTGTCAAATTTTGACTGAGATGTTTCTGTAAGAATACAGAATCTATCTGTCACAACTAAAGGTAGGTTAGGAGGCTTATTTTAACCTGGTATTAGATACAGTCTTTTATATCTGTCTGTTCATGCAGTACACAAAGAACAACATACTTTGCCTGTATCTGTTATATCAGTTCTGTGGACTAAACTGGGTCAGCTTTTACTGCACAAACTCAGCAATATTGCTAGTTCCAACTACTTAAACAGAGCAAAAACAGGCTAATACCTCATTCAAAACAGCACATTCACCAGCAAGCACATTTTTTTCCAAATATAATAAAATACAGAAACTCCTTGAATTTAAGGAAGAATGCCTTACAGAAATTATTTTATCATGAGTTATGTTCTTGCTTTTTATGTTTGTCTGTAGGCTTCTCTTAGATCAGTAGCTGTATTTTTCATCCAAAAAAGCAGTATATGCAATAGATAGGTATTTGGTTTTGTGCTAAGCAGGACACTGTAAAAAAATTACTTATAACAAATATAACAATCAATTGTTTACTCTCCCCAATCCTTATCGCCACGTTTTAAATGTTTTATTCTCATGGATTCTGTGTACACCAGGGTAACAGTCCACATATTATAAATGTAAAGTAGCAAAATAATTAGAAATCTGTTTTCTGTAGTCCAAACATGTAACACAAAAGATAATTTAGGAATAGTGACATGCACAAAAACATGACTCCGCGCAGAAGATGGGAGAGTTCACAGACCATTTAAGGAAGGTGAGAATTCAGTTAAAAGTACCTAAAAGTAGCAACTAATGAGCTAATATATGTAATAATTCACAAAATAAAAAAATTGAAAATTAATATGCCTTGAGAATTCTCAGTATTTCCAAATCTTTCTAGAGACCACAAGAAGAGTCCCACCAGCCTGACAAGAGTTCAAGTCTGGCAGAAACTTCTAACATTTGGCTTTTAAGTGCAAATTCAAAATTATACATTTCAGACAGATCTCCAGAGTATATATATCACAGATTTTTGCTGTTGTTTAATAGGATGCTATAAACCATACAAATCCTTTATGATCACAGCAGTAATACAGTTCTGTTTCAAAATGGCCAAATTTTGCTTAAAAATAGCATAATATGTAGCAAAATTGAAATAAATTAGGAAGGCTGTGACAGTTGACAAAAATAAATGGAGTGATGAGACAGCCACTAAGCAGCAGCTAAAGAGCTACTTTGTTCATGTATGGTCAAAAAAGGTTCTTTTCAGCCCAAAGCCATAGCCACTGATGGAGACTATGTCTAACCAGCGAGAAACAAAGCCAGGCTCTCCACTGTGCCTTCTGTAAGTCCAATAGATGTGGCAAAAGTCAGCTTGAAGCAGGCGTGAGACGGCACTGACTATACCCTGTTGACACAGACGACTACCCAGCTGAAAACATGTCTGTCCCTCTGTGGCCAGACTTGTACTTTGCTGCACAGCGTGCTAGGTGCCTGATGTACTCAGAGGCAGCCTGAAAAAAGCACTGCAGATTTATACGCTTTTATATAAAAGCTCTTTTAACATAAATGAAGGCAAGCTCCCTGCTGAACTTCGTGACTTTCGAGACCTGGTTCAAGAACAGGTGTTTCTTCCCCAGACCCTTCCTACAGTAAATGACATAGCTGAGGAATGAGTCCCCCCTGGTGGCTTAGACAGACAGGTACATGGGGAAACCTCCGTGTCCTCTCCTGTTACTTACTACACTTTTGCTGCACAAGTCCAGTGAAACGAGGTTGCATTTAAAAAAAGATCTGGGTGGCTAATGGGAACATGAGAACAAAAAGTTCTGTTGGTATCAGAGCTAAAGTATCACTTATGACCATACAACCTTGACCACTGTGTCTAGTAAAATTGTCCTTAAATCAAAATAACCTCAAACATTTTAAATACTAATCAGCAAATTCAGTTTTATATGCTTGTGGATTTTGATGCCTGTATCAATGTAATTCATAGAACTGACCTCCTGTGATGCTCACTGAAGCCCCAAATCAGCGTACCAGAGGCACGAGGAATCTTCTCTATTCCTTTCAAGTCAGTATGAAGGGCACTGGAGAGGAGAGACATAAACTTCTACATATTTTATTTTTACGAAGAACTCTTTCTTTACTATAATCTTCTCTTACATACTCTGATCCAGAAGGAAGATGTAAAGGAGAGAAAAAGAAGTGGAAAGAGCTACACATCAGTGTTACTTCACTACAGTTTTGTGACAGTTCACTTAATTTGACTTGAAACTATTTGCAACTACATTTAATAGAGGCCAACTCTCATATTCAGTTAAGAGTACATAAAATAAATCGAAGTGTAGAGAATTTAGGACTTCATGTCTATGACTTTTCATTTTGTCTACATCTGTGACACCAAGAGTAGAAATTTAACTCCAAGCCTTCTCACTGATTTGCACTTAAAATCCTTCATTTATAATATTTTTATCTTCTTCCTCAAAACATCTAAAAAGTGCTTAACTTGTGATTGCATTTCAAAATAATCACTTTGTATTGGCTGCAGATGAGTACTTTGATCAGATAAGCACTTATAAGTCACTGAAATCTCCCACAGGAAAGATTTATAATATACATTATCATAATATCCCATCACAGAATAATAAACATCAGTATATCAGTACACCCGTTCAGCAGAGGAAAGTACTCCATTTCAAAGTGTTAGTCAGACAGATTTAAAAATTATGTCCTAGTTCTTGGCACGTACTAAAACCTCGCATTAATGGAAAACTCTTTTAGGATGTTAAACACATTTACCCAATAAAGAAGGAGGCAACAATAATTTAATTTTCCTTGCAGGACTATTTGTGACAGGTTTTGAAGTAGATCTTTTTGCAGCTGGAAGCAGACATGTTTATTACTTCTGATCCTGGGTTTAGGGTTGCTGCTGAAGACACTTTGTTATAAAGGGGCTATATCTAAGGCATAAGGCATGTATTCACAAAACAAAAACACGCTTGGCAATCAATATAAAAAGTAGAAAATTGTAGGAATTCAAGAGTAAATCTCTGTTCTTGAATCCTCTCATTCTCTTTGCCAATGTTTTATAGTAGAAGTAGAAAGTCAAGCCTAGATAAGATATTAGATTATATACTACAAAGAGGTAGAGGATTCAGCTCCTTCACATGCAGCTGATGAAGCACTTGAGGTTGACAGGGGAGTCCAACCCAAGAGCAGTGCACTGGCGCATACCCAGTGGTGATTTGGCAGCATTTGAGCAAGAAAGCAAATAGTTGTGGAAAGAAAGAAAAAGTGATGTGCATTATTTTTATTTATTTTTAAATGTTGCGTGCACGGTGCACGTTATCTTCATGATTTGATTTGAATATAACACATTAAATGATTGGAGGCTATTTAAAGTGAAGCAAATACACTCCAGGTGGTATCCCGTGGAAACAATTAGGTTGGAAATTACTCTCTGTCTGTTGACAGTAGGCTTATGGTTTATTCTTTCCAAGGCAAGTATAAGAAGTTTAAGATTTAAAGCATATGGTTATAAAACATACATGAAACCATTAAAGTTGTCAGAAAGAAGAGAAAGCAAGGGATGAAGGGAGAATAAAGGGCTGTGCCCTACCTGAGGCTGACAGAAAGCACACCACAGCAACACTGCACATCCTGGTAGTCCAGAAATGGAGCCAGCTGGACATGTTTCGCAGCCATTTGCTCTTGTTCTCTGTTCTTCCCTGCTTAAAATAGCTGCTTGCTGTGGTCTGTATAGCTGTGGGATAATCTTATTATAACGGATCCAACTCCTAGCTAGCACACTTGTCCCATTTCTCAGGGCTGCAGAAGACTATGTTGTACTTGGGGGCATGAAGGAATTCGTGGTATGACCACAGAACTGCAGGGCAACTGAAATGCAGCAGCTTACCAAGTTTCCACTTATTAAGTTATACCAAGTAATTGTAATAATTCACATGTGTGCTCTTAATTTTTTACAGCACAAACAAAATTTCATGAAGTTTCCATCACCTAAATTATGCTCTCATGGTACTGTGCAGAAATCTGCACAGCTTTTCTTTATATTTGCAAATGCAATGACTTTGTTTTGTAATAAAGCAAACTCCAGTGAAACTAATTACCTTTTGATTTTAGAGAGTGTGGTTAAGAGTGTGAAGTACTTCAGAGCTTTAAAGATTTCTCCTTAAAGTATATGCCTCATCATAATTTTTTAAATTTGCAAGAAAATGCTGACAGTTGTGGGATAATTTAATTTAAAAAATAAAAATAAATAATAACAAGAATGATTGTACTTCATAATTAAGAACAGATAGAGACTAACGAATAATACTGTGGACAAAACCAAAAGATTTGAGAAAAAAGGAGGACACTTGCAAGAGAACAACATGTAATTGAAGACAGGAAAGAAAAATATGCATGTATCCTGTCTGTTTTCCTAGGAAAAACAGCAGTCGTATATGACCTTCTGTGAAAGCTCTTCAAGTTGGAAATGGATAGGAAGCAAGTGCCTAGGAAAGAGGCCTGAGTGATTTCATATGTTGATGCTCTTCATACCAGATTGAATGAAACGGGTACCAGGGTAAGATGTGAGACCCAGCTGTGAGGCAAAAGCAATTGGTTGGTATTGAAAAGGTTGGAAGAGCTGGCAGCCTTCATGGTAGGTGTATACTTGCAAATAAGATTATAGATTGTGTAGTTTAGAAGACTGGGCTTCCACCTCCATATTTCCTTCAGAATCTCCACCCACACGTATGAGCACGTTCTCCAGGTCTTACAAATTCAATGTTTCTTCCATGTTGTACACAAGTTACCTACATCCAAAGAAATATCAGCAAATACCAGGGACAAAAATGTTGACAGGTAGCAATACTTCTGCAACTAGAACTGCTTTTCACCAACTGTATAAAACTCAAGAAAAAATAAATGAGCAGAAAACAGAAGCTCACAGAACTAATAGGACTGTGAAGGACGTGGAGCTGATATTTAGAAATCAAAACATAATTAGGCATTGAGAATGATTTGGAAACAATCTCAATTTATTTAAACATTCCCACTATAGTCAATTCTATTGCAGGATTTATTGGTAGCAAGAGGGCCTGTTCTGGTTTATGCACATTTCCTAGCTTTGAAAGACACCAAGCACTTCAGAGTTTCCCACTGCAAAATGCATTCAAGGCACTACGAAGTGTTAAAACATTTAGACCGTTCAGAACCCAAAGTAAAATAGAAACGCATCTAGAAGTCTTTTTTGATTACATTTCCACTCCATTATTTTGTTTCTAACCTGAACCAACTACAGTTGTTTTAATACTACTCCCTACTGCTCTCAGCGAGTTCCAGGGATCTAAACCAGTCACATATGTGCAAGTACACACCGTAAGTAAAACTTGCAAAAACCCCCAAATCTGAGAGTCCTGGGATTGTACACAAAGACAGGCAGAGGTGCAAACACTAACAGGGATTGGACCCAGCCATACTTATTTGGCAACCATAACAAATATTATGATTTTCAGACTTGGTTGTTTCCCAACCAGAGTTTGCTAAGTTAGCACCAAACAAGGTAGAAGCAGGTAGAACATCGTGCATTTCCAGTTCAAGTTTGGTCTTCCCTTTCTTTAGTATAGAAGTACTATTAAAAGTAAGTTTTGGAATTATCATTGTTTTCCAGTTGCATTTGGAAGTATAAAATACTTTTCTGAGAAGACTACATCACGGCCAAAGTGATCATCTATCTTCTGGCAAAAAACCTGATTTTTTAAATACTTTTTTAAAAATCATCTACACGTTGGGAAGCCACCTCTAGCTTAACTTACACTTCACCAGAAGAGAGAGAGGAAATAACTTTTGATTTCCATACTTCTTTTGAGAAACTTAGCCATCAGAATGGAAACCTCTTACTATTGCTGCTAAACTCTGAATTGGCCCAATCTCAACTTTAACACGAAATTCTTTTGCAGTGAGAAGGCTGGGAAATTTTATATTGCTCAAGGGGTACATAAATACAATTTGGGGGCCTTCCATCTTCTCTTGCAAGATCTATTTCCTGTTCTTACTGTATTTGGCATTTAAAGATGAAGGTAACAAAAAGGCATAAAAAGAGAGTCAAGACCAAATATGGAAGAAGTGGAAAGATTATTTTGAATTACTTGTAAATCATTTCAGTAAGGACAAGTAGCACAATTAGGTGATCAGAATTGCTCGTTACTGGCCTCACATCTTTAACATCATTTACACAATTTTTTTCATATGTTTTGTACTACATTTTTTGTTACCTACGAAGTGATACTGGCTTAATGGTGCTCGATCAGGCTTTTAAAATTATAGCTGTGCCAACACAAAAAAATTGCCTCAAAAATAACTGGATGGGATAATTTGCCTTTCAGTTACTCAGCAAGTATATTGAGAACAGTTTCTACAGTCAGAGAAACACCATTTTAAAAGAGTGATGTTATAATATGAAGTATAGCATCATCCCATGACAGGAAATGGAAGTAATAGTTATGGCAGACACCTAGAATTTTAAACATTTTTTTTCATCTAGAACTTAGGAAACATCTGTAAAAACAGATGTAATTATTTTTTCTTTATTTGCAGTATCAGAATGTCTTCATTAATAGTAAGCATCAGATTTACTTATTACAAAGGGCTAATACAAAAGGAATAAGTTGAATTTTGCTTTATTTTTTAATTTAGTAATTTTTAAGCCTCAAAATAGTTTAGGCCATTCATTATTTGAAAAAAAAAAATATGTTGGTTTATGCGATAAGCCTCTCCTTGGGCTAAAAACATTTAAATCCAATTTATGCATACTTGGAGTGTAGAACTAACCAGTCTAGTTATACAAAAAGATCGAATCCTCTTTTTACTTGAGCTAAAGGTGGCTTTCTTTGCAGTGCTAAAACTCAAGAGGTAGGTTTTTTAAAGGCACAAGATCTAAACAATACTCTACAAGAGATTCCATTTTGCCTCGCCACCTCACAGACTTGCTGTCATGAATCCATTCTAATCACTAGCTGCTTGCATTTCCTTTAACTCAGGTCAAATACAGCCCACTTTCAGCGGGATATTCACACAGCACATTTTAAGCTAAGTGCTTCCTCCTGGCCAACAAGAGAGATGTCTCTTCTCCACCTCTGGGGACAGGGTTGCTCAAAGTGGGACTCTGGGCTTCAGAAACCATTTAGTAGCTAGATATTATTGCAACCAGTCACTCTCCCTATTTTCTCCAGAGGCCCGCAGGCTTCTAGGAGGCTGTAGCAGGAACTAGCAACAATACCTGTCTGCTTGCTGAAGACTCCTCCTGGATACTGATGCTCTCACAAAAGGAAGTGACGACTACCTCTGCTGCCTTCATACCGTCAGCAGCAGTGACAAGAAAGCCCGATCTTTTTGGATTAAGTACAATTATTCTTTGAGGCTTAAAAGCTTAAGAATGTATTTGACAGGTAATGAGTAATGATTTTTTTTTTTGTATGAATAGTTCCTTTTAAAATGGAGATGGTGAGACTGTCACACAGCCCATGCATTTTACAGTTCTTCTGGACAGATAACAATAAAAAACGAGCCAAAAATAAACAAGCCCAGAACAGATCAAAGCATTTTTTTTTTACTGTATTTTGTGTCATTAAGTTTGAAGAAACCGTCACATTGTTTACAAGGTTGTTTTTAAAAAAAAGGATATCTATACATTCCAAAATGCATTGGAAAGCTCTACCTAAGAAAGTGTAATAGACCTTTACATTCTTTCACATACATAGCACTGTACAAGGAACAATGATAGTGATATTCATTATCTTCAATTATTTCTTTTCACCAACTTCCTTTTCCTCCTCAAAGTTAAAATAAAAGTTTTTGTCATAGCCCATGAGATGGTTATAATCCTGAGGATTTGGGAAAAGTGTTGGATTAACAAGCATTGATTTTGTTTTAGCATAAAATGTTGTAAACATCTTGGTGATATCTGGAATCTTTACATCTTTCTGATGGAAAACTGTCGCTTTTTCTGCCAAGATGGCATTGTATGTAATGGCCGTATACGTGTCCATTTCATCTTTATAATACAGTCGAATCACATAGCCTTTCGTAAGGATGTGCAAAGTAACTGGTGTTACAAATGTAAAAAACCCTATCAACCCATAAAACGCAGCTTGTATGAACAGGCTTTCAAATCCAATACCAGTTTTGAGTACGATGTAAGGCATCATGAACAGGTTGAATATGCTGGTGGAGTAAGAGAAAAACCTCACACCTAGGCAAAACAAAATAAGAAGAAAACCAAAATTAATGTACAATTATCTCTATAATTACATGTTCTACTTCTATATACCAATGGCATTACTCGACCAGCTGAAGTTATTGGAAATCCACTTCCCTTTTGTTTTTTAACTCATGGACACAAGAAACCATAGTAAGTTTAACCCTGTCTTCTTGCCACTGTTCTGGTTTGTGTATGTTCATGTTAGATTTATTAAAGCTAGTAGCTGTCTTTACTTCTGTGCTGAACTCAGCTATTACCCATTATATACACTACAAAATTTTCAGTTCACAGTCAAGAAATTGAATTAAAAGGAAACTTGACTCCAGTCAGAGACACACATAATGGTAATAAGTACAGATACGGCTCTCTCTTCATCAACAACTAAAGCAAACAACGCTCAGTGTGCATTACAGAAAAACTTGCTTGGTCCCATCACCACATACAAATTGGAAAACTTAGATTATTCAATATTAAAACACTTCACAGACATTTTTCCATACAGTTTGAAAGACAGTAGCGAGTATTAAGGATCACCCACCACCTCTGAGCCACGAGAACCAGTCATTTAAGATGCTGTGATAATTAAGTCATAATTCCTCCTTTAATATGCATTTCAAAAATGCATATCAGAAAACATCCAATGGATTACTTTTCACTAGGTTTTTGGAACATTACTGGTCAAAGATCATTGAAGTCTCATTACAGAGAGTACAGTTCACCACAGTATCCACCTACTTCAGAAACATTTCAGTAATGTTTGAAAGCACAGAGAGTGCAAACAGCAGTCACAGCTAGTCTTTGTTTGCTACCAAGCTGGGTAATGCACTCCAAAGGCTGCAGTAGAAACAGATGCAGGCTGAGGGATTACAGAGAGGTAAAGTACCTACACAAGTCCCTGCAGACCTAAGTGTAGAAGCAGAAACCAACCGCCATCACCACATGTTATTGCTGTACACAGGATCTGATTTTTTTAGCACAATTGGAAAGAACATTCTCTTTTAGAACACTGCATTTTGAAATTATTAAACAACAATTATATTTTTTTAAAGAAAAAGCAATACAAATCACTTCAAGCCACATACCTAACACTGCCTTTGCCAAATTTCCTTTATAAACTAATCTTCCATGTTCTGGGTGTTCATGAGGGGAGGATGTGCAGAGGCTGCGAACAGCCACTCCCTGAAAAGATGCAACCTGAAAGATGAAAGCGGTACATGGCCAAGCAACATCAGTAGCAATATACATTTTTTATCACAGAATCATAGAATGGTTTGGGATGGAAGGGACCTTAAAGATCACCTAGTTCCAAACCCCCTGCCATGGGCAGGGACACCTCCCACCAGACCAGGCAAGGCCTCATCCAGCCTGGCCTTGAACACTTCCAGGGAGGAGGAGGTATCCACCATTTCCCCGAGCAACCTGTTCCAGCGCTTCACCACCCTTATATATACACACACATATACATACTTATATATATATACACACAGGATGTTTCTCCTTGCCTCTCAACTTATTCCCAGCATCTAAAATTAGGGATTAAAATTAGGTTATACTACAAAGCACGCCAAAAACTTCAACTAATGCATCACTCAATCGTTTTAGAAGTCTTCTATCTGGATAACCTGGGCTGTCATTAAGCATTTGAAGTCCTACTGACGGACACTAATGTCCCAATCCAGTTCTGTGCGGCTCTGCAGCGAGACTCTAACAGCCCCCGCGCTGGCCACGTCCCAGCACTGATCCCGGGTACGCCCCGAGGGGAACCCGAGTTCCCTCCGCAGACCTGCGTTTTTCTCAAGGCAGCAGCCTCGCATCCCAGGACGGCCACAACCTCAGGGCCGGTTCCCTTCTCTGCCCCCCACCCCACACAACCTGCTGGGCCCCCGCGGCGGCGGGCAGGGCGGCTCGGCGGCGGCAGGCGGCCGAGGAGGTGCGCTGAGCGGCGCCCCGCAGCCAGGCGGCGGCGGCGGTGGCCGGGGCGGCAGCGCGGCGGCAGGCGGGTGCCCGCACCAGCAGCAGGGGCAACAGCATGGCGCGCCGCCTCCCCCAGTCAGCCGGCTCAGGGGGGGCGCGGGGCGGTGCCACGCGACAGCAGCCCCCCGCCGCCCCGCAGCCGGGCGCTTTGGTTCCGCCGAAGAAAGGGTCCGCCTGCCCCCACCACTACCGAAAATGCCGGCGAATAAACCCTCCCAAGGCTTGTTTTGGAGTTTTAGAAAGCGAGCATCCTTTATTTCAGCGCTGGAAGCATTCCCATCAATCATGCTTAAAGAGACAAAAGCTGGTTACAAAATATATTTCCCACTTACATGCACAGGTATAAATTTCCTCAGAAATCTTATGTATATTCTGTTACTTTCAAAGGACTAATCTTAATTTTATTAAAACTTTACAACAGCCAAATCTTTGCTCATTAGAGCTTTAGAGCCAGCTCTCTGTCTGACCTCGCATTTTTAGACAAGGAAAAGTGACATTCATAGAATTATAGAATGGCTTGGTTGAAAGGGACCTATTAAAGATCATGCAGTTCCAGTATTGTCTGGCAACAGCACTATTTAAAAAAACACAACATACTATCAGAGAAACAGTCTGTGTCTGTCTAACTTTCAAAAGAATAGTTACTTGGACATCACTTAACTGAAGTTAGTTAGAAAACTAATTCTATAGAAAACTAATTATGCTTCGCTTGAATCACAATATTCCACTTTTTGTAATAGCAACTACAAGTACAAGAAGTACACGAAATCGTTGCTATTGCCGAGTAGAATACTTTGACTTGAGTTAGTTTTCTGTGGAACTGGTTTTCTAACTCGCTTCAGTTAAGTGGTATCTAAGTGGCAGTATTTTTTAAAGTTAGACGCAGGCTGTTCTTCTGATAGAAGGTTTTTTTATATAGCCGTTTCCAGTCAATACTTCTTTTCTTATCTAAGAACGCAGGATCAGACAGAGCTGGCTTCAAAGCTCTAACGAGCAGAGACTTGGCTGTTGTGGAGTTTATAATAAAATTAAGATTAGTTCTTGTAAAGCAGTAAAATATGCATGAGATTGCTGGGGAAATTTATACATATGCATATAAGCAGGATACATATTCTGTTCCTCGCTCTTGTCTCGTTTACGCGTGATCGATGGGAATCATTCCCTCACACATCCAGCGCTAAATTAAAGGATGCTGCTTTGTGAAACTCCAGAACCGTCTTGGAGAGTTTATTTGCCGGCATTTTCGGTGTCAGCACCACCACCGCGCCCCCACTCGGAGATGCGGCCCCGAGGGTTTCCCGGAGGAATACCCCAGGACGCATTGGCGGGGACGGCACGGCGGCGGCGAGACCGAGGGCGTTCGCCCACGCAATTAGGACCTGCGTCCCGGCTTCGGGGCAGACATCGCCCACGGGCAGCCATCGCGCCGCGCTGCCTCTAACATGGCCGACGGGCACCTGTCCCACACACCCCGAACTACGCGCCCCGACATGCACCGCGCCGCCGCCGCACGGCGCGCTGGGAGCCGGCCGCCGCGCGCCCGCCACGGGCGGGGCGCGGAGGGGCGCTCTAGCCCCACCCCCGAGCCGGAAGTGCCCTCCCACCTAGGCGGAAGTGCTAGGGAGGCAGCCGTCCCGACACCGCGGGGCCCTGCGAGCGGGGCGGAGGGAGCGGCGCTGACGGGTGAGTGGCTGCGGGGGCGGCGGCTGCCTCCGCCGGGGCGGGGAGAGCCCGACGCCGTCCGAGGGGCGAGGCGGGCGTAAAATGGGAGAGGGGAAGCCCCCGGGCCGGGGAGGAGAGGGCCTCCGCTCCCCTCGCTCCCGTAGACGGGGAGGGGTGGGCTGGACTGGAGCCGGGCCGCGGAAGCTCGGAGGGGCCGAGGAGCCTCCGGGGGGGTGCGGTGCCAGGCCGCGGTCCCCCTGTCGACCCGGTGACGGAGGGCACGGAGCGGACCCCCGAGAACCGGCACCGTTGGGAAAGGAGTTTTCCAGACCGGCATTGTCATTAAATGCTCCCCTTAAACTTTTTTCCGTCCACCGTCTTCCCACGCCAGGCCCTAGAGAGAAGGGGCAAAAACTATGGCCGAAAGAATTTAGGATGCACCCCCAGGGTTTTTTACACCAAGGTGAGAATACCGGTTGAAGTGTCTTAGCTGTAATGGTCGCCGAATATAAGCAAAGCAAAGTTGACCGGAAAGGGTGATGATACGCTTACAGGCACAGTAAGAAAAAGCAGCTTTTGAGTACCCTGTGTTCCCCAGTGGGAGATTCTGCTTCAGTATAAAGGAATCTGAACGTTGGTAAGTTATTGATGGCTTCAGATGTGTGTATGAAAAGGAAGAGGGATGATGCTAGCAATTACCTTTGAGGACCACTTTAATCTTGCAATACATGACACTATGTGCAGGAACTTTATTAAATATGTTTAATACTGTAGATTGTGAGTTAAACCTTGCACTGTAGGGAGACTTAGTCATGGGCTGTTTGTTTACTTGGGTTTGCTGAAGATCACGTGCAGAAGTTCAATTTGGAAGCAAGCCAGAAAAACATAGATAAGTAGGTGAGAGTCCTTTGGGATAAGAATGACTTTGTGCCCTTATTCCTAGATAATTCCTCATGTGCTCGAATTTCCTCCTTTTGCTATACTAAGGACAAAAAAATAATCTTGGGAGAGAATTAATATATATTTACTAAACAGTTACTTGGAAGGGAAATAAGTGTTACTTAGTTTTTCTATAATACATTGGCTACAATCTTCGCCCATGTAGCGTACACCTTATACCTTGAGATCAACCTTTTAATGTGCTTAAGTTATGTCAATAGAATTTTTGCTAACACTTCTCATTAACATTCGGATCTTTATTATAATCTTTAGAAATCTCCAGCACCTCAGCATTTTATTTTTTCTTGTTATATCAGAGCAAATTAATTTGAGATTTCTTTTTTTAATACTAAAGTAGGCGATGAACATATTAGATAGTTTTGCGTAGTCTTAGTGTTAACACTTAATGTTGGTACAGTGAGGAGATCCAGCAGGTTCTCTCTGGCACCTTCTTATACTTCCCAACTTCATATTTCTTTTTCTCTTACCTTTCTATTCATAATTCTGTCCCTTATGTTTTGTGTGGGGATAAATTAATATCTTTTGAAACTGTACTCAACCTCAGATATTTCCTTGGCTTTGCAAATCTCAGTGTATATTACAAGAAACCCATAAGTTTTGTCATAAAAGCATGGATTTTGTCAGATTAAAATAAAGCGATTTTGAAGTATTTTGACAAGTTTTCTTGCTCCTAGAAAGGTTCTGAATTTAATTATCTTCATTATGTGGTAGTTCGCATAACAGATGAACACTTATAACCAGAGGGAAGAACTGCATGCCATATGAAGTTTTACAGCATGCTGGCAGCTTTTTTCCCTTAATGGCAAGAGGTTTTTACTTTGTGTTGCAAAGAAAACAGTAGCATCCACCTACCCTTTTTTTTAAACAAAGAAACAAACAACAAACCTGTCCTGGGAATTGCTGAAAAGGAAAGTTTCCTTAGAAAGAGAACATCTTATATGAGGTCTTTGATATTCCATGCATGGTATCCTACCTCATCTCCTGTTTATGCTAACTAGCATTCACATGCAGCATACCTTCCTGTCACACTTCAATTTGCCCCTGAATGTTTGACTTTTACTGTCCCTGAGTACGGAATAGTGAATCAGCTGATTTGCAGTTCATGCCACATCAGTTTTCCCTCATGTTTTTTCTAAATATGCTTTAGTTCTTATTTATATTAATTATTTTTATGTGTTCTGAACAATGAATACTTAACTGAAGAGTGGTATTTTTAAACAAGTTAGTGTACAGGATCAAGAATAGGACTGGAATTTAGGATTAAATAGTAGGAGGCTACTGGTTTAGCACATATCAGCTTTTGTTTACTGGTGAACTCTTGCTAATATACAAATGACACCCAGAAAATGTCACAGAAAATTTTCTTCTATGCTAACCTAAGGAATTGTGTTATTTGCCCCATATTTTTCAAAAATTGATACCGTAGAATACAGAAATGTCACCAGCTGAAGCATACAACAGCCGTGCGTGTGTTGCACACCTAATGAGTTGGAGGTCATTTGGGTTTCCATAGACCATAATCTGAGCATTTAAAGTGTTTTCTGTGGGATCAAAGAATCTGAGTGCTTGAAATGTTTGCATAGATTTAATTCTCTTGTGCTAACCAGAATAAAGGAATGGGGTTCTGGAATCTGTACAGTGGTTGCATGTGTTCAGTTAAATTAGCATATGTCCTTCAAGTCTATTGTGGTTTCATTAACATAGATGATACCCTGAAAATTCTGGGAAGCTTGGGAGATGAGCATGGAGTTTTGGGAGTAAGGTGAGTGGGTCATGGTTGTGCTTCCATGTTTTTCTTGCATTTGATGCTCAAGATAAGCAGTAGATAAGTCAAACTAAACTTGCTGTACCATAGCATTTCTTAGAGTTGGAAGGAGAATAAAAAGATGTTTAAGTACGCTCATAAGAACACTGCCTTGTGTGTGTTAATTGCCATGGTTTATGATATTTTGTTGGATTGTACCTTATAGGTGTAAACATTCTGGCAACTCCTGAAAATTTTCAAATTTTTAGTTCTCTAATATCTAATGAGAATTTTAGGTTTTTGTAGCAGGAGCTTACTTTTCAGACAGGCTGGAAAGTTTCTGTGCCAAATACTCTGGTTTCTCACCCATTGATTAAGAAGTGGCATATTCTTTCTCTTAATGAATACACATTTTGCTCGTCTGTTTTTTTTAAGGAAGCAAAGTAGGATAAAATAATATCTAATAGGAGTGCTTTTTCAAGATTAAAGGCAGGGAGCTGAACTACTGAATTGATAATGCCACATAAGCTTCTTGAAGGGGAAATGGTTCTTTGCAGGAGTCTCAAATAGTCAGGTCAGAAATATATAATAAGAAGAGGCGGCAAATGTTTGAGTGTTCAGAAAACTTAGGTTCTCTTCACTGCTACTGTGTTGGTGTAGTCTTGGTGAAGTCACACAGGGGAAGCTGTAAAAGTTTAATTAAAATATAGGTAGTTGCCAGGCATCTTCAGAAATCTCACTGAATCTCTGTCTTCGTGATTCCTTGGCAAATGTCATTTATATTGTTTTCACTATGGAGAAGGAAAGCACAGTGACATGTTTTGCAATAAGTAGTGTATTGCAAAATACCAGAAATCCTTTTCTTACTGTGTAAGAGAACATACCAGGTCCTATTTCTAACCTATTGTTTACTACTTAAGGGCATGCAATTGTCAATTTATAAAGAAGTATTTTTTGTGCAGAAAATTGCCCTCCTCTATTGCAAAGAAATCCTTGATCTGCATTTGCCTCTTCCTCCCCTCCTCCCCTCCTCCTTCCCGCTATTTTTTTGGTTTTGCTCCTACAGAGCTGCATGAGTTTATAGTTGGCCCCAGAATGGCTATACTCCCAGATAACGAGTCCTGACATAATGAAAAAAGCTTGTATTGGTGCCTATGTGCATGAATCTTGCATTTCTTATGATTTCATTTCATGTGGCCTCTAGGCTGCTGTTTCTCAAGACTGGGCACTTGTGTGTGTAATACTATGTTTCCTTTTTGTTGCAGTGCTTCTGTCTTATCTAAATATACCTTTTCTTTTCTGGCAGCACTGCTAAAGGGAAAAAAAAAGTTTGATTTCAGAACTGGTAGTTCTTTTCTAATCCAGTTCTGTGTTTGAAACATCATACTGTATTCTTATAGAAAGTTTCCTTCTCATTCTATGGTTACCTCTTATTGCATTTGTTTAACCTCAGATGATTTACTGAGTCCAGATTGCATCTTCTTTCAGTTACTTTTTTCAAGGAAATGACCAATTCATTTTTTTAGGTATTGGATGAGACTAGCCCATACTAAATCTGCTAATGCTTACTTAATTTTTATTGTGTTTTTCTTTTTAATACAATTGAATTCAGCCAACTAAGCCTGAATTTCTTTGAGCGTTAACTACTGTTTCTTTTTTTTCTCTCTAATCATATGATAGCACATTTCATTTGATTTTCTTAAAATGTTCATAGCAATTTTTTGGGACAGCTCTAATATTTTGGTGTAGATATTTTTTCAGTTCCACAGCTTTGCTTCCACAAGTATTGTTTTACCTTGGAAGATGTTAATATATTTGCATTTGCACTAACTAGCCTGTCTTTATTCCTGTATTTAGTGGCATTATTTGTATTGGAAACCAAGGCACGTTCTATTATCACTAGTACCTGCACAAAATGGTATCGCTTCTTCTGTGTTTCTGTAATTTATATTATTTATGTATTAATCTATATGTTATTTATATGAAGCTGTTTCACTGCCCTTTGGGAGTGTAGGGAAGGGGTTTGTGTGGTCGAAGAAGAGGTAGCACAATTTATCCTCTTCTGTGAAGTAGAAATACTAATGAAAAGTGTCCCTTCAGTTCCTGAGCAACTGATAATTCCCAGTAAGAGGCTTGATTTCCATTTACAAAAACTATTGAAGTAGAGTGGAAGACCCAATCTGTTTTGGGCCAACAGCTATTCCAGCACTGGGTATAATTTCCTTGGATAAGTTTCTGGCATTATTGAAAATGGCAAAGGCATTGAACGCTTGATATTAAGGTATCTCTGTGATGGTGTACACAAATTAACTCTCAAAGGGCATTCTTGAGTGTGTCTTATATTCAGCAACTTTCCACCTGCAGGACAGAGAGACAGGAAAATAGATTATGAGATATTTCTGTAAAGTCATGATAATTTTCAAAGACAACAACAATATAAGCTGCAGATACTTTTCACTCAGTTCTCCGCAGGCAATTAAAAGCTATTGGTTATGCATGTGTAGTTTGATCAGGTGTACATAACAAAGTGCCTTCTTGTGAAAGCTTCAGGAAACATTCAGGCTATTTTGTATTTGTAGTTATGAAAAAAGGGAGATGGAACAAATCAGCACCGATGTGCTGTTGAGAAGTGAAGCCATCAGCGACAGGAAAAAGCTGTGTCTTCTGAAGAGATACAGAAATCTCTGTAAAACTTCCTCCAAATCTTGCGGCTCCCTCCTCAACTTGGTTACATTTTTTGCTAAGCTTTTGTATGAAATCTGGGAGGGAGGGGATCCTTCCTGGTCTGGAGTTCTCTGTAGTGAGTAATTGCACTTCTGGCTACTGCAATAAACGACTACATAATGTTTCTATAAAAATGAATTTACAAAAAGTATTTCTATGAACACATCAGCAACAAAAGGGGGCTAAAGAGAATCTCTAGCCTTTATTGCATGCTGGGGGAAGCTTAGTGACAAACGATGAGGAAAAGGTACTTAATGCCTTCTTTGCCTCAGTCTTTAATGGTAAGACTAGTTGTTCTCAGGGTACCCAGTCACTTGAGCTGGAAGACATGGACAGGGAGCAGAATGGAGCACCCGTAATCCAAGAGGAAGTGATTAGTGACCTGCTGGAGAGGCCACACCTCGAATACTGTGTTCAGTTTTGGGCCACTCACTACAAGAAGGACATGGAGCGGCTGGAACATATGCAAAAGAGAACAACAAAGCTGGTGAAGGGTCTGGAGCACAGGTGTTCTGAGGAGTGGCTGAGGGCATTGGGGTTGTTTAGCCTGGAGAAGAGGAGGCTTTGATGGGGAGACCTTATTGCTGTCCAGCAATGGGGGTGTCAGTCTCTTTTGCTAAGTGACAGGAAACGGCTTCAAGTTGTGCCAGGGGATGTTTAGGCTGGAATTAGGAAATAATAGCTTTACCAAAATGGTTGTCAAGCAGTGGAACAGGCTGCCCTGGGAAGTGGTTGAGTCACCATCACTGGAGGTATTGAAAAGACTAGATGTAGTTCTTAGGGACATGGTTTAGTAGTGGACTTGGCAGTGTTAAGGGTTGGACTTGATGGTCTTAAAGTTCTTTTCCAACCTAAACAATTCTGTGGTTCTGTATGTCTGCTGGTCTGCTGTTGCTCTTTTTTTTTTTTTTTCAAAGCAACAACGTGGATTGTCAGAATTCTTAACAGTCTCTGTGCTGCCTCTGTCTGACCCTGGATATTGGCTGGGAAACCACCCAGAATCACTGGTGCTGTTTTCCTGAGCCTGTGGGCACACAACAGTAGTTCATTGATTGGTACTGGATTAATGTTTGGAGAGTACCTATTGACATGAAAGGAATTTTAGGAGAGTGGGTGGGTGGAATTTCTTTTCCAAAGTTTTCTTTTCCACAGCAGAGATGTAGTTCAGCATAAAGAAATATATGTTGCATCTGAACGTATTAGATTTGTTTTGCAAATAAGTGTTTCCATTTCTCTAACTCTTTGGATTCATTTATGTGGCAAAATATGTATGCCACAAGCTGCATGTCAGCTTACAGGCTATGGAAGCTCCTGGTTAACTTACCATGTGAATAGCTAAGTTAAATGTCTGAAGTAGCTTATCTGTGTGACATTGGTGGCTGTATCAGGAACTGTCAGTTTCCTGGGAAGGACAGGTTGGAGGCCAGGTATTTAGTACACTGGATGGATTAGATGGATTGCTGAGCTGTCTCTTCTCCAGCCTAAACAATTCCACCTCTCTCAGCCTCTCCTTATATGACAGGTGCTCCAATCCCTTGATCATCTTTATGGCTCTTTGCAGGACTCATTTCAGTCTGGCATGTCCTGCTCCACCAGCAACCCCAGGTCTTTTTCTGCAAAGCTGCATTCTAGCTGGTGAGTCCCAGCTGATACTGGTGCCCATTCTAATTCTTCCCAAAGCTGAGGTGTTTACATTTCCCTTTGATGAACTTCCTAGATTTCCTGTTGGCCCAGCTAATCAAGGTCCCTCTGAATAGCAGGACAATCACTCCTCTGTTCACAGTAGTGAACTGCTCTCTGACTTTTTTTTTCCCCTCCTGACAAGCTGTTCAGTCTCTTAAATGCCGTTTATAGTGTGGCAAAACTTGCTTTCTCCCTAATGCCATTGCGTGGATGGTGTCCATTGTGATAAAAGTCATAAGGCTCTTTAAATTACCCTGTCTTTATAGTCAAGGGCCTTTAAAAAGCTTAGGGAAACTTAGGAGATTCTGGAATATGGTAGGGACCTCTGGACAGCATAGAAAAGTTTCAAAACGTAATGTTTTCAAAACATAATGATGATCAACATTGCCTGCTGTGTATCATCATATTCTTTTCTGAAGAATGTTTATGATAATACAAAGGATGATTACTAAAGATGACTTAAGAAATTGTACTGCTGACTGAAAATATCACCACTTGTGTTTTTTCAGACACTCCTATTGCAACAGCTGCTGTTGAAAAGAAATAATTTTTTTAATAAGAAGAGAATGGGTAAGTTCATCATCATAGACGGTTTTCTTTGTTTCCTATAATGTGAAGCATTTTCTGTCTTACATTTGTAGAGGAGGTGGATTGTAAGACTTTAAGTATTGATCTTGTCTGTTTTTCATGTAGCCTAAGAAGTTAATGGAGCTTCCTACAAATGTGTTTTAGGAGGATTTACTCCAAGTTCATTTGTTGATGCTCAGAGAGCATCTATCTAACAATAAATTTAACTTGTTTAATATGCATAGTGCTGAAAATGTACATGCTAAAACAGGGTGTCTTTACGCTTTTATAGCTCTAAACTTTTAGATAGTGGATAACAAAATTTCACTAAGTTCTGGTTAAAATTTTTGTTTCTTTGTTAATTCCTGGCTATGAGATTGTAATAAGGACTGACTTTTTCTGATTAATTAGTGTGTGTATGTGTGTGTGACTTGACTAAATGTCTGAAACGGTTGTATTTTCTTCTCTGCAAATGACTAGTTTATGAAACTTGATTGGACAGAATCTGGTTTTATCTACACTTTTTCTGAACGTATTTTAGCATCTTTGGCACTGGCAGTAGTTTACTAAAAATTGGCCATAACTACAATGTAATTAATTTTAACTTCAAATTCACAAAGTAACTTGATTGGGGAACTGTTATCTTTGCTGTAACACTAGATACAATGCAAGGTACTTATTCTAATATGATTAATAAAATTTGTGTTCTTTGTTTTGTCAGAGAAATAACACAAATGTCAAGTTCATACTCTATTTTCTATACTTCTCTCTACAGTCATGAAATTCTGGCAGTATATACTTTTCTGGAAGGGTACAGATCTCTTCTTGTTATGTGCAGTGTCAAATTCAAGTATTTTTTAATGATATTTCAGCGATACTTGCTATATTAGTCCCTTAGAAAATACAGTTTTTGAAAGAAGGCTTTATGTTTACAGTTTGAATAAGATAGGGTATTTTTATTTATTGGGCTGGGTGGTTTTTGCATTTTTTTTTTTCAAAAATACGTTGATATTACTGCCGCCTTAAGAGTTTACAGGAATATCTGAAGACCACACACAGAGACAATGTCCTTAATATGATGGTGTCCTATAGTGCTGAGCACAGTCCAGCCACAAGTGTGCTACCTAAATGGCCAATGCAGGTGCAAGATGGGGAAACTGTTAAGACTGCAGAGGGAACAGTGCGGTGGTGGTAACAGTAAGGTCGTTTTTTTCGATTTTTAAAGATAGCACTGTTGGGCCAAGGATAAATGAATGAAGAAAAAGTAAAGAGGCGTAAGGTTTTCTAGAGAAACAAAGTAGAGGGGAGTATATAGTGGGTGAGAAGAGAAAAAGAAAAAGCACAGTCAAAACTACTGTGGGGAGAATTTTCATATTACCTTGGTTTTTGTGCTTTTGCACTTTCACTGTTTTCCACTAAAGGTCACAGCATGGATGTGGACTAACACTGTATCGTTCTGGGTCTGGCTGGGCAGTGGGGGAGGATGAATCTTATTTACTGTCGTTTCTTCAATACAGGAATAGTGATTGCTTTTATGTTTAGTTGTGCTTCAAAAAGCGCTTTTCCCCTTGCAGTCTAAATTTTTAGATATTAGATATGTATTTAGGTAACTTCTAGTAAGTAAACATGATAAACATGGCAATAGACTCACAGAGGGCAGCAGTAGCATGTTCAAATCACTTGAGAATGGCTAAAGGAAAATTTCTTCCCTACATAGATTTTAGAAATCAAGTCAGAATTTGGTGATAGAGAAATGAGAGAGGACAGTTGTTAATCAAAAATTCATACTTTTGCAAAAATTCTTACTTTAAAACAGATTACTGAATGCTTCAGAGAAGTTGTCTTTAGACATCCAAAATTCTTCTGTCTTATTTCTGTTTGCATTGGGTTCTTTGGTGTGCAAACATAGCTATAGAAAAGACTGCAGCTTGCATTCATAGTGATGTGAATCAGTCTTTGTGTTGTGAAACTGTTAATCTGTTTTGTATTATAGATGGAGAAGAGAAAACATATGGCGGGTGTGAGGGCCCAGATGCTATGTATGTAAAGTTAATATCCTCCGATGGCCATGAGTTCATTGTAAAAAGAGAGCATGCATTAACATCAGGAACAATAAAAGCTATGTTGAGTGGACCAGGTAGGTACAAAAGATTTTAGTATCTTCACATCCTTAGTTTTCACTTTTGGATGGTTTGAATTTTTATCATGCAGTGAGTAAAAGTGGAATAAATGATAGCTTTTCCTGATCCTGACTAGTTCCCATTTCCAGTGGAGCTGTCCAACTCTGTGGGGTATTTTGCTACCAGACATATGATTGGATTTGTCTGCTTTTGGACAGTTAGTGATCTTATGGTATCATTACTAATAGTTTCCCATGGTATGAGAGGCTGAGGTTATTATGTGAAATGTGTAGCTGTCAAGTCCAAAACAAACAAGAGTTGGTAGTTCATTGCCACCTCCATGGTGGAACTTTTAGTATTCTGTACTTAGTCTGGCTGCTATGGAGTTAATTTTCTTCGTAGGAGTTCCCATGGTTTTAGATTTGTGACCAAAACAATGCAGAAAACACACCAATGTTTTAGCAATTGCTGAACAGTGTTTGCACAGTGTCTAGGCCTTCTCTGCTTCTCACTCTTCCCATGCCCAGTGAATAGATGGGAGGGTGTGCAAGAGTTTGGGAGGGAACACAACCAGACAGATGACCCAAACTAACCAAAGAGGTATTGCATACCATATAATGTCATGCTCGAAAGTAAAAAAGAAGAGGAGGAGATTAGGGACATTAGCCATCTTTTGCTTGGGAACTGGCCGGGAATCAATCTACCCATGGGAGGTAGTAGTTCTGTTGCTGCTCTTCTAATTGTCTTTCGCTTATTAAAAAAAATATGTATCTCCACCCACGAATTTTCTTGGTTTTACTCTACCTTTCGTCTTCCCTCATCCACTGCAGGGAGAAGTGAGCAAGTGGCTGTGTGGTCCTTAACTGCCTACTGAGGTTCAGGCTACAGCATGCTTAGAAGATCCTATGGCAAGGAGTTCCTGAGCTTAGTGACAAAAGTTAGACTGAATTTGAGCAGAGGGTAGATAAAGTTAAGGAAGGGAAGTACCTCATGTTACTGAATATATGAGACTACCTCTGATTTAAGAAGTGTCTGAACTAATTCTTGAAGACCAAAAAGGCAGAGGAGAGAATAGGAAAAAGTTAACACTTGTGCTTTCCCTCTTCTGTAACCTCGTCCTGTACATTTACCTTTGGCCACTTGAGTGGTGGGCAGTAGACTACGTGGAGCTCTGGTCTAAATATGGTCATTCTTATGTTTTCTTTCAGGTTCTGGCGAGGGGGATTACTGCAGACGTCTATATATTTTTAAATTACTTACTCATATTTGGGCAAATGGAGCAACTAAAATTCTCAGTTTAATGTTTTGCTAAATGCTGTTGTAATGGTTACATTTGAAAATGCGTAGCAGGTCTGTTGTGTCTGATCATGTCAGCCTCCCAGACATGTAAGAGGAAGAGTAGTTACAAGATCTGCTCTGAATTTGTTACGCAAACAATGTGAAGAAATAAAAGGCAAATTAGCCTGCTTAGAGGGCTAGAAAACTGACTGTAAATGAGTATATTTTGTATAAAGACTAGCAAGATAAATGAGTTCACAAGGAAAAGTACTTTTGCTGTATAGTTCAGTAGGTCATAATTTCACTGACATGAGTGTTCTCTATTTCAGTACTGTGACATCGCCAATATGCTAAGATGTGTTCTCTTGCTTCCTGCTGTTCCTGAACTAGAATTCAAACTGGATTGGCCTCAATGCATGCAGATATTTCCACACAAATGTGTCCAGACATTAGTAAATAGCTCTGTTTTGTAGTTAGAAAGGGATTCCTATAGAAATAGTAGGAACCAAACATTGCTAGGTCTCCCATAAATATGGAGTGCATGTTAGTGTTTTTTCTATTGTCTTTTAGCTTAATGGTGTAAAAGCCCAGAGAGATGAGGAAGAGAGGGATAAAGATAAGAGTAGAAAAGCTGTAGGACTAAGCACTTCATATCATCCAATTTTTTTCATGCTTACAGGAGCTGCAGAAAGTTCAGTTCAGGTATACTTGTGTTTTTTGATTTGAGCTTTGGATAAATTCTTCAATATCAAATAGGGATAAGCTGGTACTGTATGTAATCTTTGCTGTAGTACAAGAGTTTCCCTGTCCCTCCTGCCCGCCTGTTTTCACTGCTTATCATGTTAATGCATCTTTGAGGTTTCAACCCTCTGTAAAATCTGCCTGAAACTGATTGTGAAATTCAGAGCTAGTGGGATCACAGAAGAGACCCCGATATGTGCCCATATGCAGATACGAAAATATGTATAAACTGGGTTTTTTTCCTAGGTAAGACATCTAGAAATTTGGATTGATACCTTTTTTTTAAGGTGGCTACCGTGACCTTTAAAGCTGAGTACCGTACAGTTTTAGAGCACCTATCAAACAAGCATCACAATTAAACCTAAGATTCTAGTGTAGTTGTTCATGATATTGTTAATAGACTGCAGCCAAAATAAACATTTTGTAATGGAAAGGATCTTAATGTTCTTGAGGGTTGTGAATGTCGTGCATCCCGCTTTATGTTGAAGAAACTAATGTCCAGGAATATGGGACTTCTGCAAGTCTTATTTATAATGTGTTCTATTAGTACAGTAAAGCATTTCACTTTGCAGTGAATTGAGATTCTGATTTCTGGTTTGGTGTTTTGTTTTTATTTTTCTACAGGACAGTTTGCAGAAAATGAAACAAATGAGGTGAATTTTAGAGAGATCCCATCCCATGTCCTATCCAAAGTATGCATGTATTTCACCTACAAGGTCCGCTATACTAACAGCTCTACGGAGATTCCTGAATTCCCAATTGCACCTGAAATTGCACTGGAACTTCTGATGGCTGCAAACTTCTTAGATTGTTAAATAAAATAAATTATAATAAAAAATGTAAAACTTTTTTCAGTATTTAATACATGTAGTTCAGTTAGTAACTTTTTTCAGATAGCATGTTGCGTGTGTGCTGTTGAGAACTAAAGTTCACTGCAGAGGCAATTGCCTTCAGTCCTTTTGCATATAGCAATCATTCAGTTGAAGTTTGTTTTGCTGCTTACACAAATAAGGAACTTTCCACAAACTGAGACAAATAAACAAATATGCCAATTAGTAGATGGCTATGCCTTATCCTTTAGGTGTGGTAGAACTTTCTTTTAATACAATGACCATAGAAAATATTGAAGTTTAGTCTAATACTCTCTAAAAGATAATTATAGTTAAATACAAGTAGCTGTTTAGGGTTTCTAACTTTCTCTTACTGTTAAAGTTTTTAAACATCTGAACTTAATCTCCTTTGTAAGATAGCAGTCCTTTAGCATAGTTACACTAACTAGATTAGAAATGCCCTCCCTAAGGTTTGTATACTGACAGCGATACTCCATTTAGGTTGAGAGTGGATTATTTAGGTTGAAAAGTGGAGTACGTAGGAGATATTTAAGGCTTTTAATTTAAATCATAGTATAGAAATGCCTAAAGATGTACTTGATACATTTTTCTTTCATAACCTACATTTTCCCCACTAGTAATTACAAATACTCAAGTCACTTGTCTGTGCAGTATGACTGTGATCCTACTGACAGTGGCTTTTAAGGGGAAAAATATCTCTTAGAATCTGTATATTATCTTCTGTATAACATACAAGATTATTCTTAATGTATTGTCACTTGACCTGATATGGATTTTTTATGGTTTCAGTTATGGTTTATTTCCATTGCTGTGATTGGTTATGTAAAGTCTGTATTTAATCTTTAAAGTAATAGTCATTTGAATTTGTAATGTAGCAACTGAAAAGATAGTGATCCTATCTTTTACCTCTTCCTTGACCTCTCCCTTGCATCCACAGAAAAAGGCCCTGAAATGTGGAGATCTTTTATATTTGAAGGAAAGGGCATTAAGCAGATGTTTAAGGAGCTGTTTTTTAAATTTCATAGGTATTTCCAATGTTTTTACAAATATTTTAGGGGAAAAGGATTGGCAAGCCACTGATGTAATACTAGAGTGGAACACATCATCTCTTGGTAGTTCCTGCTGGTAATTGCCTACACTATCAGTTTGTTGTTCAAAACAAGTTTCCATTAAAAAAAACAACTTAAACTTGAGAAAATAAGTTGCTTTTTGTTCAGCCGCAGCCTGAAGAACCCTTCTGCCAAAATCAGCTGTAAATGAGAATAAATCTAATGCATCATGAAAAACGATGCAAGAACAATGTGGTCTGCATTTTCATCAGCTGCCACTGCTTCAGCTTTGATCAAGAAATGGTTGTGGTCTTTTATGGAAAAATCCCACTGACAGACAGTGGGACCTCTTTATTGATGTTTTAACTAATGGTGAGTTTTGAGGGCTGAGACTCTCCTCAACCTGTTTGCCAGCATAAAACCAACTTTGAAGAGACTTTTATGGACAAAAGCTGGTAACTTACATAGACTATGCAGTCTGCTCATGGACGAGTTCAGTTCCGACAAACGAAATATTATCTGGGCTTGAACAACGCTTGGTAGATAAGCCAACATTTGTCAATGTGTTGATAGATTATCTGAGTTTTATTCACATCACATATTTTGGCACAATTTATTGTGTTTAATGTGGGGGTGTTTATGACTAGATTGGTTTTGCGTAATAAAGCTGAAGTGCATTGCAAGGTTATTGTCTGAAAGCCTATGTTTAAGCACTCTGATCAGTGCTGTTAGTAACTCATTTTCAAGAGCACTAAAAAGATAAACACAACCCAGAGATACTGAGTTATGTTGCTTTTCTTATAGTACCTAGGAATACCCTAAAAGGTCAAGGAGTACTGACATGGATATTTTTGTCCCAGCTACATTTCAGTTTGAGTGAGTCTGAAGTTCTTTAGCCATTTTTAATTGTCCTGAGGTTAACGCCTTGAAGTTCAAAATATTTTTTTCAAAATTGAAGTAAAATATTTCATTTTTTAAAATTTTTTTCTTTTATTTTTTTCCCCTTTTAAACATTCCAACACTGTCTCCTATTCAAATACATTGCATTTTATGATTCCGTACTTCAGCAGTGAGGTAAAATAGCTGGTTTAGTTCTGAATAAGAATTTTGTGGGTTTTACTTCTGCTTCATGTATCATATAGTAGCTTTGAACACTCAGGAAATGCAGTAGTGTCCTAGAGTGCACTATTTGCAAAACCACTGGCTGTTAAGAAAACTAATCTGCAGATTTCTAAGGGGGAGGTGGGCGGAGGGAATTAGTGCATTTTTCGTGATAGTGACATGGGTATGCTATTATCAGACAATTGGAAACTTAACACACTTGACCCGAGTTCTAAATAAATTTCAAAATTGAAAATTTTTAAACCTGTGTTTCTGTTGATTTATGACTTCTCAGGGCAAATATTCACATGTAGAATCATAGTTATTAGAGCAAATTGCTAGTATAATTACTATTTGGGTAGCAGGTGGAGAAACTGCATGTACAGAATTACAGGGTTTTTCCATAGTTCTGAGGAGTTTCATAGATTTAAAGTGTTTAGATATCTTTGTGCTCCTCTGAATTGCAGGTATGCGCAATTCTCTGAAGCAAATACTCAAAAAAGGATGGTATTCCTGAACAGCCTGAAGAAGATAGTTAAAAGACTTCAGGTGTCCCATAATACTCCCTTTTAAATTTTGATCCACTGATTTATCCAGTAAACTTGCAGATTCTTTACTAGCTGTAAGCAATAAGAAAAGTCCTTCTGGGTAATGCTTTTTCATCATTTGAGTATAAGCTGCAGAAGGAGCCTCAGATGGTATCCAATGTGAAACAGTCTGTGCATCCAGCGTGGTAAGAACTCCACAGGACATTACCAAGCTTTTTGGTTTTGAGGTTTAAGAAAAGAGGATTGACCATCAAGATTCACTATAGCATTACGCTCAGCAACTGAATGTGACATCTAAAAGGGATTTCTTAATTAACAGTACTAAGTGTGGGATATTGGGTGCTCTGTCTGTGTTTTATCACTGTATTTCGTGTCTCACAGGCGTAAATTGCAGCAGTGGCTATTTGTTTTTTTCACTTTCTTGTTTTTACTGTTCCCATTGAAAAGGGTTTCCCAACACCTGCCTAAACCTGTTGGTTTATGTGATAGTTAAAGAGGACAAAGAAATCAATGAGATGAGAAAGCTAACTATTCAGTCGATGTTTTGTGTCCCTAGTTCCATTTATTCTGTTAAATCTCAAATGTTGCAGTATAATTTAAGAGAGTAACAGCTACTGCTGAGTCAGCGAAAGCACAATGTTCCTGTGTAGGTACTCATGAGAAATAGCAGGTTTTCCTAGTTGAAAACTAAGGGTGGAGGCTGTGGTGTAAACTAAATTTCAACAACTGAATGAGAGAAAAATATCAGGAACTTAATTTTTTCTTAAGATTGAGTGGATTTTGAAATTAAACTACCATGCTGATTTTTAAAGATAGACAGACCAAAGCTTCGCAATTATCAAAAAAAGGCATTTAGTATTCTTTACCATGGAAAAAGTTCAACTTCGAAGGATTTTTTTTTTGACAAATAAACTGAATTGAAGTTGGTTTTCTTTTTAAATGTGGCTTATTAAGTGGCTATTTTATGGAAGGATACCAATGCTGTGAACTTGATGTGTTGCACAATGATTGGAAGAGCTAGAAAGAGGACACAGTAGATTTTGTGATTATTCTCAGTCACCTATGAAGCTCTTTTGAGTGTCAGCACTAGGGCAGCACAGAGAAAAGAACAGTGAATTTTTATCCAAGCTTTAAAGAGTTTTATGTGTCATAAAATAAAGCCTTGAGTATGTTGCATCTAAAACATAGGTCGTGGTGCAATCTCTCTTCTATGGGAGAACGGTTACTGAGATAAAAAAAGATATTTCTCTCTGTCATTGCCATGTTACTGTTTTATGTTTACGGGATTTTCCTCCCACACTACATGGGAAGAGAATCAGAGATCCAAGACCACAATTGTTCTCAGACAAGTGGAGTACTTTGACGTTTTAGCCTATTGAACTTAGGTACTCAGAGAGTTTCCAAGATTTTAATTATGTTTTGCAGCCTTCCTTGTGGAGGGCAGAACTGTATTTTATTTTGGTGAAAGTAATGACTTGAGAATTTTAGATAAATTAAAATCTTACTGTACAGTGTTAAAGCTACTGGTTTTCAGGATAGTTTTAAGAGATGAGTTTTTTGGGAATACAGGCATGAATTAGTGCTAGTCCTTATTTATTTGTTGCCAATTTCTTTCCTCAACCAGAAGTTGCTTTGAAGTTAAAAACAAATATTATGAGTTCCTTTACTGTTAATTCATATTTCAAACTGCCTTTTCAGATGGCGCTTTTCTTCCCTGAAAAAAATGCTAGTTCAATTCTATTTGCACTTAAGAATTAAAAACCTTTATTTCCAAAATCACCACTACACAAACCCATAAGTAACACATAATTAATGTGGTTGCTAAAAATTCGTGTTACTCTGTCTAATAAAACAATAGGATACTTGTTAACTAGGTTAATTCACTCTTACATAAATAGTTCATTTTTGGTTGGTATCACCAAGCCTGAAAAATATCTAGAATCTAAATGCATTTGGCCCAAAGGATTTAATTTCTCATCTTACAGAGGGAAAAACTTCCCGCATTACCACACTACAGTGGCATATAACATTTTACAGAAGGGACACTCCATTGTTTGCAGCAAACTACTTGAAACATGTAAATGATATATCAGTATGGCACTATCATTGAAGCTGGCTTCAGATTTCTCATAGAGCACATAGAGCACTTAAATAATGAAAATATTTGACTTCTAATAAACACCTATGACTTAACAGAAGAACTGTCTGAAAATATTTAGCTGATATGGTCAAGTAACTGCTTATCCATGGTGTTTTCATACCATAGTTCCATTTCATGGTAGCCATATCCCATATGACGTCTTGTCTTTCCCGAGAGATATTAAATAAGCAAACACAAGCTAACAGGTTGGACCACTGTTGTTTTGGAGTACAGACCTGCAAAATGAAATTCTGCAGGGTCTGGTGATGGCAGTCTGATGATGCAGTCTGAGATGGGCGTTTGGAGGATTTGCTTTTCATCTCTCAGGAGCTGTGATAGCTTCTTGTGCAGCTGTGTAAGTTACCTGAGAAGGCTCTTCTCCATCTACTTAATCTTGCTTCTAGACTAGCAAGACCAAACAGCTACTTAATTTCCAAAATTCCTCATCAGCATCTTCTTCATTGGTTACAAAGTCAGAGTCATTTCTGTGTAATCCTAGTAAAAAAAATCAGCTAGGTATTCATATACCTCTTGGGCTTACCTGAGAAGCCTTCCTTCAGTTCACAGGTTAAAAAAACCCAAACAAACAAACAAAACCCACCCAACTAAATTATAGTTATATTTCAATATTAAGGGTATTTATTATCACTGAGCAGAGTCTGAACCCTTGTATTTGATAGACACAGTAATCAACCTGCTCACCTGGGTTCTGGAAATATGGATGCTTCTGATATGAAAAAATCTTTGATAATAACATAACCTTGCATTTTGTAATGTATTTATCTATTTCATTGCATATAGAACCTACACAATTCTCATTATTTTAATTATTCTATAGCTTTTATCTGTATCGGTATTCATCTTTACAGCATTTATAAGAGCTAGAGTATGACTGGTGCCAAAAAAAACAGAACTTGACAATTACTACAAATTGGTGATTATAGCATATTACCAAAACAGGCAATTCTTCTCCTTTCCCTGGCCACATGTCCTCCTTCTTCCCCTGCAGTAATTATAACAACTGTGTCCACAGACTGGGAGAGATCTTTTCCTGATCTGATGGAAAATTATTTCGGTAGTTCAGCCTTGCTGTGAATAAGCTGAAAGCCACAGGTCACGCAGTGACTATAAAATTGTCAAATCCTATACAAGAGAAGAAATGGAAGCATATGACAGCTGAGAACAGGATGACCCTGTTCTGCAGATGGTCAGGAATAAGGCAAAACCCTTCCCTTAGCCTCCATTCATCTCTTTGAAAGTCCTGGGATGGAAGTGATAATGTGCCTGTATGTGTTACCATCCAGAACAAAGTAAGAACAAAATGGAAGCCATTGATTAAAAAGCTATGTTATCACTAAGGAATAAAACAACAATAAGATTTCAATGGGTCAAAGGCAAATCTATTTATTTCTTACATATTCTTGATGTAATCCTGCCTTGGTTTGATTCCACATCTTTTACTTGCATCATGCAGACAGCATTTCCAGCTTGTGTTTATCAGATCTCTGTTCCACAGAGGTTTTAAAATCAGTGCCTTTCATGTAACTGGCAGGCAGGAGTGGAAGAAGTTGAAACAATTCCCCTGAGACGTATGTCATCCTCCATGCTCATGAGATGCGGTTTCCTGGTGCTGCGGATTATGATTGCTACGCCACTGGAGTAACAAAGGGAGGTTAACGTGATGCACAATTGACTTCCCTATGAGAAGGAAATAAGATGGAAAGATAAAAAACTACAGTGGACACAGACAAAAGAAATCAAGCTCCCCTATAATTGCAGTGATACAAGTTGGAAAGAAGCAGGCAGTGATAGTTCAGTATGTAGAAGGATGATATAGCAAAAAAGGGGAGAGCATAAGAAAATAATGTTTGTAATTTTTGAAAATGTTATGGATAATGGAGGGAATGGAATATAGAATTAAAGGAATCTTAATCAAGAAATGTATTTAACCTTTGTGAAATTGGCTAAGATACACTAGAAAATTACCTAATTAATGCCATTTGACCATTAGTTGCATTTTTTTCTGTAAACATAAGGTAATGCAAATTCTGAAGAAAAGTGGACTTTTAGATCAAATTAATGAATATTTACATAAGCAATTTTAGTAGGAGGTATAATTTTCATTATTTGCTCTATATTTTTATATATTAATCATAATCACATATTTGATCAGATCAGTGGAATATAGCTTCTGAAATAATAATAAATTAAAATCCTCTTACCCCTAATATTTTGAAATTTGAGACCCAGGAATTGGATTTTTGAAGTCTTTGGCAAAACTTAAGTTGACTAGTGCAGGATCAGGCTGTATTAGCCAAACACTAAAGCTTTTTTTTTTTAAAAAAAAACAAACCAAATGGTGTTGTCTATCTCTACACCTGCAACAGATTAGGAAGGGTTAACAGCAAAAGCGTTTTCTTCTACATTTTGCATAGGTAAAGGTCAATAACCAATTCCTTGTGAAATCTGCTTACTCTTAGATTTTGGATTGCTGAGATTACTGAATAACTTAGAGCAAAGAATACTATGAGCCATCACAAAATCAAGAATGTATTTAAGGAGGAAAATATTGATATTCATATAAATTCTGCTAAGAGTGTTTGTTTTTCTGTTTTGCTTAAGGAATTGAATCCCTATAGCATTATGCACTGCACAAAAACACTTATTAAAATGCAGTCTCTGCAAGCCACGTTATGGAGACACGGGGAAAGGGAAAAAAAACAATAAAACACAGGGATAATTCTTCAGTTGCCCCTGTTCCCATGATGATGATGAGCTAAAACCATTGCATGTGCGTATTAGGCAATTGCACAGAAAGAACAAAGATTTGACAACAGTGGTAAAAGACACCTTTGGTAGTTCTGTAAGAATAAACTATACTCAAAGAGAGCTTAGGGATGAGGGGATTCTGGTCACGAGTTTCAGCTACAGATTAATGCTTTAGTTTCTTACACATCCAGTAAAGTTAGGGTGGGTAGTAATTCATTCATGCTTTATTGTTTATGTGAAGGGAAAACTGCCCTTTGCCTTTCACTCCTGCTTTTCTCAGGAATAGGATTTGCAGCATAGATGAAGTTACCTCAATAAATAATATTTTAGTCTAAAATGTGGTATGTGCCTTGATTTAACCATTGCAAAGCTCTGTGTGATAGGAGAAAAACCTTCTCAAACATAAGGACGGTTAAAAGCTATGATTTTAAGGTGGCTTTTTGTCCAGAGATAATTTTTCTCTATTATAGAGTAGAAGTCACATATGTACTGATTATAGTTAGCTTAAGACTACAAAGCTGATCTTCCTGTGCGAAAAACAGCTTGCAGTCTATGAAGTGTGCTGGCATTCATAAGCTTATGCCTCTTTGTATTTTCTGACCTTGAACAGGGTTTTCTGGAACAGGGTTAAGAAACAGAGTATAATGGATTGAGATCAGTTTTATCTCACTGTGATTATACCAACACAGATAGTCAATATGTCCATGTTTATAGCTGAACACATGTCCATTGCTTAAACTTGATGTTCTTGCTATCTTTGTGGCATATGGCATTAAGAAATGTATTTTAGGATAAACATATGCTTGGATCGTTCAAAACAACAACATCTAGTAAAACAGAAATAGCAATGTTCCACTTAATGCTCTAACAGGCTAAGTTAGTTCTGAAGAACTCTAGGAAAAAGAAACCTCTAGCTGGTCTAAATGTCTAATTAATGTAACAAATCCTCTGCAATCTAAATGGTGTTGCAAAATTATATCATACATAAATACTGACTACCAGGGAAAACACTCACAGCAAGACGTTTCTGACTTAAGTCTTATTTAAATGAAGCCAGTAGAGCAATGCCAGCTTACAAGCATCAGGAGCCCATAGTTTGTGCCGTAGAATTGAGGGTAAGAGCAAAAAGTACAGAATTTGGTTTATATCATGATACTTTTTCCATCCTTTTTGTAGGCTGGTCTCCTTTCCTATTCAAAATTTGAAGCAGACTTAATTCTGGCATCAGCAAATTCCTGTAAAGCCAAGAGGTTTGTTTCCTTCTGCAGCTACTGCATAGGACAAGGATACTTCTGCTTCCTTCTGTTCTTCCCTTTAAGCAAATACCAAAAGTCTGTATGCTTACTTTAACATTGGCAACAATACTGACACTGGATACAAATTGGAAGGTGATGCCATGTTGTGCTGGGTTTTTGTTTTCCTCCAGTTAGACATTTTCAAAGCTGAGGATTCATAAAAACATACTCTGGTACTGAGCCAGAGCAGCAGGGCCCCAGCCTGGCCTTCCTGCTGGGACACACCAGCCATGAGGGGAACCTGCAGGAACCTGTGACAGGGCACAGCCAGCGTTAACTGAACCCCTTAAAGACTCTGGACATGCAGAGCCCTCTCCTGCCCCACAGCAGCAGGGACAGCCATCCTGATACCCGGCAAAGCTGGCAAATAAACTCTCTTAAGACTCGTTTTGGAGTTTTAGAAAGCAAGCATCCTTTATTTCAGTGCTGGGTGCATGAGGGAATGATTGCCACCAATCACGCATAAAGAGACAAGAGCTGGTTACAAAATATATTTCCCACTTATATACATATGTATAGATTTTCCCAGAAAGCTTATGCATATTCTATTACTTTCCACGGACTAATTTTAATCTTATTATGAACACAGCTGAATCACTTGCTAACTGGACCTTTGGAGCCAGCTATCTGTCTGACCTTGCATATCAGATAGGGAAAGACTGCAAACAAAGGTGATTATAGAATCATAGAATCACTTGGTTGGAAAAGACCTTTGAGATCATCGAGTCCAACCGTACCTGTCCACTACTAAATCATATCCCTAAGCACTTCATCCACCCATCTTTTAAATACTTCCAGGAAATGTGACTCAACCACCTCTCTGGGCAGTCGTTTCAGTGCCTGACAACCCTCTCAGTGAAGAAATTTTTCCTTATCTCTAATCTGAACGTCCCCTGGTGCAACTTGAGGCCATTACCTCTTGTCCTGTCACCTGCCACTTGGGAGAACAGCACCCACCTCGCTACAACCTCCTTTCAGGTTGTTGTAGACAGTGATGAGGTCTCCCCTTCTCCAGACTAAGCAACCCCAGTTCCCTCAGCTGTTCCTCCTAAGACTTTTTCTCCAGCTCCTTCCCCAACTTCGTTGTCCTTCTCTGGACACACTCCAGCAGCTCAATGTCCTTCCTGTAGTGAGAAACCCAAAATTGAACACAGTACTCGAGGTGCAGCCTCACCAGTGCCATATCTGTTCAGCACATATCACACTTAACACAAGCCGCTATCATTTCTCAAGGAACAGTGTCTGGAAAGACAGTATTTCAAGAAAAAAACCCCTTGCTATAAAGAAAACATGTTACATAAAAATATTCCACTTTTTGTCATAGTAACGACTTCTCGTATCAGTCCCACCGCCGCTCCCTCCTCACCCTGCAAGCAGGGTCACGAGAGCATGCAGAACGCCCCCACGCGCATACAAACCACCCCAACCCCAACTTCCCCGCTCGCTCCCCTCTCCCGCCCTCGCTGCGCAGCGCAGCCGCGCA